>WKFP01014393.1:153608-219779 GCA_011057875.1 Pterocles orientalis
GACACTTTTGCATTCATTCACTGCTTGCCTTCCCACGCTGGGCAGAACCACGGGCTGGGGTTTTCAACCCATGTTTCCTTGTTCTCTGCACATGTGAAGGCTTCCAGCAAAGCATCTTCTCCCTCTCTGTGCTGATCCACATCAAAGATGACAATCAGCTGTTACTATCAATTACTGCACTAGTTTGATTTGGTTGAAAGCTATTTAGGTATACTTATGGGATCAAGCGTGGCTTGAGCTCTATGATTGACACCACATGGTAGAAAAGCTTCAGGCTTTTTTGATTGTGCAGTTTGCCTGCACGTTGCAGCAAAAAAAACTTCATCCAGATTCCATTCCTTCATTTGCACATTTCAAATTAATCTTTTGGCCATTCTTACAAGCTGAATCTAGACTGTTTATTTAGCTGGATAAAAATCTGATATAAAATCTCATTAGCCCAACAATTACCTTTGACACCATAGACGAACAAAGTCTCTTTGCCATGTAAATTAGGAAATCACACCAAGTCCCTTCCAGTTCTGAGATGGAACAGTTTTGAAAGATATTAAAAATGCAGGCTATCAATTAAAGTACTTAATATTTGTGCGGTAGGTGCAGTTCATATTGGACAGCCTGTATATCACCAGACATAGGATTTTATTATAATTCCTGATGATAAAGCTGTCCCTATGCATCATACGCAGACCAAAAGCCCAGTCATGACATTAATCATTCCACTTGATGGTTCTTTCAGCTCTCCCCACATGGCATTTCTTTGGAAAATAACAAAAAGAATGAAAAGAACAAGGACTGATCTTCGGAGGAATGGAAAATAGGAAGGTGAGTCCATTCTTTGCAGCACTTTTATTATTAGTCACCATTATCAACCAGTGTTAAGCAATACTAATGCAAAAAATTATTTACAGTGCCTGAAAATTAGGTTTGTGTGTTAATTCCCTCTTTCACTTCTCTATTCTTTCTGATGCAGTAAAAAGACTCTCTGTTTAGTGAGTGTGCATGAAGCTCAAGATCTGGGTACTGAGGGAGCTGGCAGAAGTGCTCACCAAGCCACTTTCCATCATTTATCAGCACTCCTGTACCTGAAAGGTACCTGAAAGGAGGCTGTAGTGAGGCAGTTGTCGGTCTGTTCTCCCAAGTAACAAACGATACGACAAGAGGAAGTCGCCTCAAGTTGTGCCAGGGAAAGTTTATATTGGATATTAGGAAAAATTTCAAACATTGGAAGAAGGTGCACAGGCAAGTGGTTGAGTTACCATCCCTAGAGGTGTGTAAAAGATGTGTAGATGTGGTGCTTAAGGACATGGTTTAGTGGTGGACTTGACAGGGCTAGATTTACAGCTGGACTTGATGATCTTAAAGGTCTTTTCCAACCTAAATGAGTCTGTGATTTCAAAGAAGACCAAGTCCCATTCATAGCCGATGCCATTTGGGTGGCTCTGAGACTTTACAGTTCTGTACACTTAGAATCTTTCTGAAGTGACAGGCATTGACATCTTCAGTGTTTGGTTTTCTACTCCCTGAGCTCCTTTTACAAATATTATCCAAATGGAGTATTGCTTGAAAGTAGGAGCTTTTTTAAGGGCTGTGTTTGTTCAGAGAACCTGTATAAGCTAGCATGAAAGTGTGTGTCTAGAAGAAAAAGAGCTTCATGTCAAGTTTTCCATTCATGCAGCTGTGTTGTGGCATTCTTTCTTAATAAACGGAGCTATGTAATTTTTCTCACACAGTAGAAAATTGGATTGAAATTGGATTTCAAACAGACGTGCCAGAGCCTTGTTTACCAAGTTGTTGTTCCTTTATGGTACAGCATCTCCTCTGACTCTGTAGGGCTGTTCTGGCCGTATGGGTCACCAGCAGCCTCATTAAAGCGTACAGATATGGTATGCCCCACGTAAAAACTGTGACTGGTAAAAAGAACACATTGTAGTTAACCACAGAACGGATCTCAAACTGGATTGATGGGTTTTAATATTTAAATTACATTTAACCACTCCAGTAGAGATGAGCAGAAAGCAGAAGCAGAGAGAAGCAAAATAATGATGTTATTAATATTCATGCTATAAAAAATTCACTCTTCCCTTCTGTCAGAGATCACTGTATGTTCCATACCTATCTGTCCATAAATCAGAAACAAACTGGTAATTTGTAAAAACCCCAGTAATTTATTTAGAGAACTTAAGCTCTCTTCCTGCTTTAGCTTGTTGTATGTTATCTTGATTTTACAAATGTGGTTAATTGTCCATAACTCTTTCTTGACTTTTTTGTGCAAATGTATTTTTAGCTTTGGTCAGAAAGTGTTTCTGTAAGATTGCCCTATTAAGTGTAGTAGATCTTGACTGTTAAGTGGACCTCTAATTTCTGCTGAAAGCGGTGGGATTTACAGCAACAAGCTTCAAAGACGGTTCTCCTTCTCAGCCTGGATCACTTGCTTAATCTCTACAAACTATATGGCTTTTGCTAGAGTAATTTCTGTGATCACTACACAAATCTTTTTGATTAAACAAATGTGTTCTAAGCCCAGAAGTCCTTTACTGCGAACATTTATACTTCTGTCCCCCTGACGCGAGCAGTTAGCATTTGGGGCCTGGCCAGGATCTTTCCATTAAGACAAGAAATTGATGACAGGAATCAGACAGGTTTTTTTGGTGCTGTCCTGCTTGCTTACAGTGAATATCCGCAAAGTTATGTTTCCATGAACCTGCCAGAAACCACTATAGGCAGCTTTTGATAACAGTTTAAGAGTCCAATGCCTCAAGTGCCTTTAACTTTGTCCCTCTCTCAGGGACACCTGCACAAAAGCGTTTCATTTGTTCCCCATTGGCTTTTGTCTAGCTCCTCTGCCACCAACACGTGTCCTTGCAAGCACTGTCCTGCTGCCTGTGAGACCGGACTTATCCTACCAACCAGTTGTGCTCAGGTTCGCTCTTGCTTGTCTTCACTGTCAGCTACTGCTGCCACCAGGTACCTTCTTCTACAAAGGAATGTAATTTTGTCCCTTATAGGTGAAAGAAGGGTATTTAACTAATGCAATGGTAAATAGCAGCTGCTGATACCTTTTAACAGCATAATATAAATTCACTACTGCTCACACAAGGTTATTGCATGTGTAAAAACTGGTGGCAAAAGAAAGCAAAAGCTGTGAATCAGGACTGATGTTTTTTGTTTCTGTTAGAATTTGCAGGTAAATGTGATCACGATTTTTTTTAGATGAAAAATGCTGTTTATACAGCGTCAAGATGCTATGCATTTTTTTTTTTTTCAATCTGTTTTAGAAAGCAAACTCCCTTTCCCTGGCTAGGGTCTAGTAGAATAATTTTAGTTTGTATTGGTTCAGTCCAGGTGAAAGTGTTTTATTCTGTTGAGCTGCCTCAGAAGATTTATCTTGCTCTGCTTAGCAAATTGTTTTACTGCGTTCCCACTTGGTGCTTTGGTCCATGAGATGGCAGTTTGAGATGCTATCACCCCTGGTGATCTTGAGGTCTCCAAAGGACGGTTTCCTTCTTTCACGAGACAAAATGGATTTCTTTCTGAGTATGCTCTACACTTCAAAGTAAAAATCATCTGACTCCAATGCATCATAAAAGATGATGAAACAATTCAACTTGTGAAAGGGAAAATGGGCATCACTTTCCCGAGATATAATGC
Source organism: Pterocles orientalis (assembly GCA_011057875.1). Classification (NCBI taxonomy): domain Eukaryota; kingdom Metazoa; phylum Chordata; class Aves; order Pterocliformes; family Pteroclidae; genus Pterocles; species Pterocles orientalis. The sequence goes on from WKFP01014393.1 coordinate 157,257, forward strand.
CTGTGCGGTGAGGTGTTATAATGAAAAAGTCCTACGTGTGTATTAAACTAATTCCAAACAAAGCGTGTGAGATCGTATCGGTAATCAACAGTGAAGCTGTTCAACTGAACTTCAGTCAAAATATTTTATTCCAGATGACAATTTCAAAGGAAAAAAATGATTTTTGTATAAAAATGTTCTTAATTCAAATTTTTTGTCAGCATGTAGCACAAAAAAAATGCTGGCATGCCTGTTTTTCCTTCAAGATTAATTCCAATTTTTTTTTCACCTCTGAGTGTAATCAATCACTTCTTTTCAGATATAGGCCTTTTGACTGTCTATATTGTAGCTTATTTTTATATTAAGTGTTGACATAAAGAGCCAGTAAAATACAGCTTTTGGATGAACTTATGAGTTGTTACCCCATTTTTTTCTTAGCCTGTAAGTTCTCATTTTTCAGGAAGTGTGTGTGGGCATTAGTTTCTCTTTAAGACTTCTGAATATTAACAATTTTATACCTTAAATTATCATGCATTCTGTTGCTCTCTTTCAAGTGTCTCTCTACTCCTGTGGCTTTCAACTTTTCAGTTTTGAACTCCTAAGAGTTTTTTCTGTGGAACTGCAGACCTCTGTGTACCATATTCTAGCCTACTGACAAAAGCCTTTTATTTCTTAGTTACCCTCTGCATATTCCTTAGGAATTTTCCACGAGCTGCCAGACTGAAAACCCACAGATCTGCTGTCAGACCCACATCCATTGGACTGTCCTTTTCTCTTTCCCTACTGCATACACATGCTTTTACTTACAGTATATACTCTTGACAAACGCAAAGTTTGTCTCTGGCCAAGGGATTCAAGAATAAAAGCCTTTGCCATGATTACCCTTTTGAGCTTTTATTGACTTTGAGTCTTGAGAGAGTTCCTGCTGAAGACTACTGAGGTCTTGTGCTAGTTAGAAAAAGAAAAAAATGGTCTTTTTTTAATCAAAAGAAAAAGCAAACTTTAAATAGTCAAACGTCAAAGTTTCCAAGGCAGTCTGAGCACCAGGAGACTTGACGTTGCTCAGAACCAGTAGGCTCATTTTTCAGTTTTCCTTTACACTGTTGTCTTCAGTCCAAACACTCTTCCAGTACCCCAGCTGTTTTCTCTACATAGCTACGAAGTATTTTATACTTCCATTAATATTAACAGAGATTCTCAAGCTCTTAAACCCTGTCATACTGTGAGGATTCTGCCTAGACACCTGTCTGTATCAAGACCACACTGAAGAAATATTGACCTCGCTTTTGTGTCCCTGTCAGGTATCTCAGCAGTAGAACTTGAGAGTGCTTGCAAGACCTCTAATGGTGCACATGGCACTATATATTATAGATATAACCAGAAATCAGACAAGGGAGATTGAAAATATATAGTTAGGAATGGTACGTTTGTGTATTTGTTGTAAAAAGTTATATGAGCTATGACTGTGCCCTTGTGTCTACTTTGCCTTGATTTTTTACTGTGCAAACAGCAAAAGACCCAAAAGACCACAAATAACCTGCCTTTTGTGAACCTGTTTTATGGAGAATCCTTTGAAATGGTGCATTATATGATGTGCAGGCTGGTTTTGAGGGTTTGTAAGGACTTCTGTTATCTCCTTTAGGTCTCCCCTCACTGAAGGCTGCTACCATACTGTCTGTGAAGGAAAGCGCTTGAAATAAACTCCATATACTTGTTCCCCATATTTTAGTATAGCAGAGGGTATACTTCTAGCTGCAATTCCAGGCTCTGCCTGAACCCTCTGTATCCCTTGTTCAGTCTATTGATGTTCGCCATAGCATGAGCTTATTGGTGATCTCAGCGCTCTCTCTTTCTGAATATAAGAAAGTTATTAACTCTGAACTGGCTTCCCAAACAACAGCAAGAAACTTCCAAGCAATGGGTGGAATTCACTGTAGCTGTTGGGAGCAGCCGAACTGGCCAAAAGAGGACTTTAGAAAGCAATGCAGCTCCTCAGGCGCAGAGTATCTCAAGGCACTGCATGAGCTCTGCTGATTATTCACCTTGTCCAAGTTAAGAGGGACTATCCGAGACAAGATGGTGTATGGAGCTTTTTAACAAGCAGCAGGAATCATCGTTCAGGCATATATGATTATGGTGGCTGTGCCTCCTGGACAGATGGAGTTGACAGGGATGTTGCGTGGAGTAGCCATCAGACCCCACGGACAGTGGCTACGAGGTGAATTCTGATCAAGGAGAGTACAGATGGTGTCTTTGCATTGACTCAGGAATCCTCAGTTTTGCAAAATGGAAATATGAAAAACTGAATGGGAAGAAATCCAGTTTTGAAGCTCTCAGAAGGGAATTGCAAAAGAACTGATCTGTTTTTTAAAAGCCTTAAATCCCCTGAAGCTTCTGACTAATTTATTGAAAAAGTGTTCATAAAAGATGTAACCAAACCCAAATCTGTTGCTTCGGTGAAGAGCGTATTCAGGATGAAAAGCCCAGGGCTCTGCCCTGCCAGCACAGAGAGAGCGTTTCAGCTGTCATCCGAGTAGGCACCTGTCACTCCCTTCAGAGCAGGAGCAGTGTGATTTCTGGCCTAATTTCTGAAGCATCAGTGATATTGAATGGAGATCAGGGTGCTCAGAAACTATGCAAACCAGGACCCAAAACTACAAATATTACTTTTTATTTCTCTCTGCTCCTATGAAAGCCTCAAGGAATATGAAGTCATCCCTAAGTCTATTTCTGTTCCCCAGGCTTTTCTTTCCGCAGTGATGGGCTGATCCTCATATATTTGCATGATGGTCTGACCCACTTTAAGCAAAGTTATATGCTGATCAGTGAAAAACAGAATACTCTTTCCTGGCTTTTGGATTATTATTGAAAAGGAAAGGAGACCCACAGCAGCCTGCTATGTTCACTGCTGCATGACAACACTTTTGAGTAGCCAAGCTGTAGTAAAGCAGACACATGGAGAAACAGGAGTCTGCCTTATGGTACAGAAACTTTCTCCAGGCATCCAGCTTAGTACCATCCAGAACACCACTGTGGCAAGAGCTGTGGGATATGAGTTCTATGTATGAAAACAAAGTTTGCTTGTTAGTTATAATTGTGGTTTAGCAGGGTGTCATGGCTGTGCAAACCCAATGCCTTTAAGACATTAATTCCTTGGGTGGTCCAGCAGCTTCTCCTGTCTTGTCATCTGCAGGGGTGAGGCCATGGACTGATTTGAGATAATGGACAATTTGAGGTAACAGCTTCAAACTTGGTCATTGACTGAAACTTACCAATTAGGTATTTGGATGTCACAGGAGCTCTCCAGGACAATTCTAAATATTCCCCAGCTCACATCCTGCTGTGTCTAGTCCACTTTTTATGCTTAAAGGTGTCGATTAATGTCCTGAGTGACGTTTCCCAAAGGCTCCCCTAGATGTTCTTGCTTTAGAAGTGATGAAATTTTTCATAGTTAAGACATTTATAAACATTCGATAGAAACTCTTCCTGCAGAAGTTGTCAGAGGACAATCTTTAGTATGCAGTCAAGATGGATTATGGGTGTGCTGGGCTGGTCGCATAGGGCTGTGGCCAGCTGGGTTATAAGAACTGATCAGAACAGAGGTTGGGCATGTCTCTCTCAGTCCAGCTGAAGATGCTGCTGCAGATACTAGGTACCCTTGTGATGGAGACGACTGTCACCACTGGTCAGAAACCTGCTCTTTGCATCAGGAGGTTTTATTTCCTATGCAAGTGTTTCCCTGTGCCAAGATCCCTCCAGATTTTTTTCTCTTTTGACAAAGACACTGTCCTGAGTGTGAAACCTTGCTCCTTGCACTGTGGGAGGAGAGGATGCCAGCATGAGCCTGCAAGCGGAGAGAAGGGTCTTTGAAGATAAGAACTGCACAGCCAAACTGCCCACTACCACAGCACCCTGCGAGATCTCCCTCTTATAAGGGAGATATTCAGGGGTCATTTACGTCATCGGCACCTGTTCTGCTTAGTTAATTCTTTCCCCACTTGGACTGATCCAAGTCTGAGAACCTAAAACTACACCAGGTAAATTGTTGAGACAAAGCAATTTCCCTGTTGGGAAATCGGTGCCATGAAATCAGTTTGCTTCAGTCCTGAGCCTGGGACTTGGGGCGGCAGTGATGTGCATGGCAGTGAGAGCCTGTTGGACACCCTTCTTCTCCCCTGTCATGCCACCATGATGCCATAGTTGGCATCAGGCTGTACTGCTGGAAGGGGCTTGGGCTCCTTCTTCTCATGGTAGTCAGTGAATTCATCCTGGGTATCTAAATAACAGTTAGAGGAATATATTATTTGCTTTCCATATAAATCAGAGATGAAGTATTCGTGGGAAGCTTTAAGCATCTCATAGTAAGTATAACTGAATATTAAGAACCTGAATACATGGATGATTTGGGAGTTTTGATGTTTTTACTCCCACACAAAGATCAAGATTTTCTTATTAGGGAAAGCAGATGTATTCCACAAAATTGTTCATTCAGTCAAACCCCTAGTTTCCTACTGAAAAAGAATATATTTGGATGGGGATATTTTTTCCATGCCTTCTAAGTATCTGTTTATGGGTTTAATGTTAAGCGAGCAAATGGAATAATAACAAAAAAAAAAGGTATTTTCATATTCCCACTGTCTCAAATTCCATTTCCATTTAGTCAAAGGTCATTCCACCTTCCTTATTACCCTGATGATGAAAGAAACAGCTGTATCAAGAAACCACATAATATAATTAGTGGTATTGCTGTGAACTACCAGACACAGCATTCAGGTAGCCCCTGCCACCGGTTACAGCATTGTTCTGCACTGAAAACTTATTTCTAGCTGCTGTTTCCAGTCTTGAGTCTTGCTGTCCTGCATTGTTCTTTGTGCATACTTAGAATTCTGTTTTGGGATTTAATACCTATTTTCTCTATCAAGTCTGTAAAGATTAAAGTAAAATCTAATTGAAAACAAGCATTTTATCCTATCCTAAATTTGATTTAACTGCAAAGTGAATAGGGCTCAGTGAATGTTTTTTCCCTAGATAGTGCTTAATATAGTTTTAAAAGCAATATTCGTAAATTGCTGGGCTCTTTTATGTTTCATGCAGATGATTTAGTGTTATGTTTGTGTCATTGGTCTTGTGACTGTATGAATTGCAGGGACTATGCAACATTTAATGCTGAACTAATACATATGGTGGACCTGCAGTTCACCAGATCCTGTGCAAAGGCCTCCTTTTGGTTGCTCTTACTTTAAAGCAAAAGTGGAGGTACTGGATAATGTATATAAAAAGGAGAAGATCAGCTCCATCTGGAAGGCCCCATCCTTCAAGGATTTGCCTCACCTTGCCTCCCAAGTACTTTCTGTGTCAAAGGCTCCCACAAGCAAATTTCCTGACATTCAGAGATCTTTGGAGAAACAGATATTTAGTTGTTGCCTTTATGGAACCCAGTCATAAAAAAAATAATAGAAACATCATTTTGTTGTGACAATGGTTACATGCCAAACATTTGACAAATCTTTGGAAAGCTGTCTCTGTGCCTTAACTAAACCAGCACTCCTTCCTGACAGCAGGAAACTCCAGCAAAGAGGGCAGTAAATACATGTATAGCTTGAGATTGTCCCAAACTAGTATGACTTGTTAAAGGTACCTTATTATTTTTGAGACAAATCTTTCTATGTAGTTTACATCTACTGTAAATAAAAAAATATCATGAAGGGTTACCAGGACCAGACCAAATATTTCTGTCAGTCAAGCAAAATGGATGTATTAAGGCCAGTCCCACAGGCTCTGATATAACAAAACGCTTAAACATGTGCATACCGTTAAGTCTAACTGTATTTTTGCTATTGTCATTGGGTATAGAGTAGAATAATTGAAAAATTATTTACAAATAAAGGATGTGCTTTGTTAAATGAAAGTTGGAAATATATAGGCAAGTTACTAGATCTCTTTTTTGGGTCACGCTGCTCAGGTTCAGTATCCCCAAACACATCCTTTTAGGCTGCTGCATATCTGCCACATACTTTAAATGTTAAGGATGTTTAAGAAAGGTCCTAGTTTTTGTATTTTCATTTGTTCTGCACTGTAACTTTGCAATCAGGGCTATTTGTTAGAAATGGACTCGTGGAATCTGTGATACCATCCTGAGTGAACACAAATGCTTGAAGCCAGACAGTAAAGCAGGGAAGTGAGGCACAAGTAACATCCTTGTTCCTTCTTCTTTCTGATAAGTACAATCTCAACCTTTCCCAGCTCTAAATCACACTGTTAATTTTACACCTAAATTTGGCAGGTCTTTAAGGTGCCAAGAGCTAAGTAGGCACAGGAACAGGTTGCCCAGGGATGCTGTGGATGCCCCATCCCTGGAGATGTTCAAGGCCAGGCTGGATGAGGCTTTAAGCAACCTGGTCTAGTGGGAGGTGTCCCTGCCCATGGCAGGGGGGGTTGGAACTTGATGATCTTTAGGGTCCCTTCCAACCCAAACCATTCTGTGGTTCTATGAAATGGCACTTCCTCTTCTGGCTGTTTTTGAACTAAAGTGATGGTGGCTGCCATCCTTTTTAAGTCACAGCTGCCAGCATATGTGACTGTGATCTGAGCACACCCACCACATCAGATCTCTCAGGTTACTTTACACAAAAAGAGATTATGGTTTTGAATCTCAAAGGCCCCTAAGCAAGAGATGTGCTTGAACCTGTGCTGGGATGCAGGAGTCCAAGACATGCAGCATCACAGCTTTAAGCACTTGACTGGAGGAAGGCAAAGCAGGGCTGGGGGGTTGTGCAGCTGAAATAACATGTCAACAGCCTGACTGTTTCGTTGGCTCTTGTTCCATGTGCCCAGAAATAAGGTCTTTTCAAGAGGGTGGAATTTAGCCCCGTACCTGGCCTCCTCTGGCAGTGCTTCCCGGCCAGGCTGTGGTTACTGGCAGACATCGGTGACAGCAGCTTTTTGTCATTGATATACAGGTAATGTTTTGTATGATCAGGATGTCACAGCTGTGCACATCTTTTACATTTTATACTTAAATCAGAAATGACCACTTGTCTGTGAAAGTTCACTTAAAAGAATCAATAAAATTAGAAGTCAAAATGAGTAACCAATGTTTTTAATAATAATTAATTCCTATGAATGACATCAATATATAACACGACAAAAATAAATATGGTAACAGTAAATTGATTTTTGTTGTAGTTTGTGCAGAGAGTAAGTACTTATTTGATCTCAACACTACTGCTGTGACATAGGCAAATATTTATAGCCTCATTTATAATGTGCAATGTATAGTGCAGAGGTGATATGTTCTTTACCAAGGTCAAGGAATTGGTAGGGAAGGAGGAGGTTACCTATAGGACTAGACATCCTGACACCCGTATGTGAGTACTTGTGACTTCCCTTTTATTTAGTTTGTGCCTCTGTTATGTGATTTACGTTGAGATTTTCAAGACACAAGTTGTAATTAGAATTATGCCTCTCAGATCCTTTTTCCATTTCAGAAACCTGAGACATTACTTTTTTATTGGCATTGCAGCATCTGCAGTTATAGACTGGGGGCAAATATGTCAAAAAACAAGCCCAAAACAAAACACACAAAAAAACCCCCAAACACATAATAAAAGACAATTTCTGCTTCCAGCAGCAGCACAGAGCTAATCCCTGCAGTGTGTATTTGTCCTGGCTAGCTTTAAATAGCCAAAACAGTGAAGGCTTCCACGTCTTTTAAAACTATTTCACAACCTTTGCTGATTTCTAATGAGGGTGAATTGTCATCTTCTTTATTTTCTAGGGGCTGGATCTTAGCATCAGGGTTGTTGGAGAGTAGGTGAGGGTGAAATCACGTAGCTATGGGCAGGGAGAGGAGCAGCCGCTGGGGCTGTGCATGCTTGGCTGGAGTTCACGGAGCATAAGCCAATTTTTGCGCCCACAGAGCAGTTCATTTCTTGGCAGCTGAATCAGGATAAAGCTCCAAGGCTACAGTGGCCCACAGCCTGCTGTGACTCGGTGACCACAGAACCTAATTTGTGCTGGATAAAGCCCTAAAGAGATTAACTGACTCATAACATATGCTACTTTACCTTCTACAAGTGAACCTCAGATACAGTGCCATGTTTGTGATCCCTCTCTAAATTTTGCAAATATTCCATCACTTAATCACAGATATGGGGGAGCCTGAAGAAGAAAAAACCCCTCCCCCTCTAGTTTATCATTCATACATTCTTTGCAAGCACTTCAAAAGACTGTATGCTTTTTTTTTTTTTTTTTTTTTTTTTTTTTTTTTCCTGCCAGGAATGTGACTTTTCACATGAAGGAATTTGTAGAAAAGCGTGCTTTCATTTTAGGGAACCTCTGAGGAACAGCAGTGCAGGTGCGTTACCTGCAGCACAGCCGTGTAGGAGAGGCAGGAACATCCAAGGCTGAGTTTAGCAAGGGATGGGCCACATGTAAGTCTATAAGAGTCACTGAATCTCCAGTCTCCCCAGGACCATAAAGAGCTCATTGGAGATGGTCAGCAGCTTGAAAGAGGGGCCATCAGGACTAAGAGTATCAGTCAACAGGGTCAGGGTGTTTCTAAACCAGACTGATGAGTGTCTGAGCTGTGAAGCAAACACATTCTGTGGTTCAGTGGTTCCTGACTCCATACTACAGAGCTGACCAGGATGAGTTATTCTTCTCTGGTAGCCCACACGCAACAGTATTACACAGAGGAGGAGGTGCTGGTGTTTTCCCAGATCTCATTCGAACATGTAATTTGAATGTGGGTCCGGTGAAATGCAGTATATATAGCATACAAGACAGTGAGGTTCAATTAATTTCCATTCCGTGAAACCCTCCCTTCCCAACGGATTCAGAGAAGGGCAGCCAGGATAGTCTCAGGTACAGGCCATTTTCCACAAAAGCAATGACCTGACATCGCTGGTCTTATGTTTCATAAATTCTTTTGAAAACCCAACCCTGTTCTACACTGTTGAAGTGAAAGGCGTTTATTTTCAGTGATTTCAAATACATCTAACTTGATTAAATTGAAGGCATTACACCCTAACAAAATAAAAAAAAATGTCAGCAGAAACAGCCATTATAAATGAGCTAATAAATACTGAATCAGAGGAATGATGTTGCTGATTAACACCTTTAAATTTTTAGCGTACTTTACTGTCATAGCTTAAAGCCAAATATATCTGCATACTTCAGGAGCAGCATCCAGATGAGGCTTAAATAGGAACTACTCCTTATTAAATGACATATTAGAAAGGAATTTGACTCTTCTAAGATAGTACAGACCTCATACACTCAAACCTCTATGTGTCTGCTCAAAATCAGAAACTTTACAGATTTAAAGTTACCAGTTAGGATCCTTTCTGGTGTCCTTTCTTTGTGAGATTCTCCAAAGGCTCTTAAAAATCAGAGCATCCAAATCCAAGTGAGAACCAAAAGCCTAACTCCTTTAGTGTCTTTTGAAAAATATAGTCTTATACTGCTGTTCACAGCAGATATATGTCAAGAAACTGAATTATTGCCGTTCACCTTTCAGGCATGTGCCAGCTGCCATGATGTCAATGCGCTCACTTTGCTGTTGTGTTCATGGTCAATGGCTGTGGGTGAATGGATGAGCAGGACCTTGTGCTGCAGTACATCAGTTACCAGCCATTGTGTGAAGACAGTCCAGTTTAGTGAAGTTTCCAGTACTGATGCATGCAAGGGGTCAAATTCTGCCTCCCAGTGTGCCTTCAGGATGAGCCAAACCCACAGTTAGTGTTGTCTCGTAGATCAAACTTGTTTTTCAGCTCAAAGAGACAACCAGCCTGCACAGGCTGCACATTTTCATGTTTACAGAACTATTTGATTTTTATGTCTGGAATCTTCTTAATTTATATATTCATTGGTCTCCTAAAGTACATAGTGGGCTGGGTAGATCAAGTGCTTACTGTAGCTTATTAACTGGGGATCTTCTTCCTCTCCCTTTTCTTTCCAGGCTTCTCCTAGCAATGAAGCCAGAAAAACGAAGCTCAAAAAGTGTCAAGCTGGTAAGATGTGAAAACCAAGGTTATTTCTGCGAGTAAAACAATCTCAGAAGTCAAGGAAACTCAGAAATGAAACAAGCTCAGAAGTTTCACCACCTGAGCATAGACCCTGTTCTCCCCAGCCTGTTAAAAGCATGTATTGAGTCTAGGCCCAGGTGAACAAGTCAATTCCTTGAAGACCGTAAAATTGGCATAGAAGCATTTGACTCAGAGGAACTATGGAGCCAAGGATGCTTATTTAAGTCAAGGGGGCTGGTATGATTTTAATCTAGGAGAATTTGAGTATTACAACCTCTCTGGTAAAAAATTAGGGGAAAGAGAAAAAGAAGAAAAAAAGAAAGAAAGAAAAAAGAGAAATGCAGAAAGGGAGAGAGATTGTAAATATCATTGGCAGCAAGCAGACTAGAAGCAGCTGTCTCTGGCAGACGTGTTTCATTCAGATCAAACAGAGAGCTGTGGATGTTTGGAAATAACCCACATTTACTATATATTTAACTACAAGCTTTCCATTTGTTTGGAGGCAATCAGGGATTTATGCTCAAACAAGAACTTTTCTCACCCAGGTTTTGCTCAGAAGGTATCGTTTTCCTGTGGCACCAGTGCACGAGTGCCAGGATGCCACATGGAGCACACACAATCCGCGGAGGGAGAAGGGCTCCTGATTTCACAGCTTTTGGTCACACCGTCCTGGAGGTAAATGGAGCTGTTTGCAGAATGTGCCTTCCTCCAGGAGCATAAATGCTTTCATTGGTGGCAGGGGAAAATGTGAAGATGACCTTGTGCTCTGGATGTGACAGTTGTTAAACTGTGGCATCCCACAGCCAACACCACTGCTAACTCCTCAGGCCTCCCGTGAGCAGCGTTTCCCATGAGGGACTCCACTGTCTGCCATATGCTCACAGTGATGGCAACCAGACTCAGAGCCCATCCTGTATCATCTGCAGAGATCCTCTGTCCTCCCTAATAAGAACACTGAAAGGCTGTAATTTTTACCTTACCAGCTCTGTCACATTTCCTCCCTATTCATTTTCTTTCTTTTCAGTTCTTCTCAATGTAAAAGCTTTTTTAAAAAAATTTTATTTTTGCACACATGCACTCTAGCGTTTGATTCTAGTGTTTAAAGCCTTAAATGATATAGTAGTGCTGCTGTCTACTTGCAAGACTGTCTACAGACTCTGGTCACATCACAGCTATTAAGATCAATAGCAAGGAGAATATATGATGATAGAATGTAATTACCTGTGTTGGAGGCTTGCCCAGAATGCCAGCACCTGCATTACCTTAAAAAAAAAGCTCAAAAAACAACAACAACAACAAAAACAAAACAAAAAAAAAAGAATGTCTTTGCAAAGTCTAAGTGGCACCATGTGGCGAGTTAGCCCTTGGCTGGGGGCCAAACCACACATACCCGCTCACACAGTCCCTGCCCCCACCCAATCACAGGGGAGAGAATTAAAGAGGTAAATGGCAAAGAGGACTCGTGGGTTGAGATAAGGACAATTTAATAACTAAATTACAATAATATTGGAAATAATACTATATACAAATATGCAGTGTGATACACAATGATACTGCCCCCCCACCTGATGACCAAAGGCCCAGCCTGCTCCCAGCCAACGACCCCGGAGGAGGGAGGGAATAGGTGATACACAATGATACTGCCCTCCCCCAAAAGGCTCAGCCTGTTGCCAGCTAATGATTCCCAGAAACCACACTCACGATTCCCCAAAAAGGGGGGGGGGGAAGGGGTGCACCGCTCCCAGAGGCACTCACGGAACGGAGATAACAGCCCAAGCGTCCCAGCCCGAGAGCTGACTGAAGCAGGGGAAAAGCAGCTAATGATCCCCCTGGAGAGGGAGGATCCCAAAACTCACGGAACGGAGATGATGAGCGTCCTGGGCAGAGAGCTAACGGCGTCTGTGGGGGGGGGAAAGGCCTTGGGAGAGCAAATGCAGGCGCCTGAAGCAAGATGATCTGGAGCCCAAGGGAAGTAAAAGAGAGCGATCTTCCGGAAGGGTCCTCACCTTTATACTGCGTATGACGTGCATGGGATGGAATAATTGGTCAGTCTGGTTCTCAATCTTAACCTAAAAGCAAATCCCAGGCTAGAAGCTGGACTGTCTCTCCCCCCGAGGCCTCCCCCCGCTCTGTCTGTGGGAAGGAGAGAGGCTGAACGTATTTGTCCTTGAAAGTATCATGGCAATAACTATAAACGTTCCTTCTTATCAGCTTTATCCTGAGCAGGAATCCAAAACATAGCTTCTTACTAGCTATTTATGAAGAGAAGAAAAAAAATTAACTCTCTTCTACTTAAACCCACGACACACCAACAAGATAGCTTGATGTGCACAGTGCTCTTGCTGCTCTTGAGGCAGGTCTTGAATCTTCCTTTGTACTTCACCTTGCAAGCCATGAGGCTGCTTCCAATCTGTGCCTGGTAGTCCCAAGTCTTGCTGGAAGGAGGTTGTGTGCACCTTGCAGAATTGTTCAACTTCTACTTGAAGATCTCCCTGCTCACTGAAGTTTGGACTAGATGACCTTTAAAGGTCTCTTCCAACTCAAACCGTTCTGTGATTCCATGATTCTAAAAGTAGCCAAAGGTGTTTCCTTTCTGAAACAGATCTTCATTGATCTGTATTAGGGTATAGCTCCACCAAAGAGCACAGGAAACAGGCAACCAGGCACAGGGAAAGGCAAACATCTTTTATGCTGATTTTGCCTCATGGGGAAAACTCAGCGTGAAATTATGCCCTGAGATACCATAATGTGGAACTACACTGTCAGTTTCCTGAAGAGCACCTCAAGATAATATGAGACAGATTTTCAAAAGGGACTGAAAACATTCCCTCAGCAAAAATCACTCTTGTTTTCAAATTGCACAGCAGAAAGACTGCTTCCCCAAATGATTACACACACCAGAAAACTGTGTTCCTATTAAAAAAGATCACAACTTTGTGTTCTTATTCAAAGAAATACAAACATATGGGCCTGCTATTTATGTGTGTAGGCACCATGGTAAATCCCCATGATAAATCCCCAGATGAAAGTAACAGTTCAGAATTTGCAAAAACACTGTGGTATTATGGAACACTTTCAAAAGTGTGGATTTGTTTTCCACCTTCTTCTCCAATAATAAATATTGGACTCAGCAGTAAGGGCTTATAACAGAGCCACAGTAGTACCGTAAAGTGTAGGATTTGTGAGCCAGATCTGTAGAACATAAATTTTCCAACAATGGCTGTAATTATACAAAATGCTTCATGAATCCAACATTGTGAAGAAATCTATTTTTAGCGCAAAAGTTTTCCAGTTATCAGGGTTTCAGTCTTTGGCTGGGAACTAAAAACCCTGCCAGACTGAGGTGTTCAACAGCTTGTTGCAACTGGCACATGTCTCTCTTTTCATAACTAGACACAAATTTCTCTCAGACCCTGGGAAGGGCCCCCATTACCAAACTGTCCTGGTCAGGTCTGGGGTGTCTCTGGTACCAGCACTGGTGTTAGCACAACAGAAAATCCAGCTCAGGGTCAGTAAAAAATAAGAGCTGGTGGAGGGAAGCAGAGGTTCAAAGGAGGAAGGGACCTCATTGAAGTATTTTCATATCCTCAGTGATTCTGAAGTGCTATCAAGTCTAGCACAAGTATTCACAACTCCCGTGTATCTGTGGGTTGTCTCCCTTGAGCAGATAGCTATTTAGCCTAAAACCAGCTCATACTTTTAGGTCAGGTCCAAGGAAATGCCAGGTCTCAATTCCTATTTGATGCTTCTCAGTGGATGAAGCTCTTCATGAAGAATTTTTCTTCCCTTTCTGTGCACTGCCTCTGTGCGGACTTCACAGCGAACAAACAGATTTAGCTGTTTTTCTCTCACCCAGTATCACTAGTGCCAGTTGTTGTGAATATGAACATTGTGCTAGTGAAATCATCTGGGAATAACCTGAGAACTGTATTTTGTGTATTTGCATTTAGGCCATGCTCTCTGTAAAAGCAACAGTCTGCTTTCTCAGACTGTCCTGTCTCTATGTTCATATGTAAGCCAAATAACTCCTGCAATGAATTACTCTTGATGCTATTCCTTTCTCCCTTTGCCGCCTTCTGTTTTTGTTACATCTCATCATGTAACGTTTGAAACTAGGCCCGCATCCTGCAGACAGGTCCGCAAAAGTGAAGCCCTAGGCTAGTCAATGGTTTTCCCAGCTTCTTTAATCATAGAAACCATAGAATCATTTAGGTTGGAAAAGACCTGCAAGACCACTGAGCCCACCTGGAAACCCAACACTGCTAAGTCCACTGCTAAACCGTATCCCCAAGCACCACATCTACATGTCTATTAAATACCTCCAGGGGTGGTGACTCAACTACTTCCCTGGGCAGCCTGTTCCAATGCTTGATCACTCCTTCAGTGAATAAATTTTTCCTAATATCCAATCTAAATCTCCCCTGGTGCAACTTGAGGCCATTTCCTCTTGTCCTATAATTTGTTACCTGGGAGAAGAGACCAACACCCACCTCAGTACACCCTCCTTTCAGATAGTTTTAGAGAGTGATAAGGTCTCCTTTTCTTAGCCTCCTTTTCACCGGACTAAACAATCCCAGTTTCCTCAGTCGCTCCTTCTCTAGACCTTTCACCACCTTTGTTGCTAAGTTGCACTGGAGACAAACACCTAAAGAAGGTTGCCATCATGCCCAACAAAATATAAAAAAAGTTAAGGAAAAAATAATGTAAATCTTAAGAAAAAGTAGATGTAAGCCATAAATTTAACTTCTATAAGATGTCTTCAGCTGTTTGCCTTTGTTTCCTCAAATCAGGGAGTGCAGGATTGTCCTACCTCACAGCAAGGTCACGGCAATAAATGCATCAAAGAGTACGATGTGGTTAAAGTAGCACAACAGAAGCCATTTCATGCTCACATACATGAATGTGTATAGACCTACAGTTTGCAGGTACACATAAAGTAATAACTCCAAAATGCTCATTTTTAAAAACAAAACCTTGTGTTTTTATATTGATTTCATAGTTTTCTGAAGTCTAGTTCATGAGATTTGGAAGTGACTCCTCTGTGGTTTGAAACAGTCTCCAGACATGTTCCACTGGCTCTTTACACTAGGCAAACCTCTAGTGGAATCTTGCTACTGAACTTTCAAAGGATATTCAAAGCTGCCTTTGTGTTCTTTCTTATAAATTTAATCTACCATTTGCCATTTGCACATTTGTGATACTAAAATTACTATTTGGTGCTTTCCCCTTGGAAGCTGTGCATTTTTTCCACCATAGATACAGTTTCCAAAGCTCATATTTGTCACTCCAGCAAAGCACATGAATGAGCTATTTAGCCATATAATAAAGTAACAATGGATGAAGCAAGAGGACCAATTGAATCGGCGCTATTATTTCAACAAAATCCTTTCAGCGATTGCCTCTCTCTTCATAAAGACCTTTACGGCATTATTTCACTAAATGACACCATGAATGTAATTACTTTGATTCAGAGTGTTGGAATCACACAGGTAACAAATTACACTGCCCCCTGATGAGTAATAATTCAATTATTCAGTGGCCTTATACCAGTTTGAAATAGCCTATTCTCATTTCACAAACATGGTATTTACTGCTGCAAATAAACCATTTCTGCAAAGTGAAATATTAGATCTATATATCTTAGCCCATGTATGCTCCCAAATGGATCACCACATAACTGCATACCTTTGGTGTTTTTAATATTAAAGGGACTGCAGAGATGCTGAGCCTCTTGGCTTACTCCATCCCGGTAGCTGTGTACATATATTTTGCCTATTTACTACCTGGTGAATCAAGACTTTGTTATAAATATCAAGCAGCAATTGTGCATGGAGCAAAGTCTGATGTCAGTGGCACCAGTGCTATTGGAATTCATCCTGAACTGGAAGCAGAATGTAGGAGTGTTTCCAAAGAGACATTCCTTGGACATGACTTCTCTTTTGTGCTCCAGCATAAATGAAGCATGCAGCACTGCTAAAGCGGAGACAGTATAAAACAGAGGTGAAGAGGGGAAGAAACAACCCTGCTTGCTGAAAGGTCAATTCAAAGTTCAGCTTTTGGGGTACAATGTGTAAAGTCCAGTGAGATTTTCAACTGCATTAAGTGGCAAACTCCCCATTATGCAATCTCCAAACTATATTTAGGCATCTAGGAACCTGTGAAAATCCCACTATCTTTACCTTTAAGGGCCTAAATATTTTTAAAAACTTCCGGGGTCTTAATCTACCGTGGTGTGATTTATACAACCTGTATTCAGCTCACAAGTGCAGCGTTCCTGCAGGCTGACTGCAGGAGGCATCAGAGAGGCATTTGCAGAGCAGGATTGCTGGGTTTGGTCCTAAATAAAAGCAGCAGCAGCAACTGGTGCAACTCCTTTTTTGTTTAAGACTTGGCAGCTTGGGGTTTTTCTCCAGGATGTGGCAGATATAGATTCTGTTTCTGAATTTGCCTAAAGATGTCCAAACTTCTGCTTCCTTGGGGACTCTCTTGACACTCTTCTTATCAGCGATTTGCCTGAATAGCTTTCAGTCTTTCCCATGGAAGCTGTGCCATTATTCATGAAATATTTAAAGATGTGTTAATCTCATAAGAGCAAGACGTGCTCCACAAGTTCTCGGCTGAGAGGCAGCACACACCACTGGGAGAAGAGGGGGCAGAGGGCTGTCTGCCAGTCACTTCTATTAAAGTATCATTACAACAAGGAGGTGATTTTCCTCTCAGGTGAGAACTCAGTCCCTAGGCAATGGAATCATTCTGTCTCTGTCAAAGAATTTCCTCAACCAGAACTAAAGTCTGGTCTTGTAGTATATTTTTCCCAGCTTTGTTTAAAAGCAATGGTCATTTAGATGGTTTTGTAAAAGTCATTGTCACAAGGCGGATGTAAAAATATCACTTTACGACCTGCAATAACTGAATTCCACTAAGGAAATGTACCAAAACTTTGCAATAAATGGCCACAAGGTTATAATAAGATGAGGGATGAATCCCTCAAGGGAAAATGAGAAAAATGAAAACAGATGAAGAAGAAAATTAAGCTTATTTTCTACCAAGACTTGGTGCTGCTTACCAGTATTCAGACACACATCTCCATAAGGCTAAAAAACCTGCAAGATTGTGAGCATGCATAAGCACTATGGATTAATGTGCACATACAGAAATGCAAACCCACGTGTGGTGGAGGTTAATCAAAGACCCAAACTTTCTTACATGTTTTTGAGAGGAAGAAAGTTTCTAATAACTTCAACAGATGATAGTGCCTATCATCTCTAAAAATCTGGACTTGTACTTTAGTCCTTACAAGTCCGATAACCTTTTCTTATGTGATAATTTCCAGGCAAAGATCTCAGTACAAGTTTAGCCTCAAACAAAATTTAGTTAATACAGGTATTAAGTTCACAAATTCTGTTCATACTTTAAAATGAGAAAACTGAATAGTGAAGACTTCAGGAGACCATCTCATTGCAATTAGCAGCATGGAAGGGAACGGAAAACTGTCTGAATGAAGCAGCACTTTTCTAGCATTTCACATCCTTAAAGCTAAGTGTGTTGTATGTCTTTGTAGAATTAGGAACTAAACTTTTACTGTTGTACCATGCTGAGATCTCTGTCTAGCATAGAGATGCTTAAGTACCAATCCTCTCCTTAGAGAGGAAGAAACTCAGTCATTCTTTCAAAAGTAAGTCCAAATTTTAGTCACTCTATCAAAAAAAATAGCAAAACTCTCTGAGTTGATGAGGTTCTGAATTGACCCACCTATGCCACCAGCCAAAACAGTGTTGACTTTTCCCCACCGTGTAATATCTGTGACAGTTATTTCAGCTCTCAAAAGCACAAAATATCTCTTGTGGATAAAGATTTCAACTGATAGGAAGCAAGAGAAGTCAAGATTAGCTTGTCTGCTGTTGCCTGTCCTGTCCTTATTGCAGCGTGAGGATCTAAGCGTCCAATCCTGAAGTGGATTTGAAGTAGAATTCAATCCCAAAACCTCCTGCTATGTTGCCACCCAATTACAAAGGTGAGTAACCCCAGTAGCTGTCTTAACTTTTAAACTTTGATGTACCCCAGACAGTTACGGAGCAGCTTGGCCTCTCTGCCATGCTTAAACTTGACTGTGATCCCAAGAGCAGACACTCCTGTGCCTGCCTCCCTGGAGGGATTTTCTCAGAAACAGAACAAGTCTAACACAATTCTGTGAAACTAGTCTCTATTTAAAGAAGAATGAGGTTTGCTGTTATCCTCTAAAACTCAATTGAAATATTTTTGATTCCTCTTAAACAATAGTATTTGGAAGCAGAAGACCCTTATCCTTTTGAGAGATATCAACGCCCCATTTGCCATCACTCAGGGAAATTCTTTGCCTACCCAAGTGCAGTAGGAGTTGTGGGGAAATCAGGAGGACGAATTCAATCCCTTTTTCAGGGCTTTTCAGAGAACGGTTAAAGATACATTGCCTTGGTGAAGCAAACGAGCACATGCATCGCTGTGTAGTTTATTGAGTAGGGTGGTTATTCAGGGTAGGAGAGATTGAGGATCTCTCCCGTAACTATTCTAATGCTTTCTCAAATTACTGTCTAATATTAAATTCCACTCCAGAGCCAAGCATATAAAATTTAGATGTCAGAACACTCACTGACCAAGTTTATCTTTGGAGCTACTGCTAAATATAATGTGTTTGCAGCCTTGTTTCGGATAGAGATATTTATGTACAATAATACACTTGAAAACACACAGGTTTGTGGGAAGGAACTGGCACGCTGAATACTTTGACTTATGCGAGGTGAGAATGCCTGCTACAAATTCTGCAAGGCTTGCTGGGATGTGTTCATCGATCATCCTTATCAGCTTTTCCTCCTGATCAAATAAAATCAACCTCTGACTGGCGTGATGTTGATGACCTGAATTCCCCTTCTACTGAGAGCTGTTGAAACTGAGGGAAATGGATTTAGGACCAAGAACTAGGTGTTTACAAAGAGACATCACCTGGCAGCACGCTGTATATTTTAAATATTTCTTTTTACTAAGCAAACTGGGTATTCAGTAGGGGTGCCTGGACAACTTTCGGTTTTACAGGAAATCAGTTAAGGTTGTTTATCCATATTCCAAGCAAAAAATAAAATGGCAATAAACAAGAGTGTTATATAACAAAATAAAAATAAATTCTGCTAGACCTTTTCAAAACAGAAATCTCATCTTTTCTCTCCCATTATGCAGGTTTAGTATGTTTCAGATCAATATTTTATATGTGGTGTAATAACCCTCCTTTTCTTTAAACAGGGTTGATTTGAGAAGGGAAGGCAGAAGGGTTTTATTGCTGTCTAACTGGTATTGATTTCATAACTGCTGAATTTACAGCTAAAGAGACTCCAGTGAAGGAATACATTTTTCTTTCACGTGACATATTCCCTAAGAAGAACACAGCAAAAAGAGAGAAAAGGAGGATTTGAGGAAGCTCATTAGAACACATCATAAAAATTAAAGAAATCACAGAGAGAGAATTCAGGAAGACTGGCATGGCCACTCCAGGCGAAGGATCAGCCATATCTATGTCTTTGCTGACAGATGATTCTCTGAGCTGCTCTTAAAAATCTCCAGTGACAGAGACTAAAATCTCCCTATGTCATCTGTCCTCATGCGTAAGTAGTCTTATAGTTAGAAAGCTTTCACTGATGTCTAACTAAATTTCTGTGGCTTTAATTCTGCACCTGTCTTTTCCCTTAGACTTGTTTCCCACACAGTTAGGAATTCTCTGAGTTTGCTATTTTCTTGAAGTCTGTTGTCTTTGTTGTCCTTCTTTCCTTTCCTTAGACAAGAATTCCACTGTTCAATGGTGGGTGCCACCTTACCCTTCCTCCGTTTTCACATCGTCAGTTCCCTGTTGTTGCAACAAACTGTGGATGACTATTCCTTCAGCTTCCTGTCTCCAGTTTATTTAAGAATTAGACAGTCAATGTTCTACTGTATTAGCCAGCATCTCCATTACTCCCAGCTTCTGATGATTCTTCTGTTTGCTCAGACTAAACCATTCTGCTTGATCTTTCTGGCTTGGTAGTCTAAAGCAGATTGAAAGAGAAACTGGAATATGTTCGTATAATTAAACTTCTCTTGTCATCATTATTGAGGCACTTTCAGTCAGTCTATTCTCTTTATCTGCTAAACCTGGAAAAAGTATATATATATCTTTTGTAATGCAAAACTCTTCAGATTCTCCTGGTCTATTCCTCTTGAGCAGTAATTTTGCATATTAATATTCTAGCTCTGCCAGTTATACTGCTATTTATAGCAGTTAAGTTGTAGTTTTTGTCATGGTTTATTCTCAATATCTCTTGCATTGGAATATAGACATGAAAATACAGACATCAAAGATGTAATTTTGAGCCATTATAGTGCTGTTGACAATGGGCTTGGACCTGAACTCTCTTCTCTGATTAAATATGTATTAGCGTCTCCTTGTACCATGCAGGAACTTAGGAGGGTAGTGAAAGGTACGTAGGTACGTGTCACCTGTTTCAGTGCCTATGAAAAAAAGGCCTCCTTGAAATACAAATAGTGCTAGTCGACCATACTCAAATATTATGAGGGAAATAGTAGCAATAGTAATTCATAATTTAATAAAGTTTATAATTTGTGATTTAAAACTATTAATCAAAATATAGTTCTACTTGCTTGTAGCTTAGGCTTGCTTACAAATATTTCATTTGAAAGTATGGATATTTAGCTCTAAGCCAATTTCTCATAAAGCTGTAAGGGATCTAAGGTCTTATACCAATGATTCTTAAGCACCCACATTAGGAGGCCTACTGATACAGCAGACCTATTTACTATATTGAATACAGGAAATATAGTTACTTCTTGGAACAGGTGAGGTTAGATGGACTGGGTTCCTCCCTAACATGCATAAAAGTATTTGAAAATATACACTAGTACTACAGGCCCTTTGGATTTCAGTGGGACTTGGATATCCCATTCTTAGGATATAAATAGTACCATTGCTAATTTTCAGTACAAGATACTTTACAAAAAGCTGACAACACAGTCAAGATCCAGAATTACCTTCTTTACTTCAGCACTGAGTGTAACAGAAATAATTTGTCTTGTTTGGAGATCAACCTTTTAATCTTAAAACTTTCTATAAATATTGTTTTCTTTTGTTTTCAAATGCTGGGTTTTGGTCAAAGAAGAGATGTCTTCAGACAAGGCTGTGTTCCACAGAATATCTGACTCTACAGTACTTCTGTGGTCACCAGTACAACTGTTAACAAAGAGAAGGGGCACCTTATGCAAAGAAATTTGCCTTTCTCAAGCAAGGGATAATTCACTGTTTCACAGCTGTGCATTATTATATAATTTCAGAGTCTGACACAAAGCTTGCTAAAGCAGAGACCTGTGGTTTTTGATCAAGCTAAACCCAAAGTTCCATCTTCTCAGACTATGGCAGCCTTGTTCTACGACATACTCTACCTGGATTTCTTTCATCTTAAGAGATTTTTTACAGATCATATTGTAAAATATTTCATCTATACTGATTTTGCATTGTTCTAACTTTCACAATATGTTCCATAAATAATCTTCAATGTCTGAATGCTATAATGATAAAATAAAAACATTTTAATTATATCAAAGTATGAAAGTTAGGACAATTGCTATATGATTGCTAAATGTTTTTATTGCATGTAATCAACATTTTCAGATGGAAAACTGTGCCTTTGCATGATATTTTGGTCATATATTATTGTATTTTGACATGTTATTATGGGGAAGCTTTTTCTCTTAAACTGTAATAAAACTACACTGTTACACTGTTATAAAACATTTCTGTAATTGGAATACGAACTAATTATGAAGCCTGGTGTACACAGTGATATTCTGAAACTTCCTATTCTTGTTCTGAAGAAATATACCTTATCTGTTCCTTAACTAACATTCACAAGGAATAGCAATCTGTAAATAAAAAAATAACTACCTGTTTCATTTCTTTTTTCATGGGAGCTTTTAAAGATCAGTGTTAGTCTTAAAATTTTGGGTTTTTCCAATGGGAAGCCAATCAGAAAGGACAAAATAGCATGCTGCTACCACTTCTCCAGTTTTAGAAACAGGGAAACTGAGGCACATCTGAAGACGATGAGTGACTTGACTCTCTTCTTGAGCCTTTCATTCCATCTGCATTCTGAAAGATACCGGTGTGTGTTTAATAGTGTATTTTTCCTTTCTTTCACCAGTATATGTACATGAAAAAGAAAAATGTTCGTTTCTCCTCTGTGGTGAAGGTGGAATTAAACCAAGAGGCATAATGTCACTGAGCTTTATAGAGTTATAGGTCCTAATGCAGACAGGTGCTACTGCTATCATGCACTCTGACATAACCAAACAACTAAATATTGCAGTGTCATAAGAGGATATTTTTATCTTCCTGCCATATCTATTGAAAAGCCATCCAATCTTAATGAAAAAACACCTGAAGATGGAGATTTTTACCTCTCATTATTCTATTGCAAGAATATTTGGATCAAGAGAGATTTAGACCAAAGACTAGGCAGATGAAGTGTGTTGTGTTTCAAAGTGCAAAATGTCATTGTAGCATAATATGTATAGAGAGTACAAGTGGGAATGATGTTTTTTAGTTTGTATTTCAAACCTGTGTATAAATAGGTATAAATTTCTGGCAAGATGAAGAGGAACTTACCCTGCTACAGCTCTGAACCTAATGTGCTTTGACCTCAGAACCATCATCCCCTCCAAAGTGTACTCGTGTAGGTCTGCAATACACCATTGCTGGTCATAGACACAGGGTTTCTACAGAGTTTTCAAGTTCTCAGGAGGGAGGCTTGTCAGGCTTCCTCTGCATGGGCTTTGTTCAACCCACCTGCAGCTTTGTTTTACTTCGTTTAGCTCTGACATCAATTTCTTTTATTGACCAAGTGTCAATGGCTAAATTCTGTCACTTTGTTACCTTTCTATGGTACCACTGTAGTTTCATGTAGATAGCAGTAATGAAATGTAAATAAATATTTCATGTAAAATTAAATACTTATTACTGTAGCACAATGTTGTTTTGTAGAGGAATTCAGGCCTGGTATGAGAGCAAAGGCCTTTAGAAGTGCAGACGATGTATGTGGTGCAGAGAGGTACAGGCACAGGATGAGAAGAGATGGGGCACAAGCTGACACTATGAAAAGCTCAGTGATGGTTGGGTAAAGAAATGCAGACCTATGTCTGGACAAAGCAGACTTTAGAGGTAGCAAAAAGTACAAAAAAGTAGTATCTAACGTAATAAAAGGCACCAAATACTGTAAATTCAGATGTAACATGGAGCTGGAAACCAATGAAGAAAAAACAAGGTGTAAAAGCATGTTAGAACACTGATAAAAATGATCCCAAGTAGATCCTAGATGGAGGAAGAAGAAACCATTTGCATGAACATCATATACCTTCTGGCAACAGACTCCAGAGGCTGCTGACTCTCTGTCTACACTCTCTGGCAATCTGAGTCTGCTGATTTTAAGATCAGAGGATCAGCAGAAGGCTGAGCATAACCTTAGGACAAAATGGATAAGAACTAAGTGTGCTTGTTACAATTGAAGTAGCAATATTGCCATTATTGAGATTTCTAACTGTATTACTATGTGTTCTTTTTTTTTCTGTGTTAGTTATATCTAGACTAATAATTATTCTTTAATTAGATTGTTAAGATTTCATTTATGCCAAGAATGGCTTTATATATAAGATCTGTTTCTCTTTGCCCATAAACAAGATTTTGAGCATAACACAAGGAAACCTCTCTGGGGTCAGCATGTGTATTAGATTATTATTTGTGCCATAGATTTCCAGGCTGTTTTCTTCTGATAGTAAATAAATCTAAGTTTACTGACACCCTGCAGCTCTGACTTGGTTTTTAGTTGTGATTTATCCCACTAATATACTAGCAGAAATATTCATTTATTTTAGCTTATTTTTATAGACATTTTTATAACCAATCCCTTTAATAATTCAGATCAATTGCTTGTCGTCTTTCTAGGATGTTGCCAAGATATGAAAAAACATTTTTACTGTAAGCATGATTGAAGACTGGAAAAGGTTGTCCACAGGTATTTTGGAGTCTCTGTCATTGGAGTTATTAAAAACCCAGATGGACATGGCCCTGAGCAACCTGCTCTGCTTGACCTTACTCTTGACAGTGGACGTTGGACAAGGTGATCTCCCGAGGTGTCTTCTTACCTCAGCTTTTCCGTGATTCTGTGATTTTGACTGGTGCTACAAGAAACACCACAGTAATCTATCATGATTTTGCTTCCTTGCTGGATGTTTCTAGATGGTGTAAACTCAGTCCTGGTTTGAGACATACCAAATGTTTTTATTTTATTTCTCTGGGAGACGAGTTTTGCAAAGACCAAGGTTCATTCTAACAGCCTCCGGCTTCAGTCAGAGTACAGATTACTCAGCACCTTGATGGCACCCTGCAGGATCAAATTAACTGGCAGATGACAGCATTCTTATTCCATTTGGTGTGTGACCCTAGTCGTGCGTAAAGTCTTTTTTCCTTTCTATAGATCTGTTAAGACTGATGGCATGAATCTTGTAAATAAGAGCTTGCAAGAGTGCCACAGGGAAAGTATTACTTAGGGAAAGTGGAATTTTTATCCACAAAATTCATTAGGAACAGGTTAGAGATGTAAAATGGTTCTGGTGGAACTTGGGACTAGACTAGGTAACCTCTTCAGACCCTTTCTGGCCTTTTTGGTAATTTGTCCATATAGGGAAGATGACATGTACCACCTGGGGACAAAACGTGTCACTCCTGTTGAAGTGGAGTTTTATTTTCCTGCAGGACTAGCCTCAGATAGAATCACATAAGTACAGGTGCTTGATTACTTCTGCTCAGTTATGCCATCAGTGATTACAGACCCAGTCCTAGCTTCACTGGCAGTGACATAAGTGAGTAGCAGATCCCACGTGCAAGCAGTATGAACTGCCAGCAATAGATATCAGCAGAAAAGATAGCGATGAACTTCTGTTGATGTGCATTGGATTTGGAAGGTGGAAAGAAAACTTAGCAGCCTTTCATTTCTGTTTTAATCTGTGTAACAGGTACAAGGAACCACAGAAGCAGATGATAGGGTAAGCGCTGTAGAATATTGGTGATTAGGAACTTGTGTGCACCCTAAAGCTTCATTTCTTATAACCAATGGTTGTGTCTTTTTGCTGGGCACTATGAAGGCATAAGCTAACATTTGGCTTGTCAAAATATTAGAGAGATGTTTGGTCTTCAGTAAATATGTGGGTTGCCAACTGTTAGAAGGAAATCAGTAAAAGCACATAGTCCGCCTGTGGAATACCCTATGCTAGGGGCTCAGTGAGCCAAAACCTAGAGCTGGCTGTTAGGAGGTGGGGAGGGAATTTATGGCTGGTTGGAATATTTGTGTTCATGCTAAATACCCAGAAGCAGGAACATAAAAATGTAGAGTATCAAAAACCCACTTCCCTGAGTCTCAAAAACTTACTAAGGGACCCCACATCAGAATGAGTTATGGAGGGTGTTCTTTCCCATGGTCTTCAGCAGTTGTGCCAACTTCTCCAAGGCAAAGTTCACACTGTCTTGAATTGCCATCTAACTTTCATGTGGTCTGCGAAGAGAAATAATTCAGTTTGAAGGGTTAGTTCATAGAGGATTTTGTATTAGTATTCTCTCCAGAGAGGGCAAGAATGCTCTTTAACAACAGGGGATATGAAACTCAGCAAGACTAAACTGTTAAGTTAGAAGCCCTAAAGGCTTCTAAACTGTGAAAGCCCCCACATTCTAACTCCTGGAAATACATAATTACCTTTTGTTTCCCAGTTCTATTGATTGTCATTGTGATATGTAAACCTTCTACAATGTTAACAACAGAAGAGCAGTGACAGAAACAAAGAGTATACTTCACAAAGACACATCTATGGCTCCTAGAATCCATCATCCCCTGTTGTGTTAGAGCTTGACCCAAACCCTTTTGGAGCTGATGGACAACTCACGCTGCCTTCAACAGGCTTCAGTCAGTCTTGTGAAATCCAGCACACCTTCATATCTGTAAAAATAAGTACCTATTAAGAAAGGGAGGTAAAAAGAAGCAGCTCTGGGAGAATCAGAACTAATGAGGCTTGATTGCCCTAGAATTTGCTGTTTGTGAGTTCTGTCTGAAGCAACCCGTGACTGAGATGTTGGGTAGTGTTCTCCCCTGTGTGCATCTTCTTGGGTTTTGCTAAGATGTGAATCTCATTTTAAGCTTTTCCCTTCATCTGAGCAGTTAAAAAGCAATAATATACAGGAATTTCATTATATTAGAGATTTCTAACCCTTGCCCCATTTGAACAACTCACTGAAATGTGAGTAGGGAAGGACACAGACAAAGAAAGAAAATAATGTGGCCACATGAACCTCTTTTCTTAAAGAATTTTGTCCTCCTACCCTTGCCATGACACATGCAGTGGACTAGGTAAGGGCTGCGATAACAGAAACTGTCCAAATTAGCACAGATGTTTTTAATAACATCCACATCTGAGGGAGGAAACATGCTGTTTGAAAACCCACAAGGCAGGTTTGATTAATACTTTTTTTTTTTTGCCCAGCCATGCCAGTGTTCTAATAAATGATATTTAAAACTAGCAATTATTTTTAAAAGATATTCTGTGGTTTCTGGTTTGACTGCCCATATAGGTATACCAATCTTAATATCTCCCAGTCCTTGTGTTAGTGTTTTTTCTGGATGAATATTCTTCCCTTGTCATCCAGCAATGAGCATTTAGATTTAAACAATAAAAACACCTCTGCAGAAAGTTCCAGGGTTCAATTCAATTTATAGTAAGATGCTAATGACAATCCCATAGCAATAAATATTCATTTGCAGGTAATGTGTTTACTCAGCTCCCCAGCAATGTGCAGTAATCACATAAAGATAACACATTAACTTAACCAGTCATTAATTTCAACCTGTTTTCAATTTATAGTCTCCCTTCAGACCAGGTCAAGGAAGTGATTGTGTCAACCCAGCAGAGTGGTTGTGAAATGCGATTTTATCCTAAAGAGAAAAAGAAGTTTCAGTAACTAGAACTACTTTATCCCCGTTCCCCTTTTTTTCCTAAGACACTTCAATTTAAGTGTATCCTAGAAAATCTTCTTGGCCTAAAATTACATGAATGTGAAGGGTATTAAAAGACATCCTCTTACAGAAGTAACTGATCCAACTCACTGGGAATTTCCAAGGAATAAAAAAGGCAAACATGAAACGGGAAAAAGGCATTTGTATTCTGGAGGTGAATTTCTATGAGTCATTACCCTGACATAATCTGGGTGTTACCTACAGTTATAATTTTTCTTATATTTTCATGTAAGTTCATCTCCCCAGCCGTAAAACAGGAATGATCCAGCAGGATCACAAAGGACTGCCCAATATTTCCCAGGGATAAAATTACTTAGATAAAATTTGATTAGGTTCTGAAGACTCATGCTTGGTGAGCATAAGTCTTGTCTAAACAGCAGCATGTGCAAAATTTGTGTTGTTCCAAGTTTTCTTCCTAGCAGCTCACCCCTGGAGCAAAAAGGGAAAAGTCCCTTTGCCTACTCTGGCATCATGAAAAAGACAAACATCCAGCCAGCTTTCTCCTCTTAAAGGATATTGTGTTTGTTGAAGGAGGTCTCATTGCTGTAAATCACTGCAAATTCAGAGATGTGGAAGCTGGTCCAATTGCTATTATGAGTAAATTTGGCTTTTTCTGTTTCCTAGCCATTTAGCATATGTTATCTTGCACAAACTTGCTTAAGAAACATCCAGTTTGGAGCTGAGCCTCTGAAGCAGACGGATTCCTGTTTTCATGACAGCAAACCAGCTGTATTCTCTGAGTGGCTTCAAGCACTATATAAGGAAAAGTTGGGAATGTTTTTGATATCTTGGAAAAACTCTTCAGGCTGAAACTATCTTCCATCTTGACTTGCCTCTTCCCTTAAATGATTCTACACCTACACCTGCTGCTAGCATGTATCACTCAAGTCCTCTGCTTCTGCCTATCTAGTATCTTTAGGTATGTTTGTGTATCTTTTATAGGCTCTTCTCTCTTATGTCCATGGAGATCACCTCATAGTAGCAATTCTGTGTACAGCTGTCATAGCTATGGTGATCTTGGCTTGCTTGTGGAACCACAATAGTACTTGATAATCATTGATTGATACAAGAATATAGATAAACGTATTTTTATGAAGGCAAAAGGAGCTCCTACTGGCATTGCCTTGTGTTTTGTAAACATCTATGGAGCAGCCGGATCCAGACACTGGATAAAATTATATGTAGGAAAATAATGCCTCGTTTTTCTTTTCCTGTAACAAAAAATATGAATGCTTAAAATCAAAAAGGACCTCTGATAGTGTGTTTCTAGAAGGTGGTGATACAGAACCACAACTCGTATGTCCTAGTGACAAGGATGCCCTTAAGGTTTACACTGAGTATTTCAAGGAGGCAGCAGTTTACACCATGATTAAAATAGTCTGTTTGTCTGGAACATCCATTCAAGCAGTGCCAATGCCTACAATGGTGATTTCTAGCATGAGTCTATTGTAATTTCTATTAATATTGCAGAATGGAGAAGATTGATACTGATTTACTCACCAGCTCAGTTTATTTTTCTTCAAGTATGGATTCCTATTAGGAATGTGCCAGTGTAATGTAATAAAACTTGCTCATACCATTTGCAATCAGGTCTCAGTACATATATTTTCCCCAGTGGCTCCCCCTTAATAATAATTGCCAGAAGAAGCGGAGGACATAAATGAATATGGGATGATTCACTGTCCTCCTGCTAATTCTGTCCATTGTGATAAAGGAAAGCTTGAAAGCTCAAGAAGAGCAATAGTGGCCCATAAGAGAGGAGTGAATTCATTGATATTGTAGGTTCAGTTTTGCTTTCTAATATGTACAAAAGGAGAAGAAAGAAGCAGCTAAAAAAAATATCTTTACCTGCCTTGTAGATTTGCTGCTGTCAGCCCTGACCATATGTCTCTTGCTACACTGTGTCCGTCTGTGTCCTCCAGTTGTTTAGCTACTTTAGTTTGACTTTTTCTATTATAATACATGTAAGAATTCAACATAACCCCTCCAAAATGTGGTGCTTTTCTATTATCTTGTCCCCTCTCCTGTGAAAATAATTTTTGTGTGCTCTTCTCTGGTATTTATGGCAAAGACCATTATAAAGTCAGTGTCTACTGGTCAACTCCATGGAGCAAAAAAGAAAACAGAGGGTCATAGCTGCTCCTGTGTGATTGGCATTGGCAAACATTGAGCTTTTGCCACTATCAATTTGCCGCTTTGGATTTATTTTCATAACCATCTTATCTCTACTAAAAGATTCATTCCAGTATGTTTACAGCTACAGAAGCCAAATTTTCTCTCTACTGTACTTATGTCTTCATTCTTTAATATTGGCACCACATTTAGATTTCCTCTGGTCTTCTGGTGACATCTCTGATTTTAATGACTTTTTGATCTATGCCAGAGAATATGCTGACTCCCAGTTTTGCATCCCATAGTGAATCCCATCAGGTCCTGCAGATGCTGATTTGATGTTTGCTTGTTCCATTAATAAGCCTTGTAGTTTGGATGTAATCCTGGCCTTCTATTCCCAGAGCAGTAGTTGCCTTCTGCTCTGTCTGATCTGTTATGCTAATGTAGCTTGTGACTAGCACAAACCAAAAGAGTGGTGATTTCCCCTTCAGGGGAAATAATAGATTCATCAAGCCACTGTTCTATGCTCAGAAGTGTCTGATACAGATACATCTGTTCAATAAATCATATATCCTGAATTATCAGTAGGATAGAGGCATTTTTCCTGGAAGCATGAGTTTTAATTGCCTTAGCATGTGTAATTCCAGCTTTTATTACCAGCAATAAAAAATGTATTCGCCTCAAAAACTGAACCTCAGTGCTTGGCTCAGTGACTACCGACAAGAGCAGACTCTTTGTCTTGCATGTGTTTTACTGTGATTTTGTTCAATACAGGAAAAGTGCAAGAACATCATCAGATTAACAAAATAAATATTTTGAAAGGACACCCCTTCTCAGTTGAGGTGTGATAATAGGGTGAGTGTGCAGCTGACCCACTACAGTATGCAGCACAGAGAGATTAACTTAAACCAGTAAATGTGGAAAGGCTGAGTTGTTGCTCTTATAGGCATGTGTGAGAGTCCCAGGAGGTTTTTTCTTTAGTGCTTTGCATCCCGTGGCATTTCCAGGTCAATAGAAATCCCTGGTGGATATTCTATCCGTAAATGAATTAGCTCATAATGATATTTGTAGGGCAGTGATGGCATCCAGAAACTTTTACATCCTTGTCTAATACATTGTACAAGTTTTACCTTCCTGGTGGGAAGAGCAGAATTCTCTTCCTGTGTTCTGAGTAACGCTGTTGTCTCCATTGTGATCTTTATCTACCACTGCCCTCAAGACAAGGATTAAATGACTGATAGGAAAAGCACCTAATTTGGGAAAGCTTTTCAATCACAGGAAATGCATGGTGTATGGTACCCACTGGGAATTAGCAATTCCCCTGTGTGGTGTAAATACAGTCCATGAAATGTGGGTAGTGAGACCTGGGAGCAGCTGCCCTTGTGCAAGACAGCAGTTCTTCTCCCTGAGGAACTTGGCCAGAATGAAAAGCCATGAGACCCTTCTTCCAAGAGCCCATGGCCCATGGAAGCAATTGGCTAAACAGCCTGCCAGTGTGCTGGTTCTCTAGGAGGCAGTGGTGTTCCTGAGTTCCTGCAGGTATTCCAAATTCAAACTCTTCCACCTTATGGTATTTCACTGTTTAAAGTAAATGTGGTGGTTTGCACCCTTTTGTGCCTACACCTCCTTGGGTTTCACATATTTATGCATGCTCACCAACACAGCCTTTTATCATTGGCTTCTCTCTAGCACTTCTTCTCTGGGCTATATCATTCAATTGGTTTAATCTTTCAGCGTATAGCCTTCTAGAAGGCATAAAAATTCTTGTCTTTCCTTGTGATGAGTCATTCTTAGATAAAATATTAATAGTAAAATAAGATGATAGACATCTGTTCTTCACAGATCATTCCCTGTTGTAGGTTGGACTGTAAACAGAATTGCAGGTCCATGCAAGAAATCTGGAGAACTAATAATCTCCTTTCTGTTTCTGTGTGGTCTGTCTAGTCTTCACGGGGAAATAGACTACACTATTTACCTGATTTCTCAACCTCTAGCACACACAATAAGTGTGTGTCTAATAATGCCTTTTTTATTCACTGGGCGGCATAGTTTATAGCTTGTGGTACAGTGTGGTGTCAGCTATTCCTGCTCAAATGGGGTAAAAAAGCACAAATTAGATATCAGGAAGAAATTTTTTACTGTGAGGGTGGTGAGACACTGGAACAGTTTGCCCAGAGAAGTTGTGGATGCCCCATCCCTGGAGGTGTTCAAGGCCAGTCTTTGAGCAACCTGGTCTAGCGGGAGGTGTCCCTGTCCGTGGCAGGGGGCTTGGGACTAGATGATCTTTAATGACCCTTCCAACCCAAACCATTCTATTTTTCTATGATTCTATGATAAATTGGTTGTATTTGCAACATGGTTGCTCTCTAGCTTGTAAAAATCTGTGTCAGCATGAAAGTATCATGGTAATACATAGGACTCTATAAGGTATCCGCTTCTATAGTTTTCCACATTTAATGATATATTTTTTCTCCTCCTACAAGCTTTTGATCATATTTCTAATAAAAGAGCTTGTTGAGAACTCTGTTTTCACGTATTTTCTGCAAAGAATTGACCTGCTTTCAGAATGGCCTGTTGAGGTGCTGCCTTACAATGACCTAAGAATTTGTGCTTACACATTCTTCAGACAAATGCTTTAATTGCTCATAATTGCAGCAGAAAACTGATACCGAGGCTTGGATACTAATCTAGAGTTCTGAAGCTGTCAATACTATATTGTTGTCACTTTTAGCTTTTATCTTAATTGGTTTTAGTATATAAATACATAATTGATATATTTATATTATGTTTATATTTTAATAGTATATAAGTGCATTAGTATTAAGAGAAAAAATGTTCTAAATTGATGGTGAGGACAATTACTGGTCAAAAAGATATATCAGTGTAATCCATGTTTTTTTCTTCTGAACTCTAACATCTTCCCTGTCAGGACCTCATTCAACAGTTTTGACATGCTGCTGGAAAGGGATTGCAGTACAGAGATGGTGGTCTGAGAGATTAAGGAGGTGGAACCTCCCTTACAGCTCAAAAGGGTGTCAACAGCAATATTTCTAAATACAAAATTCCAGGTGACCACATATGTTTTTTCATTAAAAATCAATGCCTGCTGTGGAAAGCAAGTACAAATATTTTGTTTTCTTAAATATGAAAGGTTTTGTCAAAAGGAAATTATTTAGGAGAAATTTTTTTTACACAGTTGCAGGGCTCCCGTGGTAATCTGAAATCTCCAGCAGGTGTGAGTTGTTCCTAACAGATGTAGTATTAATTAATTTAATTTGAGTAGAGGATTTGTTGTTGGGGAGTGGTTTGTGAAGAAGGGTTGATTGTACCCTGATTCTGAACTGGGGCTGATGTTATAAATGTGAGTAGACTCAGTCTGATTTAGTTCTGTTGCTTCTAGCAGTATCCGTTGGGGATGTGTCTGCTGGTTCACTGCAGGCTTTGCTAATTAGGTTGCAAGACATGTTAGGCCAGGTTTATGCTGGAGTGGATCTATAACTTCTGAACTGGAAAGTGAACCAAGGAATGATAGAATTAATTTATTGTTGCCTGTAATGAATCAGGCAGACATTGTGTGAACGTCTTGTGTAAAATGGAAAAGCAAAAAAGAGGTTGTAAAAATATGAGAATGAGCATAGGCCCATATAAGTAGATTTAAGAGCTCCTCCTCTGGCTATCTCAAATATTTGAACAAGAGGACATCCACTGAAATGAAAATGAGGAACAGACAAAGCTGATAAAATACAAAATTATCTACAAAATTATAATTATCTACAAAATGTACAATTAGCCTGAAGAACTCATTGCCACAGGAAATTACACATCTCCATTATAGAAGAAGAGGTATACTAGGGTTTAAATAATATACAGTTATTCTAATTAATGCTAACAGTACAGCTGACATAATTAATGTCCCAGACTACAAGACTAAAGCCAGTCACTAATACAAGGGGAATATGTTATCTAATGTGAAGGGCACTTTATTCTACAACTGCTTTAAAAATTTAGTTTTTTCCAATGTGTCTGCTTCTGTTATAGGGTACAAGATACTAGGAGAACCTTACACCTGATTAGTAGGGCAGAAACCACGTTCACGTAAGATCTCTGAAAACTAAGAAAATACCCAAGTTAATTTAGCACTTGATGCTCTTTTCTCCACTTTCAGTTAAATACTAGGAACAAAAAGATATAATTTTTTTAAAAATCAGTCTTCAAAGTTGCAGAACCCTTGTTTGTCTTTTGAACATTTACTTTGAGCCTTTTGGTCTTTTCCTGTCCTTTTAAATTTATTTCTGAAGCACACGTGTACAGCTTTATAAAATCACCTTTCACTCTTCTTGATACTGCCATCAAAAGAGTTTCTGAATAGCAGGTTTTTATTTGTAAGATATTTAGTGAATAAAATGACAGATCTACTTATTTCTATACTTTTCAAAGAAGTTATTGAAATGCAGTTTGAATATAGACCTGGAATAGTACAGTTTTCATTTCTACCACTGTTAATTCGTGTTAAAGCGTACTTGTCTCCTACTATCTTTGTCTTCAAACGATCTACGTGATATGTGTCGAGTCCTAAATTTAAGGATGGAATCATTAATCAGAGAAAGTAAGTAGCTGCTGATAACAACAGATTTTTATCATAGAATTGCCTAATAGTTTAGGACAGAAGGGAAGCTCTGGAGGTGATCTAGTCCAACCTCCTGTCCAAAGCAGGTTTAAGTAGATGAGGTTGCCAGGGATCATGTCCCATTTTGCTGGAATACCTCCAAGGGTTCAGATTTCATTACATCTGTATGCAATCTCTCCTAGTATTTAACTGTCCTTATGGAAAAGGTCTTTCCAAGTACCTAACGGGAATTCCTCATGTTTTTATGAGCCTTCTCCTTTCCAGGCAGAGTCAGCACAGCTCTCTCAACCTCTCCTTCTATGTTCTGTGCTCCTGTCTCCTGACTTGTCCAGGGGAGTGGGGTCTGCACTTGCTCTGGTATACCAATATATTTCTTGTGTTGGGAAGTCCAAAACTGAGCACACTGCTCCAGATGCTTGGGTAAGGAGTAGAGGATCATTCACCTGTATCTGTTAGATACATCCTTACTAATGCAGCCCAGGAGGCTGTTGGCTTTCTTTGCTGCAAATGTCCGTTGCTGGCTCATGTTCAGCTTGGTATCCACCAAGACCTCTATGTGGATAAACTCTGTGGAATCCCATCCTAGAAGGCTGGGCCCCAGTCTGTGCTGTTGCATGGGGATATTCCATCCTAGATGCGCAACCTTGCACTTTGCTCTTTTTGAACATCATGAGGTTCTTGCTAGCCCATTTCTCCAGTCTGTCCAGGTCGCTCTGAGTAGCAGCCCTGTCCTCCAGTATACTGACTGCTCTCCCCAGTTTGGTGACATCCCCAAATTTGCTGAGAGTGTACTCTGTCCCATCATCCAGGTCATTAATGAAGGCATTAGACACTGATGATTCCAGTGCTGATCCCTGAAGGATGCCGCTAATTGCTTGCTGACAGGTGGACTTTTCAGTCCTGCTCATGACTCTTTAAGCCCAGCAGTCAAGCTAATTTTCCACCTACCTTATTGTTACTTATCCATCCTCCACTCATGAATTTGGTGATGACAGATGGGGAACTGCTTCAATGGCCCTGATAAAACAAGGAATAGAAAATCCACTGCTCTCCCCTTGTCCATAGCGCCAGTAAGTTCATCATAGAAAGGAAAGAGGCTGGTCAGGCATGATCTGCTGTTGGTAAACCTGTACTGGCTGCTCCCAGTCACGAGCTTGAAAATAACTTCTAAGTGGATTTGTTCCATCACTTTCCTAGGGACTGAGGTGAGACTGATCAGCCTGTAGTCCCCTGCTATTTTTGAAGATGCGTGGCATTTGCCTTTCTGCAGCCCTCGGAAACCTCCCATGGTTGTCATGACCTCTAAAAGATGATGCAGAATGGCCCCACAACTACATCTGCCAGTTCTTTCAACACCCTTGGATACATCCCATCTGGTTACATGGACTTATGTATGTCTAACTGGCTTTTTATTTTCTGTATTCACTCCCTAGTTCATCTAGGAATTTATTATTATTATTATTATTATTATTATTTTATGATATTGCCCAATATTTTAATGGCAATATATTAGTCACTAGACTTGGGAGGATGCTTTTGTGCATCTCTTTTTTAGACCAGGAACTGTCTTTACAAAGGACTCCAAAACATCATTCAAAAGATATGGGATAAAAACTGTAAGTCAACCAACAGTATTTACCAGCCTGGATATAATACATTCTGTTGTCTTCTGTCATCAGTTCTCTTGATTGATTTACTGATTAGTATATTCTCATTAATAGCTAATTTTGCTGAAAGCAAATAAGGTCATGAAGCCATAGGTAAAAATGATGAGGCTTTCAAAACAAGATCTATCACTTTGTAGAGTAACATCCTTAAGCACGTCTTAATTTGTGGCAGTAAGCTGACAGAGTCGTTCAAGAATAGTGTTTTAATTTCAAAGACCTCCTGTAAGACTTTTATTATTAGTCTTCAGAACTGCCAATTTAGCTGGAACTTACCTTTGTAGCATATTTGTTGGAGTTCGTAGAATAGGTCACTTAACATTAAATGAAGCATGAAGACAATGGGAATTAGCAAACTATAATGATGGTGAAGCATTTACACTTGTAGTTTGACCTCTCTATACACAGCCAGCAGTGACTTGGAGAAATAAAGTAGACTTTAAAAAGTAACAACTAAGAGGCAGCAAAAAAAATCTCTGAATTAAGCCAGATTGAGGAAAGGTGCAATGACAAAAAGCAGGTATGTTGATCTGAGTTGACGTATCCTTTGTCATCTTGCTAGTCTGGGCATCTTCAGTCCATTTAAAGATAAATAACTGAAGCTTGAAGCAAGTCACATGTAGTGACACTGTCACCTGTGGAAGCCTTTACATATAAGTTGGACAACAATTCAGGTAACTAGGTGTCTAGTACAGCTCAGGTATTTCCCCCATCTTGAGGCAGGGAGATGGACTTTACAAGTTTTGAGAGTACTTTCTTTATGTATTTTCTTTGTTGCTCTCAGAATTTTTTTTTAATTAGTGTCTCTAGGATGCTGTACAGACATTCACCAATTACCTTTAGACAGTTCTTGACTAAACTGACAAACAGTTATATGAGAAAAAATTGTTTGGATTTTGAGATTTCGTATGGATGTATTATTTTCTACAGACCAGTATGACTCCTGACTGTCAGTTTTGTTATCTTTAATCATTTGTAGTACTTCAGCTTTTTTTATTAATGATATTAATAATAGCATTGGTAACAATATTAACATAGATACGTAGAATTTATTTGTGATAAAAATAGCATGACGTAGTTTCTTCAAACAATCCATGCCCTTTGAGGGTACTGGGATTATCTTGGACAATTCAAAAGTAAAGTTTATTGACTGATTGAGTTCAGAACACATTATTTGCTGAATTATTGACAAATCAGCTTTACTGGCAGATGGAAAATTTCAGAGTGAGTAAAAATACTCACAGAAACACCATTGAAAACTTAAGATTGTCTAGCAGGGTGACTTTTGTTCAACAATTCTTTGTTGGCCTCCAAAAGACAGAGTTCCTAAACGCTGTATTGTTGTTTAAATTGGTTTTGAGTACAGTCAATAGCTGTTCATCTGAAAACAGGAATGGAAAAAAGAGAGGCTGAAATAAAGTGGGTGATCTGCTCTTTGTCGTCTGATTGAATTTTATGGAAAGGGAGTTGTGAGAAAATCCGAAAGAAGCAGAATTTAAATGAAAGCATTTAGGGGCAAAGTTGGTTTGTACCCCTGGAATGCCTCTGGAGTAACAATAAAAACATACTGAACTGAGTTGAGCCACAACCTCAGGCTTGGATTTGGCCCACAGAGCATTTATTAATTATGACTGATAATTTTATACATATAGAAGTAGCATCAGAGCACAATTGTGTTGCTGCTGGTAGTAATTTGCAATGTTTTATTGGAACCTGGGCATGATGAGTGATCATGGGTGTGGAGTGCAGAGGTTAAGTCTCATCACATCCAGATCTCGGAAACTTGAGATCAAATTTGAACTTCGAAATTGGTGCAGAAGGGTGAATCAGCAGTGTACTTCATTCCAGATTGATTGCCATTGCTGAGGGAGAGAATTGTGATCTGTACTAATAGCAAATTTTTATGATATGTGATTTTATTTTGTGATACTGTGAACAGAAATAATGCAGACTGCAGATCATAGTTGTGTCCAGTATGTGTAATAAGGTGGGCCTAATGTCTGATTAGCTAGGATAAGAGTGAACATATTCAACCACTACAACGGGATTGCTTTTCTGTTGCTTTAGGCAAGTGGAATAAAGATCACTCTTGTGTACTCTTCAATTTTCTTTGAAGTGATTTGGAGTGCTTGGTTACAGGATAAAAACAAAATACATTTACAGTACATTTTAAATAATTTTTAAACAACGAATCAAAAATAGTGTATATAGACCTAGGAATTTATTTGGGATGTTAAAGGTGAATTCTGCTTTTAATTGTCAAAGAAAGGAGATACTAATAGCGTGGTAGGGGTTTTTTTTCCGTCGTTCCACACACACCCAAACAGCATCCTGAAAGCAATTCATATTCATACCAGGAGCTGTGGAATGGACAAAACAGAACCAAAAGAATAATGATGCTTCCTGGCATAGCTATATTTTACCTAAAATTACACAAAATGAGGATTTCAGGCGTGATTGTACAATACACATTCCACTTCAGAGGTTTGTCTGCTACCGTTCAGCTTAAACCAGCATGCCATCACTGAAGGAAAATAAACTCCTGTTTTCACACCTCTTGCTCCTCTTTCCCATTTGGTATACAGTCCATCCTTTTATATCTTTATGATACTCCTGTGAACAATTATATTGATCATATATACTCAAGCCCTGATTCAGCAAAGCACTTAAGCATATGAAGACATGATTTATCTTGTTGAGTTTAGTATGATGTTTCAACCATATACCTTTCTGTTTTTTCCCAAATCAGTGTTCCCCATGTGAGAGAAGCAGAGCTCCTCAGTAAATTGTTACAACTATAATGGGGTAACAATCACATTTGCCATAAACTGTGGATTACTATAACACAAGCTTTTAAAAATAAGTACAATTGAAAGTGCTGAAAATTCCAGAGTTCTCCTCTCAAAGTCTTGGTCCTGCAACACTGGCTCTGTTTTAGATGAAGCTGGTGGTAAAGATGTTTAACTGGGTGTCCTCCTAGCTGAGGGCCCCTAAGTTAGATGTCTTGGAGATTGAACCTAAACCACTGGTCTCATCTCTGTACTGATGGAGAGAGAGAAGTATTGCACACCTCCATGGGAATGGAGACAGGCCACGGCAAGGCCAGGACATCAGCCCATGGTGGGGATCAGCATCAGGCCCGGTGAGGGGAACTGGGTCAGTCACAGCCTCGTGATTGTCAGGCAGGGCCATGGGGATGGGATCGGGACAGACAAAGGACAGTCTGGGACATCAGCCTCTAAAAATACTCTATACTAATATTAATATTGTAATTTATACTACTGTTGACTTTCTTTTACACAAAATTCAGTTAAAAGTTCTATTCATGACCACAAAAATTAAGCAATCTCATTTCAATTTTTCTAGTAGTGGTTATATTCAAAGTTGCAGCCGTTTGCACTGAGGACAGTTATCATCAAGGTCTTGAGGCTCTGAGAGACTTCCCATCTTGACCTTGGCCCTTCCCCATCACCACAAACCTGCCTGATGCTGTGGGCTGAGGCTGTCCCCAGCTGCACCCCCTGGCCTGCCCTGATCCCTGTCTGGGGATGGTGTGATAGGCCCTGGCTACAAGGGAAGCCCTCATTGTTTCTGGCCCCAGGGAGGTGCCAGCCTACACGGTGCCCTGGCACATATCCTTACACTTAGTGTGAACTACCTCCATCAGCCTGGGGTGACGTGGGAGTTCCCACCTCCATGCCTAGACTCTGAGACTTCTATAAAGTGTCCTATTGCAATTCAGAAGGTAACTAAAAACAGAAGGTAACTAAAAAGTTTGCTATGGTGGCACCCCTGACCAACTTCTGTACTCAAGTTTTGTATCTGAATATAAGAAATTGTTGGGGGAGATGACTGCTTTGAACTGTAAGTTCTGTCATTTATAAAATGGACGACTTTTTGAGGATCCTTGCCTCTCCTTGGCTTGCTTTTCTCCTTGACTACACTGAAAAAACAGCTTACCATTGAAGTATTCTTGGCTATGAACTATGTTCTTAGAAAACACATTTGATGTTCATATATGGGCTCTTGGCTGCTTACACTTGTGCCCATCTGCTAGGATGGCATGATGCCGGTGCACATAGTGGCACGCCAGTTCTTTTGGCCAAGGAGCGCCAACCACGAACGGTTTCACACAGGCAAACTGCTGAATGCTTCAAGCACCATCTCTTTTGGAAGAATCCTTTCTTTTGTTATAGGATTGCCACATTGTTGCCAGAGGGCTCTTTAAAGCATTGGTAGGTTTGGGTCCTAATACAATACTTGACCATCAAGGAGGAACATAAGAGGCTGAAGAGCACTTGAGACTAGAAAGTACCTTTTGAAATATTGTCTGACTTAGATGCATATGAAACAAAGATTCTTTGAAATAAAGTCTATGGATATGTTAAACAAGAGCACTGAGTGGTTCTGGTTTTATGTATCATCTTTTTAAGTGTCAAAAACAGAAATCCCAGCCTTGTGTGGCACAGAAGCGCTTGCCAGCATGGGATACACAGTGTGATCAATTAATTACAAAACTTCAGTGTTCCCACAACAGTCATAACCAAATTAAGTAATTCTGAGCACAAAGTTCTCTCAATGAAAGTGGAGGGCATATGGGGACAGGATTGAGATGTCAGATCATAAAGAGAAATTTAACACTGGATTTGAATTTGAAAAGAAATCCATAAACTGGAGAAAAATAGCAAGACTTTCCAAGGAGTGCAACTTGGGACAAAATGAGAGGCTTTCTGCAATGATGATCAGTTACTGATGGATGAGGATGTGATGCTGAGGGCGTAAAGAGAAGGAAAGAGAATAGAATAATGCAGTAGAATTAAATAATTTTATCACTTTAAATGCAGAAAAGCTTACTGTAAGTTGAAAAAGGCTTCATTTTGCATATGTTTTCCATTATTTCTAACTGGAGAGGAATTGGAGTTTCCCCTCTGCTTCAGGACTGTCTTGCAATCTCAAGGCATATCTTGTTCTGCACTGGGTGAGTGCCCCAAGCCCTAGGCTAGCTGCTGCTCAGGAGTGGTAGAGCTGTCTCTCTCATCCTCACCAGAAATTTAATCCATGTTAGTGTTATCATGTTTATTCCTGAGGAAAAGTTCATTTTTTTTAAGAAGAAACTCTTGCTCAAAATCTCTCTTGACAGATAAAAAATGTAATTGGTAAATTCTCCAAAGACAGTTAGATTCAGAGGGGTGGCACAGCTAGAATCAGAGGGGTTATTGAGTCTTAATAGTGCAAAGGCTACCTAAGGGTAATAATGACAATAGAGCTGCTTCAGCTGCCTTTAAAATGCACTGAGGAATTCACCTGTTAGGGCTGGGGATGTACCCCTTCCCAGCCTTCTCTATGTCCTAAAGAAAACACTTTTGATTATTTTCTTTTAACTTGACTTTTCTCTAAATTCCCTTTTTCCCTTTTCAAGATGAGAATCTAGTTTCCTTCCTCACCAAATCACTCACCAGATTTCAGGGTTTCTGATAAATTGGAAACTTTTTGATGAACGTAGGCTCTCAAACCATATTAATTCCTTCCCTCTGAACTCCCTCAAAAATTAGTGGTTTTCTCACTCTCTTGGGGTGTGGAAGACTCAGCTTCATGTCCTCTGCTTTCCTTACCTAGGAAATTCACTGCACCTTTATCAGAAAACATCAAGAGACAGCTACTACAGAACGTATTGTTTCTTGATAAAGACAGAACTGAAGGAGACATCTGGTTTAAATACTTTGTTCTAACTGGATACTTGTAGGCTTACAGAAATATAGAGACCTCAAGGATCACATGGGACTTACAATCTTCTACATTTTGTATTTAAGTACATATGACTAAAAATAATTTAGACATCTAATTCCCAGCAACTACACTGAGGAACAGGTACCACATTGGCTTTGTGGATTTGGGACGTAAAGTGGAGGTTAAGTCCCCTTCCTCTTTCTAAATCTCCTTGCTTACAGGATCTAACAATATCTAACTACTACTGACCACAACAAAACCAGTTAGGATGCAGCTATAGAGAGAAAAATTATGCCTATTATAGCTGAGATTGTGTAATGGTTTCTAGTCCACAACTTTCTGAAGCTGAAATTGCCAAGGCTTTGTCTAAGTGTGGCCTTATTGCTGAAAATGTACTCAATAAGGGTTCAGCAATTTTACAATATGAGGAGAAAAACTACTTTGCCATTATAAAAATTAGAACTAATAACTTTTTGAACAGTTATGCAGCCAAACTATTCCGTAATAAAAGTTGGAGGTTGGCATGGAAACCACCCTCTGAGGAGAAGCGCATGTGGATTCATTTTTCTGGCCTTGTAACTCATGTAGTGAATTACGCTTCTGCAGCACTGAAAAAACCCCACAGGTACCCAAATAATTTTGAGCTTCAACTTGAACTAGGAGTTAAACGTGTTTTAGTAATTACTTTTATAAGTATTTTCATTATATTTATTTAATTGACCTAACCACAAATTGAGAAGCTGCTTCTATGCATCAAGATGAAGCATCAAACAAAATTTTTCCAAATGTAATTATCTTATTCAAGGGAACTGAGAAGTGAATGACTTAACATAGTGAGGGGAAAATGAGAAATTAAGTTGTTAATGCTCCAGCAACAATTGCTATAAAAAATGCATTTTCAATACCTATTGTTGATTTAGTTGGTCACAATCATCGTTTTAATGTGCTCAGTTGCACTTTCAGACTCCAAGACATATAAAAGGTGGTCTTGCTTTTGTACAAGGATGAAACATGTTAGCTTTCTGCTGTTAACTTGGTATAAATTTACATAATTCCATCAAAGGTGATGGAACTACATTGACTTCAGCTGGGAAACTAGTTCTCTGTGAACAGCTTTGCCTTCAGCATATGCTCCCACCTATTCCAGCACATTACTGTTTTCCCAAAAGCTTATGTGTGGCACTTTCCTGTCTACATTTACAGTGTCATCCATAGGAAAAGGCCCGTGCATTAGCCTGGGCTCTTTGAGAGAAACTCAAAGGTGTTTCTGAAATGTGGAGAGGTTGTTGAGTGGAGAGAAAGAGAACAAAGCATTCACAGTAGATCGGCATAGATGCCAACAATGCTACTCCTGGAACAAAATAAATAGCAAGTGTAGGGAAGTTGCATTGTTGAGAAAACTGAGGATGATCCCAAGAAACTTCTAAAATTTTCCATGGAGAGGTGATCTGAAAACTTTGGCTCCAGACCACATGAATGCAGAAACTCCTATAGATATGGAAACAGATTACTCTATAAGACCTGATTTCTATTGTCTCAGGTCAGCAACTAATCAGCTATATGCTGGCAAGGCTGCTGTCCAGTTATTGTTGTG
The DNA here is from genome assembly GCA_011057875.1 of Pterocles orientalis. Lineage (NCBI taxonomy): Eukaryota > Metazoa > Chordata > Aves > Pterocliformes > Pteroclidae > Pterocles > Pterocles orientalis. The sequence continues at coordinate 200,114 of WKFP01014393.1, forward strand.
ATGCATTTGCAATGTAACCCTTAAAGCTGATTGCAGGTGGCTTGCAGAAGAAGTCCTGAAATAATGACAGGCTTCTACTGAAGCCACTAATTCCACAATCACCTTTTTGAATAAGAGAGGAAATACAGTAATTGCATGCAGTAATCATTGCTTCCTTTGCGAGGTGTTGCAGAGGTGGGTTTATGAACGTGACATAAACATGACTATATGTAATACGGGAAAAGTGGATACTGGTATTTCTACAAAACTGTTTGCATGTCAATGCTTCAAATGTCTTCATCATTACCGCGGATTGATGTTTCATGACCAACTGCCTGTTTTACAGGTGTTAGTTCACACAGAAGACAAAAGGATGTGATGGTTTCTGAAGCAAGTGCAATCAGGGACTAAACATCAGGGTCAAAGCTGCCCCTGCTTCTAACTCATTTTAAAGGCAAATAGGAGAGGCCTTATTCCTTCAAAAACCACTCCATCTGATGATGAAAGAATGATTTAGACCATCAGCCAGGGTGTCTTCGGGTGTTTAGATTTATATTTATTCACTCTTCAACTTCATTCTCCTCTTAACGATGGATATATCCACTGCACTGTGCTAAGGAATCCTGGCAATGCATTCCAGGAGACAGGGGTGTTTTGAGTGGTAAACTTCCATTTAAACAGACTAAAACCCAGATTTTAAATTCTCTCTTTGGCTTACAAATGCATGAAAAAGCTTTGAAATTTATTTGGGAAAGCACTCACTGGCTTTGCATTCTCAATTTGGTAAAAGTTTTGGGGTCCAAGTACTGCATGATGGCATAGAGCAAGCCACACAGAAGGAGAAACAAGAGAGAGATGATAAAAATCTATGGGAGAAATAGATAATCAGTAAGTGAGCATTTTTACAGTGCAAACATAATACACTTTTCTAAATATTTAGGTAATAATTACCTCATTATCTTTCAACAATGCATTCATTATTCCTGCTCCTTTTGGTACCTGACACTAATTTTTGTAGCTACAATAACGTGGAAATTACTGTACACATATTGTTACAGCTTGAGCCTGTTTAATTAGTTGCCTGGAAAAGAAAGATAATGTCTTATTATTTGTCTGGGGATAGTCAACTTATTGTATGTTTGGAGATAATCACCTTCACTATGGAGTGGGAAGACATCCTGCAATTACCACAGAGCTAAAATCAGTCCTTTCTTCCAGGGAAGGCGGTGAGTCCTGAAGGCAATGACACCTTCCAAGCCTCAACTATCATTACAGTCTTTCAGACACTGCAGGACTCCGTTTTTATGGAGGTTATTCTTTAACATATTTTCAGAACAGTAACAACTGTCTTCTCCATTCATTTGTTTCACAATGCAGTCTTAAAATTCCGCTTGTCTGCAGGATTCGTTAGTGATGTCTTTTTTATGTACACACATGTGCAGTCTTTGTGTGTGGTCTCCTAAAATGTATAAACCTCCTTCCTATCTGATTGCGAGTCTGGCATGCTCAGCCCATTAACTTGACTTCTGTACTCTTCTGCTAAAATCTTGTGCAATGTTGAAGACCCATGCACTGAGAAATACTGATCCCATTTTTTATCTTCTTATCTTTGAGGACAAATAATATGTTAAAACATTACCATTCAACTTCCTTAACCTCTTTCTACAAGTATAGAACAGTCCTGCAGAACTGGCTCTTGACTGCAAGAAATATTTTCAGTTTTAGATCTGGATAAGTCACTCAGCGTACTTCATACTATATTTCATTCCAGCCTCGCTGAGGCTGTACAGCACTGTCTGTATCTTAGTAATGCTGTAATAGCATCTACCTACTGCGGTGGAGCTCCAATTATTGTTAATAAGAATGCGTATGAATAAATATTTATTTTTTTCTTAGAATGCTTAGGCCTGTTTTTTTCAGTCACTTTTTTGCCTGTACAATTTGTATTTTGGAGAGGTCATCTGCTTAAATAAGCTGCTCCAGCTTTTCCAGTCTTGTAGTTGGAATACAGTAGTAAGTTGCAACACTGAAGCAAGGCTTCCAAGGTTGCACCACTCCATAGAGCAAAATGTCCATCCTGGATGTTTCCTGATGAATCTCTTCACCAACATCTGGCAGTCATTATTGGTACAAAATGGCTATGAATATATAAATGGGATCCTCCTTCTGTCGGGAGAGGAGAATGTCAAGGGCATGGCTGGTCAAGGGAATCTCAAAAAAGACATTCAGGGAATTGCTGGAAGTCCATTACCATTAGTAATGTATCTGAAGATCCATATTTCTTTCCTGCTGGAATTTGTTCATTCATCAGAATTGAATTGCTTTGTGGAAACCCTTTGGTTTTGAGCTGGCAGGTCTTGTGAAACTATGCCTGCTAGGCAGTTTTTGAAGCTGGTTGGTTTTCACAGAATCACAGAATGGCTAGGGTTGGAAGGGACCTTAAAGATCATCTAGTTCCAACCTCTCTGCTGTGGGCAGGGACACCTTCTATTAGACCAGGTTGCTTAAAGCCTCATCCACCCTGGCCTTGAACGCTTCCAGGGATGAGTGTGAGGGTCTCTTTTCAGTCCTGAGAGATGAAATTAAGACACAAATGAGGTCAAGTGCGGTGCAACTAAACCTACTTTTATTATCAAAAAAGCAAACTGGGAGAGAATAGTGATAGGACAGAATGAGAAGGAAAGATGGAAATTACCCAAGATGGGGTTGCAAGAATAGTCCCCACCAAGGAAATCTGGATGTTCCTGGATTTCAGTGGTCCAGGGGTCCAGAGATTGTTGGTGAGGAGCTGAGAGATCATTGGTGGCAGGTCAACAATGACAATGATGACAATGACAAGACAAGGCAAGAACAGCAACGATGACAAATTGCTCACAGTCCTTTTATCTGGTCCAGCACCATGGCATTTTCTCTCTCATCTGGCCCTACACAAGCTGCATAATGAGCTGTTGGAAAATCTGTTTCCAGGCTTCAAGCTTCCCAGTAGATTAAGCTCCTGTTTACTGTAACCTCTGGGGAAGTCCACCAGGCAGACCATCCCAGAGCTGGTACTCCATTCCCTTTCACAGTAAATTTCAAAATGCTGTTTTTCTTAGAAAACAAGCTAACAGTGAAGTCCTGAGATTCTCTGTGAAGCAGAACTCTGTCTAATTCAGTCTTTACCAGCCATGGTCTACACTCTGTTTACCATTAACACCTGAGGGCATGCTTTACCTCATATTGTGCCCTAGCTCTGTCCAAACAAAGCCCTTCATAGTGCACTCTTGACCCAGACCAGAGTTCTTTGGTAACTATGGGAAGTTAAAACTAAAGTGCTTGGAGGTATGGTGGAGGTATGGTGGAGTTATAATAATGGATATTCTCATTGGACATTAAAAAAAACCAAACACCTCGAACGCTTGAAACAGGTTGGCTAGAACACTCTTCTACTCTCCACCCTTAGAGATTTGCAAAGCTCAACTGGACAAGCGTCTGAGCAACCTGATCAATGAGGGCCCTGTTTATAGCAGGGGTTGGACTGGATGACCTTCACAGGACCTTTCTGGGCTAGATTATTCCACGGCTGAATGAATTAACAACTATGGGTGGAGTACAATTCTCACATGAAATCCTGAGTGCTCCATTCAAAAGGTTTAGATGTACCTAGGTGGACTAAGGAGGAAGAATGTATCATGTCAGCACGGCATTGTTTCATCAACACTCACCAGTTATTGACTTTAGCCCCTCTTATGGGACAAAAGAGCTTCAAGATCTGCTTTCAAATTCTGTGTCTGACCCTGTATGTACCCCTTAGAAAGATATTTAATTTCTCCATAAATCAGGACAAAATGTCACTGGAGGGATGGAGAAACCTGTGGATTGTTTGTAAAACATTCTCCACAGCTAAAGAAGTATTTCAAAGCAAAATAAAGAGTAAAGTTATTCTGCCAAGCTGTGTTCCACTCTGTGAAAATAGGCAGGAAAATTTTTGTCTGTAAGTGGAAAGTATTACCCTTTTGCTTTGGTATGTGTATATACAGTTCTAGATAGATAAATAGATTATAGTTAGGGACATATTTACTCCATTTTCCAGAGTTATATATGCTTATAACTTGGATAGATCTGGCAGATTGCCATACATTCTTTTTGTGTATGTAAAAGCCCTGATAATGATAAAGACATACAAAATTCAAAGTATTTGTTGTTTCTAACTAGAGATCTTAATAATTGCAGTCCATCTTTACTGCAAGAATATTATCAGTGAATGATATTCATCTGAGATCTTGACCAAGGCACCGTAGTAGCTCGTTCCACTGATTTTATTTAAGTACTTTGCATGTAGGAGAGGTTGAGCACATTAACTGGAAGATTAATTATATTTTTGAATTTCAAATTTTAATATATGCCTGAAAACAGTTACAAATCTAGCAGGAAAAATGTTTATTGCTGCTGGAAATGGGCCATAGTGGGATACACTGCTACTTTCCAGTTAAAGATAAGCTATCGTATTTTAGTTAATAATCCTGGGGAGTCAGCCAACCTAATCCTTTTTTATTCATAAACTTGATTCTCAGTAAGCCATATATGTTGTTATTCCAGCACTGTTGGAGGGGTTTTGGTTGTATATACAGCAAAAATTATTCAGTCTTGGAAGCAAAGGCTTTTACATTCTAAGAATATATATAATGTTTTGGGGCTCTGCCCGAGTGGAAAGATATCTTACTGTTAAAATCAGCTCAAGGAATTGTGGAATAATTCTTTACCTTAACAATTGAGATAAACTATAAAGTGAAAGAGTTTAACACCTTAAGAAGTCATGGGAGAATTCTAGATGCTACTGTGAAAAGTGATTCTACATGAAGTGCCTTTATGTGGCTCTGTCTTTGTTGCAAAAGATTCTAGCATATGACTACTTGATTTATGATATTTATACTTGCCAGGACTGTAAGGAGCTGACTGACCTGTGTCTGGTATTGGAATCATCCTGAATATGTTTGTGCAGTAGTCCTCCTGATCTATTTGCCCTGAGGGGGATATCTGGAGTAATTAATCATAATGACTGTGCTTTGATATGTGCATCTTTGATACATGTTAATGTGGCTGTTTAAAACTCTGGAGAGCCAGTGTGTTCCAAATGTCCACAGGAGGCAAGGGTATGCTGCATGGCAAAGTCCCAAGTATAATGAAGCTTGCTGTTGGCCCAGAGGCTCAGAAAGCAGGGGAGGCTCCCAAAGACCTGGTGATAGCCTAGGTTAAAAAGGAAGATTCTTTGGATGTCAGAAGAGAAGAAATGGACAACTTTCTATTGTAGTAGTGGGCTATCTGGACTTCAGAAGATAATCTATGAAAGGCAGGAGAAGGAAAATCCACACGACCTTGACTTGAGCCCAAAAGTTAGATTTGATACCAGTTATAGATTTGACTGGTTTTGGCTTGTTCTGTGGATTTATTCTACTAAATAAAAAGATAATACTGTTTCAAAAGGCTCTGTGGAGTCGTTTCATATTCATCTTAAGATATGGACAGAAGTGTTCTGGGAAAAAGTATTAATACAATTTAATATGTTGCTGCCCCAAGTTTTCTGTCTTGCCTCTCTGCTGCTGCTTGTCGTCCTTGTAGCAAAGGTCAGCAGAATGGAATATGTGCCTGTGTCTTCTCTAATCCAACTTACCACCCTCTGCAACTGTCCCAGGTCTCAAGCAAACAACAGAAAAGAATGTGCCTGCAGATTTTGAAAAAGAGCTCTGCTGAGAAATCAGGATCTTCTGGTACACGAGGCCTGCTAAGCACCAAGCTCAGCAGTGCACACATAGAGAAGGAAGAGCACCCACAACGCCAGAGCTGTGTGTACTGCAAGCTGGCTCATTATCCACATCTGTTTTTTCATGTGTTATCTGCCCCTTTCTCCAAGCATCCTGCACTGGCCAGTGTCAGAGTCAGGATATTGGATAAGAAGGATCCAGAGCAGTGAAATAGATCAGATCCAGCCTGAATATGGCTGTGCTCAAACATGCTCTGAGCAAAACAGTCAGATGAGTTCAAGATCTTTCTAGTTAAGGTGAATAATAGCCTCTATTTAAACTGGTAATTCCTCTATGCAGCTGTTACTTAAAATCAACATAAAACTTCTTGGTGGTTTGCCTGAGGAATCAGCCATATAAAAGCTATTCCCCAGTTAGTCTTAATTATTTGCTGAATATACACTTTTCTGTGTGCTTCAGTCAGCTTCCAGCTCAACACTTTGAGGAACTGTGAAACTGGAGAGACCAAATCCAATTCATTTAGTTGAGGTCAGTTGTCCCAGTGGTAAAAAAGGGGTTTTTAGGTGAGCTGGATTTGGCTCTCTGTATAATATCTGCTTCCTTCAAATAAATGCATGTTTATCTCAGAGCCATAGTTTTTTTTTTTTCAGTATGAGAATATCTGTCTGTCTCTCAGTATACCTAGTTCCTCTGATCTTTTACATGGTGCTCATCACTGCATTATACAGATTTTAACAGTTCCTTGAGAAATTTCATCTGCAAGGTGAAGTCTTTACAATTAAAACCCCCCATATATCGTTCATTTACTAGAAACTGTTTGTAAGAAATATTGGAACAAAATACGTGTTCTTCAAAGATATGGAAACATTTAATGGAGTGCACTTAAGTGACAGTAGGCAAAGCATTGCACATGTTTTGGTGATTCCTCCATTCTGTTAAGGTTTCTGCTTCTTGAATAGTATAGACCTTTTGCAGTTTGAAAATGGTTGGCCTGAGGGGTCTATTGTGTCAGGCAGTCAAAGAAGGAATCATATTCCAATGCAATACTCCATTGTATATAAGGATCGTCACAGCTACACTGAAACTGGGAGAGCTCGGGAATGGCTTCCACATTATTCAGCAGTCACCCACTCCTTACAGAGGAATTAGCACCTGTCTGCCACCATATATAAAGTTTATGGCATGAAGGGCAGCACAACTCTATAAGGAAAAAGATATCTTAAGAGACACAGAAACGACACTGACCATGACTTATCAGTCATGGCTGCTGAATACAGTCATATTTAAGCCCCTGCCCTAATTTTAGTAGGGCAGCTTAGACACCCAGCAGTAGCATGTGGTCGATGTGCCATGCTGGCCAGCACTGATGGCCTCTCTCTTTACTTCTCAGCCCACTAGCTCCACCTCTGATGAAACCAGACTGTTTACAATTTACACACATCAGGTTCACAGTTCCAGTGTCATTTTTTAATTCTTGGTTTTATTTAATCAAAAGCAAATTGTGTCCATGTGGGGTGGAAACAAGGTTACTATTCTTTTGAGGGAATATTGTTTTATTCCCAACTTGATTGAAGGTAACACCGTGTTGAAAAAAATAAATTGTGTGCAGATATGTATGAGGCAGTCCTGAGGTTCCATACTCTAATGTGAGTGACTCATGAAATGTATAAGAGAGGCCAGTTTAATCAGAGGCCCTGAGGGTATCATCAGAGTGCCTCCTGTGGTGCCTCAGGCCATCTGCTGTGGCATCTAATAACCTCGTGAGAGCAATGAACAACTCAGGCTGTGATTTAGGGCTATGGTCTGACTGCCTATTCTGGCTGCTATATGAAATGAAACTCCAATTACAGCGTCTAAATTCAGGAAAGAAATGAGCAATACAAACCTCTAGCTGTGAAGGGCTGGTGTCCTGTACTGCCCTTCGAGCAAGGTGGAGGCAATATTTAAACCACCAGCAAGAGCTGCCTAAGTTAACCATTGTGATGGTTTCTTTCCTGTGATGCTACAGGAAATTAGGGTCTGACAAGCCCCAGAACAGCACAAGATTTGAATTGCTCATTTTGAACTGAAGTGCTGTAAGTGTCTCTTGGTCCGTCTTAAGGGTGGTAACAGGCAGCCTGAAATACAGACCTCCTCTTCCTCCCCCTGCTGCTCTGCTGGGATTGTGGAAGGAGGGAGGGAGTGAGAGGAAAAGCCATCTGTGCATCCCATCAAATGGTGAAAAAGGGGGAAAAGATCCTGCTGCTTTCAGCTCCGTTTCTACAAGTGCAAAAGTGCTGACTGGGGTAAGACTCAGAGTGATGGAAAGCGAAACTGAAAAGGAGAGAGAGATCCGTGGAAGTCAGTGGGAGTTTTGCCACTGACCATAATGGAATTATGATTTAGGCCAGTCTGTGGAGATTTTAATGAGTCAAATGAAGACAGCTAAATAGTTTAAGCAAGCTATGTGCAGACTCCTGTTTCAGTATCCAGTGTGCTAGGTAAGCATACCAAATCACATCCAGTGTCCATTACCCAAGCGACATCATTATTCCCCAAAGAGCACTTCTGTCCTGGCAGGGCTGTGTGACAGGCTGCTGCCCAAAGCACTCTGCAGCTCATGGCAGAGACGACACTGTGATTAGACAGAAGTAGAGGAACTCTTACAATTGACTGGAGTATCGATATTAATACATATGCAAATACATTTGGACGGTGTGAAAATCAGACTGTGCATTTCCAGTTTTACCAGATGACACTAGATTTCCTTTTCCTTTCTTGGTGACTCAGGTATTTGAGAGTTGTGCAAAGTGGAATGCAGGCTCTTCGATTTATCATCACATAGCCGTTACTGTGATCATTCTTGAGCACACTTTCAACTGGCATAAACGCGTTGCCCAAACTGATAAGTAAGTTTGTCCATGTGGGCCAATGAAGTATTTTGTTGGAACTCTGACCTGGGCCTTGAAAGAGTATAGCCAAGTGCTGTATCCCAGCACAGATCCTCTCAGGGGCACCGTTTACTGATCCCATCATCTGTCACACTTATGGGTTGCATCACCTGAGTTACACAGGTCAGACAATGAGAACAGATCTCTGTTCTGTGACATGCATGCTGGGCTTTAGAAATCTTCAGTCCTCCTGACATGTCCCCAGGATCCTGCTGCAGCACCCTCCCTGTTCTAGCCACAGTTGTGAGTGCCTCGTCATTTTGGCTCAGTCATTCTGGTCCCTTAATTATCCATATTATATAATGTGCTCTCAGGCTCCCAGGGATTCCAGAAAGATAAAGGGAAAATAAGCATTGTTAAGGCAGATTTATTAAGAGCACAAAGGTCGCAGTAGTCTGAATAAGCATTATTGACCTCTAACATAGGGGTCACTACCCTAAATTACTCTAATAGTTAGACTTTCATGTCTGAGCTTGTCACTCTAGCTTTATAGTCAATGGAGAGATGTAGACAACTTCAGAGAATGATTGCTTTCTCCTAAAATCAGTTTCTAACTTGAGATTTGCCCTGTGGAGCTGCCTGTTTCTCTGCCTTGATTATAGAGAGAACCTGGGATGCCGATCTTATCAGCAAATGTCTAAGTAAGTGCCTTAATTAGGTGAGATGAGATGGGAGATGTTCAGAAGGTCTCTGACCTTGGCATTTTGCATTTAGGCGGGCTGCCCAAACTGGAAGCATCATGCCTCGAAACTGATTGTTTTTGAAAATAGGAGCCGCATGGGATTTTATCTGTGAGAAATAACAACAAACAGGAATAAAAGACCAAATATGAAAACTCATACATGTTATAAAACTTATTTCCTCTGTACTCGCCAGGGAAGTCTAACATTCAGGATTCTGTATTTATTCTGCAAAAGCAGATGTCACAGTCTCTGGATTGACAGACCATTCCTTACTTTGCTGTAGACAATTAGGAAATCATCCAACTGTGTGGTGGGAAAAATGGAGATGTGCTATCAGACAGCTCCTATGGGCAAGGGGACAGAAAGCTTTCTGCCTTCTCTACCACAGTGGCACTCCACAGTCCTCAACACACCTGGCATTCAGTCCCACACAACAACTGCATGGCTATTTTCCTCATTTAAAAATCTGTTCAAATCTATGAAGTAGAGATTTGTGTGGCCCATAAAGCCTATGCTTACATCCTGCCTTAGTGGAGGTCTTTCTCCCATTGTTTCGTTACCTTTTCTTCCCTTCATGCTAGAAAATCTGGGAAGCTAGTACACAGGAATCCACAATAAGATCAATCCCAGTCATAAATTAATTTTTAATAATATTTTTTGAAATGGCAACATCAGGCCAACACGAGGTCCATGAATACAACTGAAATACCTGGTGCATCACTCTGACAGGGAGAACATGAGAACCAGGAGGGTTGACTGCTCCCTGACACTTGGGGGAGTGTCTCTTGCCACTGCAACTGGAAAAAACAGTTGCACCTGAATAGCAGTTGGCATCAACACATACCCACATACACAGTGCTGACCTTGGAGACTGTCAACAACAGCAGTTGGGAAAGGGGCCACTAACAGCTACATTCACACTCTGCCTCTTTGGGGAGGTTATACCTTTTAAAGATGTACTTAGCCCTCTGATGACCCTAAAAGAAAATGCAAGTGATAATTGGACAATTTGTGTCTGTCAGAAACAGATTTTAAACAAAGTTTGTTTGGCATTCTTTCTTCCTCCCCTCTTTTGATATATGTTGTGTGCATATTTATTAGGTAGCCTTTAAAATCCCTTTTCGTCTCCTAACAATTATACATGTAGTAAAAGTAATAATCACAGTAGGTGGAGATTAAATTTCTTTTCCTTTTAACGGAAAGGACAGCCTGGTAAAAAAAAAAAAGGAGTTAATTAGTTGAATACAATTGCAAATTCCTTGAAGTTAAAATGTGCTGCGTATTGTCAGAAAATGCCATTTGCTGGATGGTATAGGCACACTCCGGAATGATGTTTTTTCCTCTACTATTTTCTGCAGACTGAGCATGGACTTGGATTATTTGTGGCTTCCCAAGTATTTGAGTTATGTAATCCAGCTCACTGAGTGCCTCAAAGCAGCAGAGATCCATGCTTGTTCAGTTCATAATACATAATAAAAAATAAACAAACAAAAATTCTTGGTTTTGGAAAGCTTTTAATGAAAGCCTAAAGTTTCATTTACAGTGGTTTTGGGAAACTTTCTGAAACTTTTTTCTTCTAAGAGTCTAGTCAAATCCCCTAACTCACTACTGAACAGTGGTACTAAGAACAGCAGAAGAATCTTTGAGGGAAGTTATCAATTACTAGTAGGAAGTGATTGTGTACGTAAAACAAAGAAATCATTTAGAACAAGAAAGGTTAAAACAAGAGGACAACATAGACAGCTGAGTCTTTATTTAGCATGGGTTTCCAACTGAAAAAAAAATAATTTGAGTTTGCTATGCAACTATGCAGATTTGTTTATCTAACCTTTCTGATCTAAAATTTCAAGTTTGCCAGTTTTGATACAAAGAAAAGAGAAATGATGAACAATAGAGTACATTACTGTACTTAGGAAATATTGTCAGACAAAGAACCCAAGGCAAGTTACTGTGCCACCTTCTTAAAAATAGTTCCTCTGTGGATTTCCATCCTCATCAGTGATTTTCCACTGCTTATTTTTAAGACATACATAAGATCCACCCCCCAAAGAAGGGAAACCCAAAGCTTTAAAGAAATAGCTATTCTGGTCTCTTAGATTTATATGTCTCTGGGAAATTGCTCTCCAACCTCCTAAGCTTCTTTTCTTGTTGTGAAAGAGATATAGGGGGACTTACAGCAGTGTTTACAAACTCTGACTTAGAACTGAAATAGAAGTTCATTTTCAAGCTATAAAAGTATATTCGGATCTTACAACAGCAGCATTGCCTTAATTACATTAGTAGCTCAGTTCTTTGGTCTTCAGTTTTATGGCCCTGTTAATGTGATTAGGTCAATAGGGTTAGCAGTTTTAACTGAAAAATTGGTAGTGAATGTTTTCAAGCTTCATTGCTCAGGTAGGATAATTATTGTGATGTGTAGATTTTCCTTTCTTGAAAGTAAACACTTTCATCACATGAATAAGTAGGCCATCATTTTGGTTGTTAAATCTGTCAGATAGGCAAGGTGTTTTTTCTCCATACACGGTGTAAGATGAAGGTGGACGGTACATACCAGCAAAACCAGGATTAACAATCTTAAATTGCTCCAAAAGGAAAAAAAATCCCTGACAGGAGAGAATTAATGGAAATACTGCTAGGAGCTTCAGGGGCTTTGTGATTCAGAACAGCAGGAATTTACAATATATAGTACAATAAAATATAGAATTTACAAATTAGGACTGGTCATCCAGATTGGCTTATGCTGCTCAAAAATTGTGAAGTTTTAACATTGTTTTATTGAGGTTTTCAGTGGTGTTCGTGAAATGCTATACATTTTCTCCCACAATTCTAATATATACAGCTAGCAACTTCAAGGCAAAATTGAACTGAATGTCAATAAAACTACTTATGAACATTGAAAGCATTTAATATCTATTTCTCCTCCTGTTTTATTTTGTGGGGCTTATCAGTTGCAAGTTTCCTTTAAAACAAATCATCAATGTGATTTAAAAATAAGGAGAAAATCTGTTCACATGCCTCTGCCATTCAGATTACATTACAGTCAAATTTTTGCTTATTTTTAGAATGGTCAGTTCTGTCTTAGTGAACACGTGACATTATTCTTAGAACTTCTCAGAAGTCTTAGGGAAGTGAGAAAGTAGAAGGTAGAACCTGTCAGAGGGGCTTACCTAGCAGTAGCGGGCTTTAAAAATATGATCCTAATTTTCCCTTTTCCATTAAGAAAATCACAAATTATTTCTCCCTGGATGCCCCTTGAAGTCATCAAACTGAAGATTAAGCTGTCAATTCTTGCTAAAGCAGACTTTTTCAGGAATTGTCAAAAATGTTGGCATTTATTCCAAAGAAGATCAAATTAAAAACTTAGACAGCCCTCAAGAGTGTCTACAGGATAGAAATTTCCTGCTTGATTTATAGCTTACCTAACCTCTTGGTCCTTTCATTACAAAGTGGAAAACGCCATCTTTTGACATCTTCATGCTACTTGATGTGGCACTGCTTAGAGGGATGCACGTTGCATGACAAAATTCTTGGTTTCTGGAAGCATTAACCAGGCACTGGGCTTAATGCAATTAGGTGTGCTTCTTTAACCTTACTAACTAGCCAATGTGCAGCTAAAATGCATTTGCTGTAGGAGCTAGTGTCTGGGGCAGTTCCTTGGGGATCTTTTCATCTCTCCGTATCACAAGTTCCAGACATGCTTTGATTCTTTCCTGTCTCCAGGCATGCTCTGCTCACAATTCAGCCACACTAGGGACCAGCCTGCTGAAATATTTTGATTCCAACAGCCTGATTCTCTGTTGCTTTACACATCTGTCATTGCTTTGTCAGGTGTTGTTCTGACCTGTGCAAAATAGGTGTAATTTAATATAAAGCAAAGCGGTTAACTGTTATTTCCTGTAAACTTTTATATAAAGATCCTAGATTGGATGCAAATGCATTTTAAACTTAAGACCCTTAATACACCATGGTACTGTGTTGTGGTGTATGCCATCCTGCTCTTCATACTATTACAGCTATGGGTATTTTCTTTTTTCTTTTAACTCACATAATGACACTCCAGTTCTATCTATGTGAAAAGATTCAATATTGAACATTCTCACAAGAAGAAAAAATTTCCTTTTTTGTCTCCTTGAGCAAATGAAAATCCTGTGACCTGGACCACTGAGTTTGCTCAAACACCCAGTCCAAGCACTGCAAATTCTGGAATCAACCCATGTCGCTTATTCTGCTCAAATCTCTCGACCTGGAATATGTTTAGTTGTTATTACTATTATTATTGATTATTGCCTGACACTAAACAATTATAGTTTCCCATCCCTGATTCAGATACTCATGAATTAATTAAATAGCAGTAATTGTAGAATCATACAATCATTAATGTTGGAAAAGACCTCAATTCTATTAATTTACAGTTTCCTAAGGCCCCAATTCAGACTGCTGAACTGTCACCGAACAAAGATACAGTAGAAGACAAGTTTCTGAAAAGCACTAATGTACTTTAAGGTGAAGACAGGTAAAGAGAGATGATCAGCATCAGTTTGCGCCATGCAGAATTTACCCACGTCACAGTTCAATCTTGAATACCAAACGGATGAGTTGCTTATAGACTTACCAACCAAAGAAAATGGGAGAAAACTTCGTCATCATTTAACAGATGGTGAATAGAGGCATAAAACATTAACATCAGATTTTAAAAGCCATTTAGAAGCCCCAAGAGGCAGATAAGAAGAAATATCTATACTCTTTTAGAAATAAGTCTTCAAGAAATTTACCCAAGGTCACTGAGAAAGTCTGTCACAGAGTAAGAGGTAGGACCAGTTTGCACACATGACCTGTGAGGACAAACATGTATTTGCTGCCTTGAAAATAAGATGCCTACTCATCTGCACAAGTCCAGTAGTAGTTCTCCAACCTCACTTCAGCATTGCAGACAGGCCTGACGTGGTGCTGTCTCTCTGCTCTGGGAGAGTTTCTTCTGTTGTGCTCATATGGTAAGGGGACGTGTTGCCACAAATAAGTTACATATAAAATAATTGTTTATTTAATTACCATGTCTGTCCACCAGTATTGTCAATGAAATCTCTCCTTAAGTTTTGTTTCAGCAATGAATAGAGCTGTTACAGTCATAAAATAGGTAAAATCCGTAAGAAATTAGAATTTGGGGGGAAAAAAGACCAATGTTGGTTAAGCACTTTCGACATCTACAAATCCTGCTGCAGTGGGATCACAAAAGTAGATGAGCTAGACAATAATTTCACTCTTCCCATGACTAGGTGTGCATTCCTGCTCATAAAGACACCAGAAATGCTTTTGACGAGGCCTAAATATTCCAGAGACAGTACACATCATCCATGCCACCGAGCTAGAAACCCACCTATCACAAGCAACAGGGATAATTTGCCTCAGGTTTCCTGCAGTGAAAGCACATCTGGAGTCAGATAAAGGAAGACAAGAGAAGATTTTAGGGTGGAGGCTGGTGTTCCAACTTGCACAGTTTCAGACAGGTAGAGTAGCTCTTCCAGATTTACTCAACAGAAAAGACTGCCAAGGAGTGGTGTCTCGTTCATGCATAAATGAATTGCTCTCTTGCTGTGTCAGACCCGTGCATCGGAACAGACACGTTAGGCCCTGTTGCTCCCACAACAGAAGAACCCTTTAAGCAGCCTCAAGGCTATGCAGTTAGGGTCAACAAAATAAATCAGTTCTGCAGAGTGCTGTCACATTCCTGAGAGATGGACAGACCACTGCCAAGGCAGGCAGTCCCTCTCTGGTGAGTTGACCTTGGCTGGCTGCCACACCTCCACTCAGCCACTTTTTCACTCCCCCTCTGCAGCAGGACAAGGGCAGGAAATAAGATGAAAAAGCTCGTGGACTGAGATAAAGACAGGGACATCGCTTGCCAGGTACCATCACAAGCAAAACAGACTCAATTTACAGAAAAAATAATTTAATTTATTGAAAATTAAAATAGACTTGGGTAGTGATAAACAAAAACAAAACATCTCCCACACCTTCCAGCTTAACTTCTCCACTCCTGAGTCCTCTATGCCATAGAGCTGCCATATGCGATACATGAGACTTCTTGGGATCAGGCCATATCCCCTGGGAGATCTAAAGTGCACAAGGCACCTAACTTTAAGCATGTGAATTATTCTGTGCAGAGAGTGTTCAGTTCCTAACAAAAAAATACGCAGTGCCGTTTGGGAGCTCATGGAGTCTCCAAGACCTCTAGTCAGAGCAAACCATTACAGGGCAGCATCTATATCGGACATGCCCCGTTTTGGTGTTGTATGGGCTCCACACACAACTCATGAAAAGATCATTTGCTGTCAAGAGCACAACTCAGACGTTTTGTGATTGATTTCTGTTAATTGTCATCATAAGCCATCAAAGGAAAACTCTTCACTTACTTTCCTGTTCTGTCTGAGGAAACAACCATTATCCATGGAATCCCTTATAGATTCACCTACAAATGCATATGGCTTCTATTCTGAATTCTTCATTGAAATATGATCACACATTGTATCAAACCCAGGGCAGACTTTTACTGAAGACTTTTTCCAATCTTTCATTACATAGATTAAATAAAACCGAAGCCTCCAAATCTAAGTCAATGTCAATAATGCAACACTGATATCTTATTAATATCTCAGATTCTACTGTGATTTTGAGGAGTTACTAAGTTTTACTGAAGTATATAAGCTGATTTTTGTGATTCAGATGTCTCTGGGTAGACTGTGTTGTAAGAGCTGGCGTAGCATACTTTTAGTTCCTATGTAAGAGACTATGTAAGCGAATCTCATTTGCTGGCTTTTTTGTGAGTCTTTTCATTATTATTTGAATCAATGAGACTGCGAGTTACATGATAAAATGCCATTAACGTACAGACTTGGAATACTGTGTAGATGAGACTGAGCCTTAAACTCACTGGCAATTTATCATCTATGCCGTTGTTTCCTCCCCTCCTGCTCTGATTTTTTGAGCCAGACCTATCCCAGAAATGTCAATGGATACAAAGGAAGTGCATAAACCTCTTGTTTTGCAAATTCAAGTGTGACATTCTTGAGTTAGACAGAAAGTGTTGAGAAAAGATATTAGTTTACAAAAAAGAAGAGTATTATAAAAAGTTCTGTCAATATAAATGTTAGTCCTGGTGCAACGTGTATCACTTGGAGGGGTTGAAGTAGCACCAGGATACGTTCAGTATAGGACTCACTGTGTTAGAGTGTGGTTGGCTAAATGGAAAGCTGCCTTTTCCCAGTCTGTCATCCAAGGTTAAGATGCCTCTCATGAGCAATTACTTTCTGACTTATGATGCAAAACCAATAAAATAATATTTTGACTCAATTTGATTACTTTTCTGTAACTGTAAAATCAAGCCACTTAATCACACTGAGAATGCCTGATCATTCTGGCTTAATTCCAGCACGGTCTGGGAAGCTCATGTCTCGTATTTTTGTGGCACCAAGCTAAGGTCTGTATCAGGTGCTTGTATGACTTGTGAACCTATTTTCCCTTATTTCTGATCAGTATTTTTATATTTTACTACTCTACCTGTATTAAATACATCAGCAGATGTGCAGGGATTCTTCACAGGGCATTATCATTCAAATTGTAAGCTCTAAACGTTTTGGGTTTTTTTTGTGTAAAACATTTCAGTGGACCACATTCTTTATGTCCCAGAGTACTACTAGAGTCGTGCTAGAGACCCTGAATATGTGGCATTATATGTCTGCAAAAGTGTTGGTAAGCCAGGACAGAATAGGCCAAGCAGGCATTAGCAATATGACTCACCTCATCTCATTTAAATACGTACAATGCCAATTTCTCACCTTCTGAAGCAGACTTCTTATTTCAGAACTCAGGGGTGAGAAACAAATGCTTTTTCAGGCACAAATCGTTCAACCTGCTTCAGAGATAGATTTAGAATGAAACAAGTAATACCTTAGAAGTGTTTTTTCTTTTCCTCTGCTTTTTATAAAGTGAGTCTTGGACATAACAGATATAAGCATGGAAGGGCAAAGTTCAGTGAAATGAATCCCATTCTAGCAGACTATAAGCAACATAAGGGGCCTATGATGCACACGCGTAAGTTAACTTATTCTATCCATGTTTCTGTTGTATTTCAGATTAACACCTTTTTTTTACATTGAACTAGGGTTGATCTGAAAGAATGTTGTTGACCAATGCAAATGCTTAACTCTGTTAAAAGAAGTAGCTGCTCAAACTTTGCCATGATCTCTCTGCCTATGCAGCAAGCTCCAAGCGTTTGGTAACTGGGAGGGGGTGTGGGGGAAGGGGTACCACTATCTAGCCTCTGTAAGAAACTGCTGAAAGTTTCCCAGCTTCAGGCTGAACCCACCCCAGGCCAGGACTGAACCAATCGGCGCCTCTGCAAATGACAGATTTAAGAGGGGGCACGGAACAATGGGGTTGGTGCGGCCCTGGGCAGGGCCTGGCTCAGGCGGGCTGGTCCGGCCGTCCAGCAGCCTGCCCGGATTCTGTGAACTGACCTGCCGTAGCCCAAGCCTCCACTGTGGCTCGCCCGAGAGTCTGTTTTCCCGGGAGCCGGTGAAGACCTGAAGGTGGAGAGAGAAGGAAGATGCTGAAGGAGACAGCCAGGCAGACACGGGGTCAGAATTATGAAATGGAACACTCTCAGCATTTCCCCTGCCACGTGGTGAAGAAAGATGCAGCCGTGGAGGACCTCCACATTGCAACTAGAAGCCCACACCGGAGCTGGGAAGTTGTCAGGGGACTGCAGCCCCGTTTGGAAAAGGACTCACACCAGAGAAGTTCTGGAGAAGGACTCTCAAAGTGAGAAGGGACACTACGCTGTGGCCGGGAAAGACTGTGAGGAGCCCTCCCCTGAGGAGGAAGAAGCGGCGGACTGACTGCATCCCCCATTCCCTGCCCCCTCCCTGGGGGGGAGAAGGTACAGAACAAAGACTTTGGGCTTTGGGAAGAAGGGAGAGGTGGGGGAGAAGTGCCTTTTTAAGATGTGGTTTCTCTCTCTCAGTATCTTGCTTCTTGTTGTAAATAGTTAATAAATTCAGTTGTTTTCTTGTTGTTCCCCAGTCGTGTTCGTTTCTTGCCCGTGACCCTAAGTGGTGAGTGAACCCTCCCTGTCCCTGCCACAGCCCACCAGGTGTTTAGCAAAAACTGTCCCCGTGGCTTTATAAACCACGACACCCCCCTCAGGCCTCTTCAGGGCAAAACCAGACTAACAGTGGGTTTCTCTCATCTCCTCTCTGATTAGCATTGCTGCTTTTCTCTGTGGCCTTCTGTATTCTTCCCTACCCTGCAGGCCCAAGTAAGAGGAGGAAAAGTATCCAGAGGAATGCTCTGCTATAGCTTGTGCCTCTGCTTGGGCCTGATAAAAAAGCTAAAAAGCTGTAGGAGTGGCAAGGGGAAAGGGATGTGCTATGTGGTGGGAAAAACAAATTGCCGTGGGATCAGGTGAGTCAAGGGATCCTGAGCATGGGCTGGCTGAGGAACCGCTTTATTGTTACATTGTGCTTGAATGATGGAGCTGGAGATGACATCTTCCTGCAGCCAGGCGAAAATGCAGGACAGGAGGCAAAAGCAGCTTGCAGGGAGTGCTTAGGAGAGTGAGAACCTGTACAATAAAGTGGATAAGCAGGGACTCAAAGGAGCAGGCAGAAATCCCACTACCTGTCATGCAGTCCTGGTTAATCTATGCTGATCTCTTCTATCCTAAACTCTTTCAGGGCTTGTAAATGAGTGAAATATTCACTGGGAAAGAAAGTGACAGCCTTCATAAACCAGTACTGCAAACTTATCCTGTCATGTCCAAGTCCATGCTTGTCATCAGGGATAGAAAAGTAATGAACTTCACATATGTATTGCTTAAACTTATTACCAAACAACTGTGCCATCAACTGTTTTCAAGCAAGTTTGAATAATGCTACATTCTGAAACCTCCTATTTTCACAAATTGGAAATTATGGGTTGTTTCCACTCCTAAATTCTTGAAACAGTTATTCTTTTCCCCCAGATGAATAACAGATTATTTACTGCTGTTTTATCAAAGTGAGGATAGTCCTGGGACAACAGTAATACAGTAGGGGCAAAATGGCTCATCTGTGTCATTGGTAAATTCCTAAATAAAAGGCTGTAAATAACATAGAGACTTCTATTAAGGTCATGATCTCTTAAGTCAATTGGAAGCTCTCAACTGACATCAGAACTCTTCAGGTTTGGTTATGCTATTATTCATGCATAAACCAACTTAGACTAATAATGCTCTGAGATTCTAGGAGACTATCCTCTTCCTTTTTTTTTTCTTTTTTTTTTTTTTTTAAGTTTACTC
>WKFP01014393.1:220919-238921 GCA_011057875.1 Pterocles orientalis
TTTACACATGCATTAGATTAAACATATGAATAATTACAATAGTTAGGGGGATTATATGCATATTGTTAAATGTGTTAAATCTTGCAGGAGAGGGTCCGTTGGCCTGTAATACTAGATACCATGTGAGCACTGAAATTAGTAAAAAGGTTGTATCAACAGTAAAAGACGATTATTTTTCTTAGGTTAGTGCATTCTGATAACATATTTAGAGCATCTGACATAACCCCATAGGTCATAACCAAATGTTTTGAGTTCTGTAGAAAATTTCTTCTCTCACTCCTACCCATACAATGCTGTGGAAACTGCGTATGTGGAAATGTGAACAGAACAGATGATTCCTAATGCAGGGTGCAGTAACTGAGAAACCATTGCTCATTCAGTCAAACAGCTGAAAACATTTTCTGACCAGAAATGTATATTGTGGGGAGCTTTCATTGTTTCTTTTCTTGCAAAATATTTCTATTTATATGACTAGTCCCTTAGACTATTTTTAGTTTAATGCTAATGGACTATAGGTGCCTTTGAGATTTTATTGCACTTTATCTTGTGAAGAATGCTCAGGCAGTTTTAGCATTGAACTGTAAACTCACAAGCCCTAGTGAGTTTTTCCCCTTCATCTTCACACGATTTTTGTCCACTTGCACTTAATTTTAGTAACAGTGACGCATCCATTTTATTTCCATGTGTAAAATCCAAGGCATTTTCAGTGTGGTTTTTTTCTGTAACTTGGTCGTTTCCAAGGTTTTGAGGTCATTACTGCTGCAGGTTGCACATCAGGGCTTTCAACTCGACTTCCATTTACACCTCACGGCTTGTCCTCCCCATCCTTTGAGGTCTGTGACTGCTTGTTTGGCAGCTTTGGCCATGGTGAAAAACAGAATGTAGGAAAGAACAACAAAACTGAGAAAAGGAAAAAATTTTCCATGTGAGATCATCTGTGTCTTCCATTGCAGGTCACAAAGACTGAAGGAGATGGTAGTTGTTGATGTAAATAGTTCAATTCTGTTTTGCAAGCCCTTGGAGCACAGTTTGTGGTGCTTTCCCCTTCATTCCAAAAAGGGGAATAGGAAAGAGCCTAGAGAAAGGCAACAAGGGTTAAAAGATACAGAAGGCTTTTCTGGAGGTAGCAGCCGTGTAGGTGAGGATTTCTTCATCCTCAAAACAGAAGACCTCAGAGGAGATACGATAAGCTTCTATGAAATTATGAGTGGCATGCAGAGGTATGACTCAATTGTCTATCACTCTCTTTAAAGACAAGAATGATCAATCACCAAATAATGATATTAGAAGCTATTTTCAAACAAACAAAAAAGCAGCGGTTTTACACAGAACGTGTGCTAGCACTGTGGACCTCCCTGTGAAGGAATGCTATGTACAGCCAAAATTTACATTGGTTTAAAACCTGACAAACACATGGAAATTAAATTCTTGAAAGACTATAAAATATGCAGAATGACATCCAGTTCAGAAACTCCCCCAAGCTGAAAATAGTTGGAAGATAAGACAGCATTAGAAGAGCAATCAGATACAAACGCTGTTTTATGTTACAGATCTCTAGACATTCATTTAGGGTCATTGCTCCTTCTGGTTATCTTCTTTTGGAAAAGGCATCATGTCCTCCCTAACAAAAACAAAAGAAAGTGGCTACAGAAAAGAATCTGAGCAGAACAAAATAATTCTGAGGAGCAGTGAATTACAGTGGTGAAGGTCATAGGGTCAAAAGTGTAAAAAACCCCCCAGTTGGGTGGAGTCAAAGAGTTGGACGCCCTGACACCATCTCCTCTCTGAAGGCATCCGAGGAGCAGGTAGAAGCTCCTTGGCCAGGTTCTGTCTGGCAACATGGCAAGACACAGGAACAGATATGTACCACATGTCTGGATCATTCCCTCCACCTTCCTTTTCCTTGAGCAATGGACATCTGGCTTGAGTAAGACCAGGAGGGGTGGGCTGAAGAGGACCAGAGATTAAACAGAACTTTGAATGAAAGGTGAGAGGAAAGGCATAGCCAGAACCTCAAGAGATTTTGGTAATGCAGAAAAATGGCCTGTATTCTGGCAAACTCAAAGTACATGTGAGCAGGATTGTCTCTTGCCACAGGAGAGAAAGCAAGGGAATCCCATGGCCCATTCCACAAGCATCTTCTACACACTGCTTCATGGAGATAGCCATCCGTTATGGACAGTGTTGATGAACTCTTGATATGAGCCAGTGCAACTGCCTTTACATTGTAAATGGGAAAATATTCAGTAAATGGGATAATATTCAGAAATACACAGTTAAGAATTTCGAAAATAGCAAGTGATTGTTGCTGCTATCTCTGCATGGCTGAGGAGAAAGAGGCCTGTTCCTCTCTCAGTTACTTTCTTCACTGTTGCACCGGGTCATGACTATATTGTGCTGGCTCTGTCACTCTTCAGATCTTCAGAAAGTCAACAAAGTACAAATGCAGTCCTAAGTGGCTAACTATTCTTTCAGGATGAAGGAGTTAATCTGGTTTACAGAAGTACCAACATCACTGTAGGGAAAGGGAAAGACTACATGAGAAGCAGAATGGGAAAGAATGGAACGGGGAGAAGCAAGACAGCATATTTAATGGCAGGGGTCTAGACTGTATCTCGAGGAATTCACAATTTCACATTAAAGGCAATCTTTATTAAATGTCAAGGATTCGGGCATATCAATAAACTTTAGCAGAAACCAGTAATCTCTCTAACGCTGTCCATGATCAGTGGAGACTTATTTAAAAATCCTATACCTAATGTGGCTCTGGATACAGGAAGATCTTTACTGTAGCACAACACTTGCAGAAAGACTACAGAAAAGCTAGTTTTGTCAACAGAGACCAACCTCAGTTTTTACCAATGGTCAATAAAGGATTCAAAAATAGTTTAGTATTCTCTTTTCTATTTCTAAACCTTTTATCTGTAACCTTGCAGAAAAGTCTGTAACAAACTAAGAACAGCCAGGAGACTAAACAACCAGGTCACTAATACTTGCAGTATTAACCCAGTTGTAATAAGAGGCCTCAGCTAAAACAGGTCATCAAGGCCTGTTGATGTTGAAATTAGTTTCAACTATGCAAATACACTCATCTTCAATCTTTGTTTCCAAACTTCAAGAAAAAACTTCAAGAAAACTTTGAAGTGAGGCTAACTCTTATTATTTTTTGGTTAGATACAGCTATTTTTAACCTGTATCTCAAACTCAATAGATTCAACCCTTCGATATCTCTTCAAAGTCTTACTCAAATACTGACCTTTCAAAGTTCTAACTATAGCTATTGCAACGCCTGCACTTTCAGGAAACAAAGCTCACTCTGTTCTCTGCTGGAAATATCAGATCCAGGCTTAAAATCAGCAACCCAGTTCCTTTGCTTATAAGCTTTAAATCTACCATTAACCACAGATAGGTGTCCAATACCTATTGAAAAACCTCATA
Organism: Pterocles orientalis; assembly: GCA_011057875.1. Taxonomy (NCBI): domain Eukaryota; kingdom Metazoa; phylum Chordata; class Aves; order Pterocliformes; family Pteroclidae; genus Pterocles; species Pterocles orientalis. The sequence goes on from WKFP01014393.1 coordinate 224,358, forward strand.
TAAATTATGGACCTCGGCAGAAATCGATCTACAGTCTAGTCTGGTGGGCTGCACAGTATCCAAGAAAAACAAAACAAAAACAGAACATGTTGGTAGGAAAGCTCTTCTTTGTATTTTATACCACTTACAGGTGACTACAGATTCAGTACAAAATATTCCTTATTTTCCCGTCTCTAACTCTGTTCTTAATCTCAAATTTGTCAGTAATCAAAGGACTATTATGCAGACATGGGCTGTTGTGTCTTGGAAAACATATCCCCCATTTTTGCCTTCTGAGCTATACAGGGAACACCTATAAATTGAGCTTCTCAGTTAAGTAACTTACCTACACTTGGCTCATAATCTTTCAAGAACTGCCAGCCTTTCCCCTGACCCTACCCACTGCCCACACAGGTTTAGAGCAGATTCAGGTCCTGTACTTCGATGTTGACATGTCAAGCTCTGTCCCTTAGTTGTTGTTCAAACTTTCGCATCAGAGGCAGATGAAGTAGCCTTACTTTGGAGGAGTATGTATGTGACTACCAGAGGGCACAGGAAAAAATACCCCTCATGTCTTGCAAAGGTAGTATGTCAGGTTTCTGCTGCTCCTATCTTGTGCTCAGAAAAACACATCAGATTTAATTTGCTCTCTGTCTTGCTAAACCTACGACAGGTCGGGCTTATCCACACCCCATTTTGTTGGGAGCATTATCTCCAGGAGGGGTCCACCAAAGGATGATTTTACAGCTTCTGAGAAAGGGACTCGTTGCTGTGTTGAAAGGGCTTCCTCCCAGTTCACTTTTCTGTGTTAGAGAGAAAAAATTAAGGTGGGAGATATCTTCTGTTGCTGACATTTAATTGTTCTGATCGGCTTGGTTTCCTGGCTATTGTCAAAGCAAGGATTAGATATAAGGTGTGCTAAAAGAAAAATTTTCTTTTTTTAACCTAGATGATGCATCTGATAAATTTAACTCTTCACCCTGCTTTGCCAGTCCCCCAAACTATCCATAATCTTAGCCATAATTAACCATAGTCATCAAAGTAGTAACACCATTAATTATCCAGTTGTGATGTCTCTGCACCATGACATCTGGAAGTAACTGCCTGCAATCTAGATAATCCTACAAGATAACTGACATTAATTGTGTGTTGTGTCTTTTGCCCTCTACTACAGCTCTGTGAAGGAATCACGAAGGCACTGCAGGATCAAAATAAGTAGGTTTACAAAGGATATATGATCCTCATTCCAGAGTTGTCCTTTAAATTCCATAGTCCCTTTCCTTTACCAGTGCTTATTCCTCTCACAATACCCAAACATTATGCTCTGAACTGCTAAGTATATACAAAGGCACTCATTTTTTAAGTGGAGTTATGTTTTGCTTCTATTTGCTTTTATGAAAGCCTTAAGAGTTATTATGTTACTATTAAAAAAAAAGAGGATTTAGAATAGTTTACCACAGTGAGAGACTGAAATCAATATTGTTTATATGGGCATGAATGTTATTGACTGTATATTTACAATAACCTCCAGAAAGTAACTCTTAAACCATTAAACCTCCTGGCAAAATATACACTTTCATAAATCTGACTAAACATTTTACAATAATAATTAAATTAATTACTAGTACAAAACAAAACATTTCATGGATTTTATCCTTGGGAGAAAAAATGAGACAGTTCACTATTGACTTAATTCAAAGTGCCTCTTTTCTCCAGTATGGTATTTGCAACTGGAGAAATACCTTTTCTGTGGAAGAAAAGATGAAGCGTAACCCAAACAGGATTAATCTGAAGACAATTGGTTTAACTTGTACAGAATATTGTTTACAATGTTGTTGATAGAGGGCAGCTCAGAAAAATGCACCCAGATGTCATTGTTTGGATGTAGAACATTTAAACGTGAGTAAGTAATTAATTACTTTAAAGGTTCACAAGGAAACTGGGGCTGAAAACGAGTACTCAGAAGCTCCCAGAAACGAGATAGAAGACAAATGCTTACACATCAGTGCCCACTAGAGATCCTTGTCTACATACATGAGGCATTTTCAGTAGATCACTGCTGCAGACAGTTTTCAGTTTTATAGAGAAGACAGACTAATGAAAATAAAAATGAAAAAGAGGTTCAGAGACATGAGGTGATGATTCTGAAGATTCACAGTTTTTCAGTGGCAGAACTGGGGACTGCTGAGTTCTTTCTTAGTCCCATGTCTTAATGAGAAAAATACATGACAGTCTTACATTTTGTGTGAGAGTTGTTTCAACAGAAAATTGTCATTAGGAGAGATCTAAATCAGTGAGACTTGCCTAACGAGCTCTCTTGAGTTTGGGTTATTTATAAAATATTGAAGACTTCAGTGATTTCATGGCGACCTAGAAATTGAGAAGATTGGTTAGGTGCAACTTTGCAACTGAAATCTATTTCTCTTATATCACAAGGTTCCCATGATCTTCCTGGATTTACCTCTGCCCAGATCCCATCTGCTGTCATTCAATGGACCTGTGGATTTTCATGATACAAGACTGAAGAGATCGTGGAGTTTCATGGTAATCTGATTTTGTTGATGAGTAGCTTCCTTCAACTTTTTTTTTTTTTTTTCCCCCAATGAACTCTACAATCAACAAAGCAAAGAGTAAAATTAATTTAGCAGGAATATTTTGGAATCAAGAGCAGTAAAGCTACAGGTTGTGAAGCTAAAATAAGTCACAAGCAGAATTTTGTTATTATCAGTAGAGAAAAAATCAAGGTTTTGGGAATTACTATACAGACAATTGCAGGCAGCTTTAGCTTAAGTTAGTAAGGCAAAAGAGAGTGCCATATTAAGGGTTATCCTAAAAGTGAGGCTGTGGCTGAACCCTGATCTCATTTTAGTACTTGATCCACAGATTTTCCTTGTGTCTTACCTACTTTTTCTCATTTTACCTTGTCTGACATGTTACACTGGGTACATTGCTCTTATTTCCCTCCAGACCCATCACCTGCAGCTGTAGCTTCACCCTTCCTCCTTCATCCCTGTAACTTTTTATACCTGGCCCTGAAACAGAAAAATACTATAATTCAGATTCATAGGGAAAACTGATAGGAAAGACTAAGCATAACTTAAGGCAATGAGAAGTTGCTCACGTTCATGATGTCTGAAGACAGATATCTAGACATCTTGTCCACTGCTACATGAGAGGGATCAAAAGCAGTTGACAATGTTAAGCTTTAAGCAGGGAGTGACTCAATTGCAGGATTCCTGGAATTCAGGCTGGGTGAATCTTGACCAAGCAAAATACAAATGTGACAGAGCAACAGTATCTTGAAATTTTATGTATTTATCAATACAATTTTATGAAATGGCAAACAGACTATGTCATTTTCCAGTGACATCAGAGAAAAGGTTTTTAATTAGCAAGACCGTGGATAAATGTAGAATATATAATTTATCCAGAGGTTGAACTGATACACAGTTTTGATCCCAAGAGCTTTGTTAAAAATGCTTCTCTTGCATTGTTGGAAAGCTGTGCATCCTCTATGCTTTCCATTTGCAATTTTACTGTCCTGCCGGATCACCCAATGTTCACCTTCACATTCTTGGCAGGCTTTAATGTGTTTGCTTACAGTATAATTAAATGCTCTGTATTCATTACTTCTCTGACTTACGTTTAGTCTCTTCAATGTAATTATTCCACCGTGGACATTCAGTCAAATGTGCTATTCTGTGCCTGTCCAAATTTTATTAAACAAGGGTAAATGTGTGGTCAATTACACTATTACACATGCAATTGTATCTGTCCTTAAGAGAAGCTCTTGAGCCTCTAGTGTGCTTTCAGTGACATGAGTTACAGGAATATAAATCCCCTTTCACACTCTTCTCTATCAGTTCTTGTGTTCTGCCTGCTATTAGTGGCAAATTAATTGACTGTGGGAAAAAAACAAACAAGCTCTGGGTTAAATCAATGATTTCAGATGGTGATAAAAATAACAGAAAAAGGATCCATAGTCTTCCTGAATCAACTAGATTGCCAGGGTTAATTATGCAACACAATCTCACTTTCTTATTATTCTGTGCTGTAGTATTCCAGCAAAACAAATGAGAAAGTCTGGGTGAATCCGCCAACATCTACCTACTAGAAATATTGTGGTTGGAAGCTGTTATCCTGTCAATCCCACATATTAATCCTATTGAAAATCCTCTTTCAAAAATTAAGCTCCAGAGAGCAAAACCAAATTAACTGTAAGGCTAATTTAAAAATCATGAGGATTTTAAAAAGATATTCTCATTTGCTTTCTAAAATAAATTAACTGTAAGACTAACTTTGAAATCTTGAGAGACTTTTTAAAGATCTTTTAACTTTTTTTCTTGTGTTTGTCTGATCTTTGCAATCACATGCATCACTGATGTCACTTAAGATACAGGTAGTTTTGTTTTTTCTTCCAGATGAATTTCGTGTTTCTGATGTAATCTCCAACTGCAGCAGACTGCAAGTTCAGGAAAAAAAAATATTAACAGCTGGATTAATCTAATTTGATTTTAGTTAGGTGTGTAGTCTAGACTAGCTGTCTAGGCACACAGGGGAGAGAAACAGATGCCTCTAGCAGGCAGTACAGCCCCTCCTAAAAAAAACCCCAAAACAACCAACAATTAAGGCAGGGTCAAACCTCATCTCTAGGAGGTACCTCTTCCCCTCACTCTGTTAAAGTAAGCGAGTCTAAACCTTAGCTGTGTAGCAGTTCCAGTCCTAATCTAAAACTAGATACAATGCATCCAACCTCCAAACAAGTGTATTCAGAGACAATTTGACTTATTACAAGAGTTTATGCTGAACTAAATAAAGAATAGATTGGAATAACTTTGCATTTGATACCATATTCTCAGAGCATGGATAAGCATTTATGCCACTTCTTTCTATTTCTTAAACTTGCTTTGCAGAGTATCCTTTGCCGGTTTTTAACAGAAGACAAACATGACTTTCTTGTATTGCTCTGAATTAATACCTTTTAGAGTAGATATCCACACTACAGTGAAATTTTCTAAAATAAGCAATAAAACACAAAGAGATAGAACTTAATTTATAAATAGTTAGTATCAGGTTGAAATAGCATCTAATGACTTTCATCTTGAAGTAAATTCATATTGTCAGGTTTAACAGCCTTTCATAAACTGGATTTACACTCAGTGGGCTAAACTCTCCTTTCAATTAATTTTCATGAATGGAGTTTGCTATGGTGTAAGTGAGAAGAGAATCTGTCACTAAATGCCTAGAGGCCTAGAGTTTGCTGATGGTGCATACAAGGATACTAAAACAATGTTATCTTCATCTAAGCATAGCCTTAAAATTAGATAGCAGCTAAGATATGTCCTGTTTTATTCTGCTGATTTGGAAAGTGGAATACATTTATTGGAAGAAAGGTTGCAGATTAAAAGTCAATGAGATTTTATTGCATCGTGGATAATTATGTCCCATTGTTTTGCCATTATTTCTTCATTTAGGAAAATAAGATTATTAAAATCATTTTATCAGCTCAGTGGCTTTATGTTCCACATATAATGCAAGAAATTGGAGTAAATATAGGATTTTCAATTAATGGACCTTTCATTTTTAATTTAATTTTCTTAAAAAAAATGATGCTATGTCTATGCTTAGGAAGTATAGTATGTACTTATACCTATAGTAATGGTATATATGTGTTTCAACGTATATCTGCCATTAATAGATCTCACCATTGATATCATGGCAGTAGATGAAAGCTGTTTGAAAGTTAGTAGGTTATTTATTTATTTATTTAGAAAGTTGTTATAAAATTAGAAAACCTCTAATTTTTGGTTTTTCACCATCCAAGAAGGAGCATATGCAATATAGAATATAAAAGAAATAAAATAATAGCTAAAAAAATATTAGTTAAAAAGATCTAATGAAATTTAATAGGTCATGTAACACCATAAGGTTTCTCTAGTAATTGCAGGATAAATGTGTAAAGGGATATGATTTTAAAATTATAGCTACCAATAATTACTTTGGGGTTAGGAAGAAATTTCCCTTTTATAGATCTGACTAATCTTGATATTCAAGGTAGCTGAACTAGATATTGGCTCAGGATAAAATACGGAAGATAAGTATTAATGCTACCCACTATATGTTATTTCCTGTGTTGTAGTAAGATGCCAAACTTCATTCCACCCAGAGGCTTTTAGTCGTCTATAAGTGCTTATGAAAAGCTTTAATGATATTAATAAATATTTCCTTCTACCTTCCTGAGCTCCCTTAAGCTTCTGACTAGGAAAAAAATCCCATCTCTATTTCTCTAATTAAGCAACATCCATTGAAACTCATAATTCTCCTTATTTAGAGATGCAAGTAATATTTCCTCATACATAAGTCAATGCACATCAATCCAAAAGAAAATCCATGATTTGTGACTGCCCCAGTTTTCCACACTCATTTATTTTAATAAAATTTCTCATTGTAACTTTTCTTGCCCTCTCTAGCTTTGTATTCATGTCTATAGAAAGTGACCATCCATGCCTATATACATTTCTTTTTCTGGTGCCAGAAAGAAGTCTTTAAATAAAATGAAACTATTAAAGAATCTCTGTTTTGCAGTATTTAAGTCTTCTGTAGAGTAAAAAAGGCTTGCAAGAACTTAAGAAGACAGTTAAGCATTATCCATTTTGAAACAAAGAATGTAAAATAAATATAATTAACTTCTCATTTTCGCAGTGTTATTTAGGTTCTAATATTCTTACTAATAGCTCAAAATAACAATATTTTTGCAGTAGGAAGAACAGTAGGAGAGCATAAGTTTCCCCCCCCCACCCTAAAATCAGTGCCACAGCTACAATGACAGTGAGAACAATATAAAATTGAAGAGAGGAATGTCTTCTATATTTGTCTTTTTTTTTTTTCATGGATTCTATTAAACACATTAGTTTCTTAAAGTTTTGTTGAAGCTAAGTTATAGAGCACCTACATGCATTTTTTTTTCAGATAGCCTGGCAAATGATGCTACTTTTCTTAAGCAACAATTTACAGATAAAAGATCAAAGGGTGTACAGTCCAAATCAGATTAGCAACACTGCCACAATAGCATGGCATTTCATACCACTTCATTTCTTTGCTTCATGGCTCAAGTGTTTTGTCCTTTTTCATAGTCTTTTTTTAGCATTACAATTTTTGGCACAAAAAACTCAAGAGATGGAAAATTATTTCTCCAGTGACAAATAACATATGCAGGGTCAGGAATGTCCGATTAGCATTTCCTCCTAGCTTTCCTGTTTTCCAGCATCATGTGCATCTGAAAAACTGGTAAGAACCCTGTGAAATACAGAAAAAAACCCTATGATCCCACTTGTTTTGGACAAATACTCATGCATGCACTAGTATGAATGACTAGTAATGTTATGTCCTAGTGCAATACAAGGGGAATTGGCTGACCTTAATGCAGCTTTCTTGGTGTTAGCATATGACCCAGGGTAGTTTGCATCCAGAGCCTGTGGTGGTGGGTCCTTCCAGTGGGTAATTCACCCTGGTTAAGGGCTTGAAGACATGGTTTCAAAGGGAGTTGAACCTGTCCAAAAGCTCTCTCACATTGCTTCCTCCCCAACCAAAAAATATCAGTACCAGATCAACTAATTGCCATTCATTTCCATTTAAATTAAAAAAATAAAGATACATTTAAGCCCAGTGTGAAGAAAAAGGCACAAACAGCTGTCTGGGATGGGGATGAAAAGCAATGGGATCTTGTGCTTTCTGCAACAATGAGCTGCTCTTCACATCTCATACAATCATGCCCTTAAATGGAAGGCACTACAATATTAAAATGTCTCTCTCACTTCTCTGTCAATGAAGCTTAGGTATCTACCTCAGGACACCACATCTGCAGAGCTGGAATTATCTGAGATGGTTGCTATCTGAAATGTTTATTGAACAGTACACCACACATCAGGTGTGCTCCTGAATGGGGGTAGCTGGTAACGTGAGGCCAGGATAGTTAAATGCCCATTCAGCAGACCAATAACAGGAACTTTGCAGAAGCCTCTGGGTTTAGCTCCAGGCAAATCTGCAGGCTTTGTTTATCAGGAGTTTTCAGAATCCTGACAGCCATGTAGAAGAGAGTTGCAAAGAGTTCAGGTTTTCCCAGTTCTGAATTTCACTGCAGATAAAATGGGCCTAATGGAGAAAGAAGCACCTTGCTTCTTGTGGTTGTTCATGGTCACAAGGGTCTGTCTCAAAAAAGCAGCCTGAAGGAGCTGCTTCCAAACATTTTGATATCTATACACAACTTTAGCGTGAAAGGCCTGAGTTAGAACTGTCACTTCTGATGTGGTTACTCCATGGCTGTGTGAAAGGACTGGACTGACATCCTAGCATCATAGTGTCATAAAATACTTTGGGTTAGAAAGGACCTTAAAGATCATCTAGTTCCAACACCCCTGCCATGGATAGGAACACATTCCACCAGACCAGGTTGATCAAAGCCTCATCCAGCCTGGCCTTGAACACCTCCAGGGATGGGGCATCCACAGCTTCTCTGGGAAACCTGTTCCAGGGTCTCACCACCCTCACAGGAAAAAAATTCTTCCTAATATCTAATCTAAATCTACCCTCTTTCAGCTTAAAACCATTACCCCTCTTCCTATCACTCCACTTCCTGATCAAGTGTCCCTCCCCATCTCTCCTGTAACCCCCTTTCAGAACTGGAAGGCTGCTCTAAGGTCTCTCCAGAGTCTTTTCTTCTCCAGGCTGAACAATCCCAACTCTCTCAGCCTGTCCTCATATGGGAGATGCTCCAGCCCTCTGACCATTTTTGTGGCCCTTTGTGGTCCATCAAGGACCCCTACAGATTTGTCTGTACTGTAAGTTACGTGTGGGTCTAAGTAGACTCTGAAGTCTGCCTTTGAAAAATGTCCATGCTATTTATGAGCAAAGACATAAGCAGAACTAGATTTTGAGCTGTGAAACTCTTGGCAGGGAAAAGCGTGAACACGCAGGATAAGTTCTTTTTCATGTAATTTGGGTGGATGGGGAGGCCTGAATACCCTACAGCTTTGCTCACAAGCAGGAAACACAAATTTAGCCTCCCTTAACTGAAGTACGGGCAATAGAAAACTCATCAGGAACTGGGTAAGCCACATCTACAGTATGATCTCACCCCTTATCTAAAGTGTTGCTACTGCTAAAAGTACGGCTAGAAGTTCTCAGCCCTAGCAGGGAAGGCCTCTGTCAATGCAGGGAGCTTAAAAATATGTTTTGATGTGGAGGGTACTGCTCTGCAATTTATACTACTCTGCAATTTAGAAGTGATATTCTGAAAGATGACCTGGAGCCACCAAAGCCTTCTCAGCTCTGAGATTTGTGCTATACCTCCAAGACATCTCAGCTGTGATATTTAAGAAAAAGCTAATAGAAAAGGACAGAGCTTTTCTCTTTTTTTGTTAGACTTTTTCTGCAATAAACTGGGAGATAATACAAAGCCAGTGTGTCATCACTGATCAGCCTCAGTGTGGTCCACAGATCATTCAAACACCTCATGTCATGTGCCAGGGATACCTTGGCTCAGACCTACGCTACATTATATGAAAAGTTAAGCACTTTTTTTCCCCCAGACACTGCATATAATACTGAACTGCTTTGCATCGTAGCACCTAGACTATTTTTGTCACACCATTATTTATCTGTGACAAACCTGTGAAAAAAGTAACTGCTCCTGTTCCCTGTTTCACAGAGCTGGGTTTTCTGCTTGGTGGTGATTTCAGCTTACATAATTTGAACCAGAGGTAAGTACCGTGAAGGCCATGATGGTTTAAACCTACATTTACCCAAGTGTAGGTTAGAAACCAAGACATAATTCTGTTGCATCAGAGGATTGTAAGCTAGCCTCAAGTGGAAACTTCCCTACAAAATTATGTCCTTGTTAGACTTTATATATTATGTCTCATTTGCTCACCTACACACTTACTTCGTTTTCCCCTCTCCCTTTTTGGAGCTTTATTCCTTGCTAATGTCTGCTGTGCAAAGTGACCCAACTATGAATAATCTGTCCATACTACTACTACTACAAAAAAAAAGTGGAGGTGGAATGCAAACCCAGGTCAGTAAGAGGGCAAGAGGATTTATGCGTATAAACACAGTAGTCCTGTTTCTGACATCATGCATACCAGGACAAAACTGGGGTAACTTCATTGCCTTAAGAGGAGTAATTCTAATTTTGCATTTCAATGAGTAGATAGATAACTGGGCCTGATAAATCACTCTGACTCATTCTAATCCAGGAGATACTGTCTTTTGGTCATGTGTTGAAACCCACCGTTACATACCAATTCACTGGCCAGCTTCTTAAAAAAATGAAAACATCAAATGGAACAATATTAAGATTTAAAAAATTATTGTTTCCAAAACTGGATACTGTTATTTCTTTTTAGAATATAAAGAAACTGTAGTTCACACTTTTGTACCAAAAAGATCTCAAGAATTAAGCTACTTTTAAGTAAACTGCATGAATAAATGACACACAAATTTCAGCAGGCATTTGCACTATAGTCGCTCAAAAGCAAAGCTTCAGATGGTTTAATAGTTCAGCTGTATTTATCAACTGCTACTTTGGTGAGCAAGTCTGCATTTCAAGCCCCAGTGATCAGGGGTATCATCATGTGAAAACAGTTTATGTCTCTCTACTTACTGTCATAAGATTAACTGTGGATAGCTAATAGAGATTACACAGTATGTTTTACCGTCAGCATTTACGCTTTCCAGGGTCAGTCTTATCCTTCTAAAGAGATACCACAATGGAAAATGCAGCACTATATCAACCAGAAAGAATACAAATCTCAGTTGATCAATGGGTTGCATTAGCTCTTTGGAGATTGATAGCAGCTCCAGCAATTCACAAGCTTTAAAAATATATCCATAAGGTCAAAATATAATTTAGTACTTGTTTTCTTGCAGGAGTGCTGGTGGGAAATGCCATTTCTACCACTCTGATTTGCTTCTTTAGTAGGCATGTCTTAATGCAGAAAATTTGTTGCTGTTGTTGCTGAAGCTTCTGCTAGAGCTTCCCTATAAAAATGCACTTAATCTGAAAACTGCAGTATTTCATCTGCTTTCAGCCTTTAATAGAGTGGAGGAATTCATTAAGTCATCTGAAAGCAATTTTCAATTATGAAAATACAATTTAAATAAGGGGGAGAGGAGTCTTTGAAGATGACAAAAGTGGGAAGTGATTGACACACTCTGTTGTCAGCTGGAATCAATTTCACACTTGGGGAAAAATACCTTCGCTAGGGAAAGATCATCTGTCAGCAGGAGGCAAACTGCAGGGAACCCGGAAAGGAGAGAGAAAGTAAATCCCATTTTAAGCAAAATATTCAGCAGCCTGAACACCCTTCACCTTGACAAAAAGGAACCTCTTTAATATAAGTGCTGAGCCTTATTGAATGGGCACTCAGGGCAAACACTGAAGAATTATAGGAATATAACTATCTGACCAAATTTGGGTCTTATTCAGACACAAGGTAATTTGGCTTCAAAACCAGCTTTGTCTCAGCAAGCACTGCAAGATATCCCTAAAGGTTTTTACAGCTGATGAATAGCACAACATTCTATATAAAAATGTAAGTAGTGTTAATACTTAAACATGCAAAGTCTCAAAGGATGTTTTGCAGTCAGTTGTGGGTCTGAGAGTCAGCTGTTACTTGCCCACAGAGCCAGTCGTTCACATGATGCCAGTTCCTTTCTATCTCTAAGTTAAGATAAAGACATGTTTAGAAATAGTCTCTTTGATTCCCTGATATGCCAGGCATGTTTTACACAGTTGCCAAAGTGCTATTGGGGTATTAGTCAACAGGAAATATCTCCTTAAGAAAAAAACTTAAAAAAAGCTGTGATGACAAGTTTGCATGACATCAAACGAGGGGCCAGTTTCTAGTAAAAATCAGCATAAGCCTGAAATCTCAAAAAAGCCCTGAAGTCAGTCTGCAGAGCCAGTGACTGACAATAAAAGGTCCTAAAAGCAGGATTTCATTCCAAGTAAATACTCTGCAGTGGTGCATAGGAAAAATGACTGATAGCTAGAATAAGCAGATTACACACATGGGTAGATGGGGGACATTATCCTGACTGTACCGCTAACATATCGCTCCCTCCTCTGTCTTACCGTGGCTCATCCATCTCTTTCAAGCAGAGGCTGTTGTAACTGGCAAACGTGCTCACACGTGTGTTCATGCACCAAGGCAGGATACTACTTTTAAAGAATCCTTTCAGTAGTTTTTACTAAGTTAAGGTGGAGAAAACAAAACTGTTCAAAACAAAACTGTACTGATTATATCCACTATTTAGAGCATTGAGACATGCATGAGTACTTGGAAGACCCAGAGAGCAGGAAAAAATGATACATTAAAATCCTCATAGCTTTGAAAGTATATAAAGGTAATAGAGATAATTTAACAGTGGAGATAATAATAATAGGGTAAATCAGAACAGTCCGTCTCCCTCCCTCTGCTGTCTCTCCTCAAGGCAGTCCAGCCTGCATATCTTGTGCTTGGCTTTATAGATGAGTGTGACTACGCTTGTTTTCATCACAGGCTTGAAATGTGGGCTGTTCTCTATTTATCTGAGTATTCTTATTTCTTTGTCTCAGTCAGCACCATTCAAAGCTGTGCTTAAACCCTGTGACATGAAGTTGCCTTACCAGTTAAGGATTTAGCTTGAGAGAAACCATCACAAGGACTAGGCTTTCCTCTGGTCCTCTGAGCTCCTCTTTGGGCCTGAGGCAATCCTGCAAGTTTTTTTTTTCAGAGAGGTTTTTTTTATATTTCCCCAGATAGTGAGAATACTACCTCAGAAACCACTTACCTGAGTTTCTTTATGTGTTGGCATTGACAATGTGTGCTGCATGCAGAAGGGCCTGAGATAAGGCTTTGTGAAGCCACAGGCTCTGCTAGAATAGCTCTGGAAAAATGGGTACATCGGGAGAAATGAGTTACAACCTGTCCCACTTTTGCCCACTGCTGTGGTCTCCAAGCAACAAGAAGACCACTGGTTTTTCTGGGAAAATCCCTCAATGTCCCACTTCAGAAAGGACAGAACCTGGGCTGCAACAGAAAGCTCTTGGCTCACACGAAATCACCAGCATTTAGGTCCTCAAAAAACTTTGAAAAATCTCACCTAAATTGTTCTTAACAAGGGAATTTGGGTGTTTTTGAAAACTGTTATCACGGGCTTAAAATCTCATTTCAGTTTCTGTGGTAGTTAGGAGTGATTTATACAAAAAATGTCACCGCTTTAAGGAGCATTTTTGAGTAAAGAGGCTGCCTACTGTAATAGACTTTTGCAAAGATGAACTTCAAGTATAAATCCTCATAATAGAGGGGTTAAGTATTTATATAAATTCTTTCTCAGATGTCTAGATGGTTAGTAAATCTAACCCTGTGGTATTAACATCAGAGTGTATTTATTGATCCTTCAGCATTTTGTAGGCTGTATAATTGCACTGATTTTCCTTTTCACTCTTTTTGTTTGTTCACTTGTGTCTTTAGCTGGGAGGGTCTGTTTGACTATCACATTAGAGTTTTCAAGTAAAAATTTGAATCCAGAGTCCGTCCAAGCCACCTAATGCTTTCATTTTGAGAATTTTAATTAGATCCTACAAATTGTTCCTTCTTACAGTGAAGAGAATTAATTAGCTGGCATAAACTTATTAGTGAACTGTAGTTGTTTCTTACTTGGTTGTTGTACGGAATTGTGAAAAATTGCAGCAGAAACATCTTGGCTACTAAAAGTAGGCAAAATGATGACCCAATCGGTATACCATACCTTTGAATCCATTTTTTCACCTAGAGATGTAGAGATAACCATGTGCTACACGCTAGTAAGTCTTTCTGGGAAATAATGGATCAATTAGACTTTTTTTTTTTCCTAATGAAACAGGTTTATATGTATGATATAGGCTCTGGGAATGATTATCACAGCAGTGAAAGTTATGCCACTTATGCAGATGATGTACTGCTACAATCCTAAGAATTGCCATTGTGTCATGTAGCTGCAGGCTAATATAAATGACTTTGAAATGATAAAATCACTGTTCTGGTTTGTTACAGGAACTAAAATGAGACCCCAGTGGTTTCCATGCAAATCATCTCTAGTGAGACGTTTGTCAGTGTCAAACTTAAATCTCTTGAATTCGATGTCCTCCAAGTTAAAGTTTCCTTAAATACTTTTTATTACACATAATGGCCTATTTTACAAGTGTCTAATCTAAAGATATAAGGAGCAGTAAGTTATAAGAATATATTTCTGGTCATAAATGGCCTTCTGATAACCACATTTTCTAATATATTCATTTTTAAGGAAATCTAGAGTAAAAGTTCTGTTCCCATGTCACACAATGGATTGAATTTCTGATATTCTGTCATTTTTATAAACAGAGGTCTGCCATTGCGTCAAGAGGAATTCTTTTCACCCTATACAGGCAAAAAAAGATTTAGAAGATTCAACAGACAGACAAGGACAAAATTATACACTGATGCAGATCTCGTGTTAAGAAATGTGGTTAAGAGTGCTCCAGGATAGGAAGGTGAGATTTATGGGACGAGATTACAGATCTATGT
>WKFP01014393.1:238941-252732 GCA_011057875.1 Pterocles orientalis
CCAAGGGGAAGTCATGCTTGACCAACCTGATAGCCTTTTATGAGGATATTACCAGGTGGATAGATGATGGTAAAGCAGTAGATGTGGTCTATCTCGATTTCAGTAAAGCATTTGACACCGTCTCCCACAGTATCCTCTCGGCTAAACTGAGGAAATGTGATCTGGAAGATCGGGTAGTGAGATGGATTGTGAACTGGCTGGAGAAAAGAAGCCAGAGAGTTGTGGTGAATGGGATGGAGTCTAGTTGGAGGCCTGTATCTAGTGGAGTCCCCCAGGTTTCGGTATTGGGACCAGTGCTGTTCAATATATTCATCAACGACTTGGATGAGGGAGTAGAGTGCACCCTCAGCAAGTTTGCTGATGATACGAAACTGGGAGGAGTGGCTGACATGCCAGAAGGCTGTGCTTCCATTCAGCGAGACCTAGACAGGCTGGAGATTTGGGCGGGGAAACATTTAATGCAATTTAACAAGAGCAAGTGTAGAGTCTTGCATCTGGGCAGGAACAACACCAGGCACCAGTATAAGTTGGGTACTGACCTTTTGGAGAGTATTGTAGGGGAGAGAGACCTGGGGGTCCTGGGGGACAGCAGGATGACCATGAGCCAGCACTGTGCCCTCGTGGCCAAGAAGGCCAATGGCATCCTGGGGTGTATCAGAAGGGGGGTGGTCAGTAGGTCAAGAGAGGTTCTCCTCCCCTTCTACTCTGCCCTGGTGAGACTGCATCTGGAATATTCTGTCTCAGTTCAAGAGGGACAGGGAACTGCTGGAGAGAGTCCTGAGCAGAGCCACGAAGATGATGAAGGGAATGGAGCATCTCCCTTATGAGGAAAGGCTGAGGGAGCTGGGTCTCTTTAGCCTGGAAAAGAGGAGACTGAGGGGTGACCTAATCAATGTTTATAAATATGTGAAGGGTGAGTGTCAGGAGGATGGAGCCAGGCTCTTCTCTGTGACATCCAGTGATAGGACAAGGGGCAATGGGTTCAAGCTGGAACATAGGAGGTTCCACTTGAATATGACAAAAAACTTTACAGTGAGGGTGACAGAGCACTGGAAGAAGCTTCCCAGAGAGGTTGTGGAGTCTTCTCTGGAGTCATTCAAAGCCTGCCTGGATGCGTTCCTGGGTGATCTGATCTAGGTGTTCCTGCTCCGGCAGGGGGATTGGACTAGATGATCTTTCGAGGTCCCTTCCAATATCTAACATTCTGTGATTCTGTGATTTTGTGGACAACTATGTAGTACATCCCCTGGTCCCAATACAATTCAAAATCAAGTACCTCTCTCTGATTTCCAAGGGTGTACAGAGCAGCTATTTCCGCATTCAATAAGTTCAAGAGGAGAACTAACATAAAATTTTACTGTGATTGTCATTAATGGCCCTTCTTATTTCACTATCTCATTCAGTCAATTATATTATTCAAGTAACGTGAGCGTTGTCTTTTATGAGCAGGATTTATTAAATACAAATAAAAATGGCACAGTGAATCTTATCCATTCACCTCTCGTATGCTTGTGTTTACACTGATGTGTGAAAATGTTGAAAGCTGTTTTGTATCAACATTTCGTACTTTTGAAACTTTAAGGAGAAAATATCTATTTCTTGAATCCATATTCTTAAGAGGAAACACATGCACAAAACCAGATTGTTGTACAGAAATCAGAGACTATGGACAAACCCACCTGGCAGGCAGAAAGAAGCTGGCTGAACAAGTGTATCAGATCATACGAGTTTGTTGAGCAGTTCACGTGCACTGAGTGCTTTTTGGAAACTGTACCTATACACAGTCTCATCTTGCCAGTGGCTGCTACACAGCTGAGCCGTAAGCCCATTATCTCTTCCAAATTCCCTCTTCTGTTTCACCCTTTGAGCCCTTATACCCACTAGCAAGCTAACGATAAGTCTGCTTGATTCTTGATTTGGGAAGAGTGTGTACCATCCTCACACATTTCCTTAAGTCAACACATGAGGACAGCAATATTTCAAATGGCACCTTTTTATTCAGCTTGGAATTAAATGCTGTTCAGCTCTTAAAATGTAACTGCAAAAATGGTGCTATGGGATTCCATGTTTATCATCTCTTGATGGCTTCCATATTTAATGAGATCAGATGGTTGTTGTAAATGCCAATTCTGCAAGCTCCACCTGGGAACCAAAAGTCAAGCTGTGTTTTGCATTTTTTTTTCTGGCTCATGCATTGTGATTTAAGCTGCAGATTATTATAGAGTTTTCTTAGTAGTTATCTCAAAGGTAGGAACAAAATCTTGAAGGGATGCCCACAACTGCTGAGCCTGTCCTCTGGTGTTGACTGGAAGGGGTATAGTGCAACCGCTTCCATAGATGGATTCCAGAATCCCACTGTGATGATCATGAGAAGGTTATTTCAGAAAGAATTCCAGCCAAAATGTATTTATGACCAGGTTAAAACATTTTGTTCTTGTGCTAACCTTGTCCTCTGCTTCATATAAGCATTTCATTTTCCAGCTGCTAAGCAGAGCAAGCATGACTTCCCTGTATCATGGGCCAAGATCCAAACCAAGGCTTTGGCTCTTTGACCCTTCTTACCAGTGCTTGTTGTGTCCAATTATCACACAGACAAGCACAGGCCCAGTTGGGAGGCAACAGCTAACAGCAGAGAAACAATAAAGAACAGATTTTTAAATTACCACATGGAACTCGTTTGCCTCCTCCCAGCTGAGATCAGCATCTCATTCGATGAGCAATTCTCCCTTACTGTTACAGCTTAAATTTACTCTTGTGAGTTTGTCCCGAAACAAGGAGAAACGCTAATGTTATCACTTAACAGTATTAGCCGGGAGGAGGCAAAGCACAGCTCCACCCATTATACAGAAATCAGTTGTAACAGCAGGCATAGTAAGCAAAGAAGGAATAAGGATATGGCCATGCGTGTAGTAAAGCCACCAAAAAAAATTTCCCTGGAAGAAAGGATTTGCAGTGCTCATAGCGTCATCTTCAGCATTCAGGACTGACCTTTATGTCCTTGTGAATGTAATGATGGATGAACCACTTGGTGGATAAGGAACTGGCTGGATGGTCACACTCAAAGAGTTGCAAGCAATGGCTCAATGTATAAGTGGAGACCAGTGACGAGTGGTGTTCCGCAGGGGTCGGTGCTGGGACCAGTGTTGTTTAACATCTTTGTCAGAGACATGGACAGTGGTACGGAGTGCACCCTCAGCAAGTTTGCCAATGACACCAAGCTGTGTGGCATGGTTGACACACTGGAGGGAAGGGACGGCATCCAGATGAACCTTGACAGGCTTGAGAGGTGGGCCAATGCAAACCTCATGAAGTTCAACAAAGCCAAATGCAAGGTCCTGCACATGGGTCAGCGCAACCCCAAGCACAAATACAAGCTTGCTGGAGATTGAAAATAGCCCTGAGGAGAAGGACTTGGAAGTGTTCATTGATGAGAAATTCAGCATGACCTGGCAAAGTGTGCTGTCAACCCAGAAAGCCAACTCTGTTCCAGGCTGCATCAAAAGAAGCATAACCAGCAGGTCAAGGAAGGTGATTCTCCCCCTCTACTCTGCTCTTGTGAGACCCCACCTGCAGTACTGCGTCTACCTCTGGGTCCTCCAATGTAAGAAGGACATGGACCTGTTGGAGTGGGTCAAGAGGAAGGCCACAAAAATGATTGGAGGGCTAGAAGTCCTCCCATACAAGGACAGGGTGAGAGAGTTGGGGTTGTTCAGCCTGGAGAGGAGAAGGCTCTCCTATAACGGGGGGAAAGTTATAGCAGCCTTCCAGTATTTTAAGGGGCCTACAGGAGAGATGGGGAGGCACTCTTGATCAGGGAGTGTAGTGATAGGATGAGGGGTAATGGTTTCAAGCAGGAAAAGCTTATATTTAGATTAGATATTACAAAGAAATATTTGATTGTGAGGATATTTTATTGATTCCTGTGAGGCATGGGAACAGGTTGCCCAGGGAAGTTGTGGATGCCCCATCCCTGGAGGTGTTCAAGGCCAGGTTGGATGAGGTTTTGAGTAACCTGGTCTAGTGAGAGGTGTCCCTGTCCATGGCAGGGATGTTGGAACTAGATGATCTCTAAGGTCCCTTCCAAGCTAAACCATTCTATGATTCTAGTTGTGCATTATATACAACGCAGTCTTATTAGAGCATTCCACAATAATACAGCTGTGTTTGAAATTAGGAGGGTGTTTTCCTTGCTGCATTACATTTTTGGATCAATTCCATCCTGCAATTAGATAATGCATCTAGCTTTTTCTATTTAATATTTCCTACTAATAATGCTCAACTCCTAGCAAAAACTGTTTTTCTAGGTCTCTGGTTCCTTGTGCCCTATTTCTCTTACTGTAACCTGGAGGTCTTCCTCCTGTTTCTCTCCTTTATCTTGATCATTCTTTTGTGGTATAACTATGTAACCCCTTGCGGACTTGATCTAACCACAGTCTAACCCAGCCGAATGAGAGACAGATCCTTTGCAAATGTCTTGTGGTTCTGTTCACAGGTGCTTTCATTCCCTCATTTAGTATATCAGACTTACAGTTATTTGGTTATATAACTTTGAATCAGATGTGGCTTACATCCTATCAGCCTGGACTGAGGGCAGAGAAAGCTCTCGTTTTGCTGTAAAAGATGACGCAGACAGACCCTGTGCTGATTAGGCTTATTGCATCAGAAAATGTCACCTGTACAACTGCTTCCAAAATTGATGTCTGTGGGAGTCCACATGTAGCCTCTCTGCAGGTTGGTAATTCCCTCTTGAAACAATCTTTTAGGTTGTCTGCTTTATTCTAGCTATTTCCCACCTTCTTGTTCTTATACTAATTCCCATTTTATCTAGCCTAACTAATAATGTCCCATGTGGGACTATATTAAATGCTTTACTGAACTCCAGGTAGATTAGATCTCCTGTATTTCTTTTGTCTGGAAGATCAGTTAGCTTATCAAGGAGAACTATCATGTTAGTCTGGCACAGCCTATATTTGCTAAAATATCGTATTTATATCATTTATCATATTTCTTCATTCAGCTGCTCTTTTGTTTGCTAACATTTAAAAGACTTGTGGCCCCGTAAGGCCCACTCAGGTCAGGCTAACAGCCAGCAATGGGCAGTTCCACATTTGTTTGCATGCTGCATGAACAACACCTGTTTTGTCCAGTCACAAAATTGTTCCTCAGACTCAACAAATCTGGTTAAAAATCCCTGCTTCTAGACTTGGAACACTAACCCAGCTGTGGGTTGTCTGGTCCTTCAAGATATGACAGTATTGGATTTTTCAAGTGTTGCTTCTCCCTCTGACATGGTTATTTATTATTTCCAGATCCTTGCTGGCCATCCTGCCTTTGTCCTCTGCGTTATTTTTGTTGAAAAGTGAAGTGATTCCATTTTGGTGCCATCACAAGTTTGAATCTCTACAAATCTAGGCTACAGGCGGCTGCAGCCTTTTAGGACTGCTGTCCTTTTATTCGGGTGGCTGAAGAAAATTTTTCCTGTTTGTTACAGATTCATTACAGATAACCAAATCCAGATCTGCAAACCAAGCAGGAGTATACAGGACTGAGGATGATATTCTTGTGAGTGGAAAAAAAAAAGAAGCTGAAATCTTGATACCTGCAGGGAGAAGATTCCTTACAGAAAATGTGCTGGTTTTCTTGTCACATCTCATTACTGCATTTAAGCTGATGTCTTTGAGCTGTGAACAGATAAAGAATCAGCTGTATATCAGAGGCAGATACGGAGTCAGCAGCAGAAGGAAGTTGATTAAAACGTGATGAAACACCAGGGCAAAGGCATTAGAGAGAAAAGTAAAGTTCGGGTAAGACACCATTCCTACAATTCTATATATGATTATAAAGGGAGCTCATGGCAGAACCAGCAACAGAGCTCAGGCTGCCAATACAAGTTCATGTTCATCACTTCACCATACTGCTTCTTCAGACCCTGTTGCATTAGCGTTGGTTAAAACTTATAAAGGACACATGTATGAGAGCAGGGTATGTACAGAGACTTGTCTGTCAGAGCAGCTGTCTTGATTTGTACACCTTGCAGTGATATGTCCTGGGGGCTTTGGATGAGCCTGTGGCAGAAGTCACAGTGGTGAGAGGGGGTGATCCTTTCCTGAACAGGGCAAGACAGGATAAAAAGCTTTCCCTCCTTGGTTTCATAGTCACTGCCACTCACTCTACTGGCCCTGTCCTCTTCTCCATTGACTCTCAGACCACAAAGCCACGATTGTTTGCTTTGTGGATGGTTTATGCTCAGACCCTTATCAAAGCTAACTGAAAGCACCTCTGTAAGTTTCAGGCTTTTGTTGTGGCCCTTGGATATAATTTGCAGATGGGCTTTTCTTTTGGTTTGCTTGTTTGCTATACAGCTAATTCTGCCGGTACGGTTGGTGCTGACCTGACCCACTCCACACTGCCGGGAATCCCGTGGTGGCTTCGGCTCAGCATAGCCCTCTCTGATCTTTCTCAGAGGGCTTGTATTTCTCCTATGAAATGATGCACTTACTAATAAACATGAGACTTAATTTGAACTTCAAATACTAGGCAAAGAAACCATTCCCAGACTGTAAAAGCCAGAGGGGATTAAAGAGGGCAGTATCCTAACGGGGCAGAGGCAGGCCTCAATAATTAGAGAGACGTGAGGCCTCGGGTGTCACAGCACAACAAAACAGCGTCTCCAGAGGTTGTTCCCCCACACAAAATAGGATGCAGTGTTAATAATAAATGTGAGGCTTAATTAGGAGCACAAATACTGGGAGAAGAAATCAACTCCCAGGCTGTATAATTATAAAAATATTAGAATCTCAAATACTTAAAAGGAACAGAAATTGAGGGGTTTTTTTCCCTGACTCACATAGACACGATGTACTCTGTCACTTGGTGCAGGAGTCCTAATGATTTTTGGCTTATTTGACAGTGTCTTGGCTGGGGTTAAATGAAGAGCTTTCAATTATCATCATGCTCCTCTTCAGCTCAAACGACAGAACAAGGCTCCTGTCAGAGATGCTGCAACCCACTCATCAGTGTGTGCATATCACTGGTGAGCAATCACCTCTCCAGCAAGGTCAGCCTTCCCGAAGAGCGGAAAATAAGGTGTCTAAAAAGCCAACCCTCCCTAAGTCTCAGGTTTTTATCATAAAATATCTTCTAATATTTTCACCAATTTCTGACAGTCTGGGAGAAAATAAAAACAAATTTGCAGAGATTTTTGGTGCCCTGGAAAACTTCAAAGAAAGAGTACACAGGAAATTTAGAAGAGAGGAATTCATGAGGCAAATTTCAAGGCTGAGACTTGCAATGAGTAAATGCAGTTTTTAAATAATGCAGGCATTGATCTACATGTCACTAACAGTTATGCTTGTTTCTGAGAAAGGACTTGTATTTCTACCTCACAAGTGTATTCAAAGTAGTTTTAAGGAAATTCTGCTGTTTTTCTCCATCTGCATCTGGACAGCCATGGGATGATAAAGAAGGCTTTTGTAAGCAGAAAAAAAACTTCACGTGTTATAAGCATACAAAGCAGTCACACTGAGTCAGACCAAAGGTTCATCGAGCTTGTATCTTTTTCTGATAATACATCTATTAAGATCATCTCACTGTAGATACAAAAAGAAAAAAATACAAAAACATAGTCAGTAGAGGATGATCCTGCCTCACTAAAGTCTACCAATCCTGATAATCATTAAACTAAAAATGTTTTGAGCTGGCGGTTGTGTGCTTCTACCTCTACTAGGAGAAATTTTCTATTAATTTTAGTAGTTATTTTATTTTGCCTTTAAGAATATCCCATGGCAGTGACTTTTGAACATTTTAACTGTGCCTTATGAAGAAAAAAATTTCACACTTTGTTTAAATCTATTGTCTCATTGCTTCTTTAGATGATCCTCTTCTGTTCAAGGAAATAAATAATAATCGTTCCCTAGTTACTCTTACAAGTCTATTCTATTTAGAGACTTTATAATTGCATCATCCCTCCTTTAATTATTTTTTAAGTTATAATGTACTTATTCTGTCCTAACATGGGATAACCAGAGCTGCATGCTGTGATGCCAACGTACCAGAGTCTCACTGAAGGGACCAGATAAACAGTGACTTCTGTTTAGGTGCTGACAATAGGCAAGGATGGAAACTGGGTACTGAGCAAGAGCCAGGGCTTTAAAAAGTGCTTAGCATGGCCTCTCCCATCTGAGATCAGTAATGATTCCTTCATCCGTTTTGCATCAGCTAAGGAGAGAGATTGAGCCCTAATATCTGAAAATCCAACTCGTCCACTAAGGTTTTTATGGGAAGGCAATGAGATAAATGAATCATCATAAGGGTAGCCATAATTTTAATTTCCTGCATGAGGCAGTCTAGATTGCTCATTCTAGTGCTATCCTCATGGGATATTGAGCAAATTTTCACAAAAGGGATAAATTTATTGCCTGGAGAGCTAAAAATGTTCTCGAACTGGAACTGGTTACCCAACAAGAGGAATACATTGAGAACATGGGAGAATTCTGTGAGAAATCTCTGCAGGATAGTTAATGCAGTGCTGTGACACTGGTATGTTTCAGAGATGCTCAGATGGCTGCCATCAAAAAGGGTCATAAATACTTGTTGTTGCCTGCTGCAGGGCTTTAGCAACCCAAGGCACACCAGTGTGCTTCCTGAGTGTAATTTTAGGGTAATCTCCAACTGTGGATGTTTCAGAAGTGATAAAAGTTTTTGGCCAGCACTACACAGATTAATTTTGTCTCCCCAGTTATTCCACTGGGACAAATTCATGCTGAATGCATACCCTAGGCAATCCAAAAGCATGGCAAATGATTGGCTATGTGTTGCAAGTCAGCATCCCACTGTTTCAGATATGAATGGAGGAAATGTTGTCTGCAGCCCATTCCTGGTTTGCAGTTGTAATTGCAAAGACATCTGAGTTGATGTGACTAAATCACAGACCAGTGTTGTCTTGAAGCACTATTTTTGTAGGAAATTCCCAGAGAAAAGCAAGTAAAAGTAAAGGGAGTCTGTCACATTTAGAAGCAGCAATATCCTTTTTTTCCCCCCTGTAGAGAACATTTTCTCTCAAATTACCCTTAATTGAAGTAAAATTAGTGGAAGTGAGATCCTTAAGTGAATCTATTTGCAGTAAAGGCTGTAAGACAGAAAATATCACAAAAGATATGGGAAGTACCATATAGAGGCATAAGCTGAAACCAAACATCAGTCAGAATCAGTTTTAAATTAGTGATAGAATTAGTCCTTATATTTCAAATTTTCTTGAGGTAAAAAGTTCCAGAAGTGACACACTTCAAAATTGTTGTGGGACCTTGCAGGCAGGAGCATGCTGGAAGTGAACTGGGCATTTTTAAAGGTGTATTATGGAACAGCTATGTTTGAAAAGATGGACCTCAATTATTTTGATTCTTACATCCCTCCACACTGTCTATTCTGTGGCAGTGGGAGGGGGGAAGCCATGCTTTATCTTCTCTCCTTTTGCTGATTCCTGCAAAATATGACCTTAGTGAGAGCAAGGCACTTGCGAAATTTTAAAATAGTATATTAGCTGAGGTAAACCCTCATAGGGTTTACTTGACTATTTAATACTTAAACATACATTTAACACATTACTTGACCATTTAACACTACAGTCTGTTTTGTGTGCCCTGGAACTTTATCTCAGATTAGTGCTAATTTGTCTGGTGACATAAGTTATTAAAAATTTTCTCCTTAGTGGAAATACACCGAGACTCTGCTCTGAAAGACAGAGGTCCAAAAAGGATTTGATATTTGATGACCCTGATAAGCACCTAAATCCTTTAAAAACTAGCCTTGAAAGTGCTGAAATACAGACAATGTCAAGAGAGTTGTCTGCCTGCATGGCTTGCCTGCAGGTGCAGTATCTTGTATGTGTCCCCCCCTGGACCTCCCACTTCCCAAAGGCCCTTATCAAAATCTTTGTGGTTTAGAGGATGCATGTGGGATGCTCAGGTCTCTCTTCTGCTTGCAAGGACTTGGAAAGCTTCTGGTTTTGCAGAGGCCGACCCAACAAATGTCTGAAGGTCCTCAGTGGGAGATGTACCTGCTTCCTTAGACAAATAAAACTCCTCAGAGAAGGCAGTTCTGCATGCTGCTATTGTCACCTCGTTGTCAGGGCTGGTTTAACTCCCTCCAGCTAATTTTGCAGAAAACACATGAGTGTTGTCACATCCAGGCAGAGCTGCTCTGAAGGCAGCAGGTCTCACATGCTAGCCATGTTGACTGACTACAGCAACTAGCTCCAGGCTTATGGAGGCTTACAGCTATGAATCCAGATAGTAATGCATGCTTTCCTATACAGAACAGAGCTAAAAATGCCTTTAAAATAATAACATTAGCCTTAGGGTGTTTCGTCTCCTCATAGTCAAAAGGCTGGGCTTCTCTAGTAAGATGATTTGAAACAACTAAATTTAAACTTTTTGAAAGAGATGTCCCCTGCACAGCTCTCCAAGGCTGTAAAGGCAGTCCAGAGCAATGATACTCCTTACGCACAGGCTAGTCTTTATCCTTAGGTGCAGGTTAGGTTTGTTTATCAGAAATTTCAAGCCCCTTGATACTAAGCAAGTGCGCTATGCTTCTCTGTCAGGAGAGGATCCCAGTTTAACAATCCAGAGTGGAGGGAAATTCCATTTATTTTTATTTCTATTAACAGTTCTTTGTTTCAAACATAGTGAATGTGAAGAACTGTAAACATTTGTTCTGGTTTTGCCTGGGATAGAGTTCATTTTCTTCATAATAGCTAGATGGGCTATGTTTTGGATTTGTGTTGGAAACAGTGTTGATAATACAGGGACGTTTTAATTACTGTTGAGCAGTGCTCACAGAGTCAAGGGCTTTTCTGCTTCTCACCCCACCCCACCAGAGAGTAGGCTGGGGGTGCACAAGGAGTTGGGATGGGACATAACTGGGACAGCTGACCCCAGCTGACCCAAGGGATATTCCATACCATGTGATGTCATGCTCAGCATACAAAGCTGGGGGAAGAAGGAAGGGAGGGGATGTTTGAAGCTGTGGCTTTTGTCTTCCCAAGTAACTGTTACGTGTGGTGGAGCCCTGCTTTCCTGGAGATGGCTGAACACCTGCCCACTGACAGGAAGTAGTGAACGAATTCCTTGTTCTGCCTTGCTTACCTGCATGGCTTTTTCTTTACTTATTAAACTGTCTTTATCTCAACACACAAGTTTTCTCACTTTTACTCTTCTGATTCTCGCCTCCACCCCACTGCAGGGGGAGTGAGCGAGCAGCTGGCTGTTGCTTTTGCTGGTTGGTGTTAAACCATGACAACAATTGATTCCTTTTCACTTGGCGTCAATATAAATCTAGATGCCATTGGACTATTAAAAGAGTGGTGCATAACTAATGTGAATTATATAAAGGGCAGTACATTGTATTTACTTTCTATTGCGCAGATATCACATGCACAGGCAAATATTAGCATTGGAGCTAAACATTTATAGATGTACATACTGAAATGAATAGAGTCACAGGTGATTCCTTTTCATCTTTTCAACCGCTTTCTATAAATACACTGACATTGATGCACTAAAAGGAAAATGGTTTACTCTGTCACATCATGTGTACCCACTCTGGGGACAAAAACTATGAAATTTAGTTTCTTTATCTGGAAAATTTATCTAAGTAGATGAAGAAGTGAAGATAAGATCATTTTAACCAGGTGCTTTACATCATGAAAAGCTGCGTGCAGAGCACTTTGGCAGAAGCATTGGGATGGAAACAGAGAGAAACAGTTTCATAAGACTGCCTACTGGAGCTGTGTATTACAACAGTGCAGAGATTTTTGGAAAACAAGGAGGCCAAAACCTGAGCTCTACAGTCCTATTGTGAAGCAGTTGAAAATAACAGCATGATCACCCCTAAATATAGAAAGCAAATGTCTGTTTCTCTGGGACAAAGCCATGCATTTGGTTTTTGGCTTTTGGTAGCAGAAATGATTCTGAAAAAGCCATAAACTTGTGAGACCATAGGTACTCTGGATTAGCTGTAACTCTGTCCTATTACAAAGAAAGCCAGAGGTGATGTTTTTAAAATGAGGCATTGTTGAAGTCAACAGGAGCTTTACCTCTCATTTCTGTAGGAACTCAGAATGTCTAGGCTAACACTGAGCACTTTCAAAATCCCCACTTGCTGTTTATGTTTTGAACAAAATGAATAACATCTCTGATATCTTTCTATTGTATCTTCTGTTCCACACACACACCCTCAGTCAGAGAAGATCAAGAAGAATAAAAACTGACATTATTTTGGTGTAGCCTCCAAATCATAGATTTTCCCAGTGTTCTATGGCCATACAAATCTAGACCCATTGAAGACGTGATTTCTTTTATTCACCACAGGGTTGTGAACTGAGTATTTAGGAAGCAGGGTTGACTAAAATGAGTAAAATAAAATTAAAACCTCCGTATTTTTCCTTAATAATCAAGATATGAAATTCAATTAACATGTTAATGAATAGAAAAACTACACAGACAGTAGTCATCAGCCACCTCAAATTAAAAAAAAAATACATTCAAATCTCATTTCTATCTCTTCTTTAGTAACGTTATACTAGTGGTTTAGACAGCTTTTCAAATGCTGACGTGAAGAAAAAGATTAAATACTTGAACCAGAGACTGTACTTTTCAATTTGTAAATAGCAGATAAAGTAAAATATTGTACACAAAGAAATTATACAGATTTGCAGAAATTCCTATGCACACTAAATACAGTGGGGCTTTATTGTATCGTATACTGTTACACACATACTCTAAATGTTCTGAAAGGTTTGCACTAGAACAACTGTCCTACTAAAACACTAAGTCTAGATGAACAGGATTGCCTCTTTTAAGACAATGATTTTCAGCCCGAGGTACCTGACACCTTTGGAAATCTGTGATTTCTAAAGAGACTTCAGAGAATGGCAAAGAAATGTGAGGCCATAAATGCTATTCAGTGTTCATCACAGAGGTGGTATTTCTGAAGACACTACAAATGATAGAGACTGGAAATCACTGATTTAAGAACTTGTATAAATGTTTTTCTGGGTTGGAATCAACTTGCTTAGCATCTTGCTGAATTCAGCCTCATCTGCCAAAAACTGATACAGTGACACTTCTTGTTTGCATTGTTTCCATAAACTGACGTGTGTTAGCATGTGGCCAGCATAGCAGACATGGGCTAGACATGTTCATTTCCACATCAAATACCCAAAGACTGGTAGTAACTGGTTATTACAGAAGCTTTGTGTTTACTGGGGGTACGAGACAAAATGATCACTTATGCGGCTAGGAAGAATATTCACATACACAGAATCACAGAATCACAGAATGTTAGGGATTGGAAGGGACCTCGAAAGATCATCTAGTCCAATCCCCCTGCCGGAGCAGGAACACCTAGATCAGATCGCACAGGAATGCATCCAGGCGGGCTTTGAATGTCTCCAGAGAAGGAGACTCCACAACCTCTCTGGGCAGTCTGTTCCAGTGCTCTGTCACCCTCACTGTAAAGAAGTTTTTTTCTCATATTCAAATGGAGCCTCCTATGTTCCAGCTTGAGCCCATTGCCCCTTGTCCTATCACTGGATGTCATAGAGAAGAGCCTGGCTCCATCCTCCTGACACTCACCCTTCACATATTTATAAACATTGATTAGATCACCCCTCAGTCTCCTCTTTTCCAAGCTAAAGAGACCCAGCTCTCTCAGCCTTTCCTCATAAGGGAGATGCTCCATTCCCTTAATCATCTTCGTGGCTCTGCGCTGGACTCTCTCCAGCAGTTCCCTGTC
>WKFP01014393.1:253362-314340 GCA_011057875.1 Pterocles orientalis
TGTTACCTCCATGTCTTATTTTTGTCCTTCATCCAGGATTTGGTCAACACCCTCTGTATATTATAGTCAAGAGATAATCTGGCCAAACTTCTGCTTTATTTTCAGGTCTGCCATAGTAACATGGAAAGGAGTCAATAAGCAATAGAAGTCTGTGAAATTTTGATCCCCTCCATGTGTCCTTTGTTCCTATCACAGGAACGGTAATAGGAGAAAGACTATGGCAGCATATCTTCAAGATTTGCTCTTCTTCTAGACCATCTTTTTTTTTTTTTTTTTAGTTGGTAAACCATGAGCAAATGCTGAAATGTAGTCCAATACAGAGAAAGCTTTAAGCAAATGTTTAAGCTTTGTACTTTCAAAATAAGTTATTGCATAGTGAAAAATAGGGATGACTCTTTTCAAACAGATGCACACCTCAGCTTTTATAATGAATTATGAAAAACTTTCACCAGATCCACGCTCAGGTAAATCTGAAGAAGTTCATGCTACATCTGAATTCTGCATTATAATTTTTGGAGTCATCTTGGAAAATTATCATTACATATTTTAGTGTTGTTTTTTTGCTCTTAATCCTTATTTATATAGTATGAAAAAAATCTGGAAAAAACATTTTATTGAGGCAGGAGTAAACTATGATTTAGGGAAACAGATAATAAAATATTAATAGCTCACAAATTTACTCCATGCCTGAGTGAATATTTTTCTTGATCACAAGCATTACAAAAAGACTTTGTATATAAAATACATATGTCAGAGCATGCTATTGTGCCTGGCAAGTCTTAAATTTTAGCAGACCTTTTCAGGAACCATGTGGTTTTGTATTAAAAGGTAATACAATATGATAAAGCATCAAAATGAACAATTTAGCTTTGTATAGCTTTTAGTGTACAAAAAATGTAGGCATCAAACAAAGAAAAGTATTTGTAAAAATATACATAGAAAATAAGACTAGAAAACCAGAGATTATGTTTTATCTGGGCTACACCATGCTGACGGGAGACTACTGTTTCAATAACCACATCTCAGTGTAAAAAACAGCTTTAATTTATTTTTCTGCTACCCTAAGAAGGCCTCATTGAATTTCTGGCCTTCATCTGTATTCCAGACACATACTTTCAGAATTTTTGAGATGTCTGAATGTTGTTTGATTTGCATCCAACTTGCTGACACAGCCCCAGTTTTGCTGCAGATCAAATAATCTAGCTTTTTGGAGGCGAGTGATTAGAAATTCTTATTGATGATTTATACAGTCCTGAATAAACTCATTTTATTTGGCTTGTCATAACCAGCTTTAATTTTCAGTTCTGCTAGTAAAAAGCTTAGTGGTTTGTTTATTGTACTGCTGTAATGTCAACAACCTAATCTACTTTAAAGAGCAAAGTCAATATTGTATTTTATAAAAGCAAATGTGAAGTTTAATTGTATGTTTCAGTTAACCTTGGCTTTGTGTTAGCTTTTATTATTTTCCATAAGTAAATCTTTATTCTAAGCTCTTATGTCCTTCTTCTACCCAGATCTAAGAGCTAGCAAGTAGTGTCTCTTGCAGGGCTTGCTTGCAAGGGTTAGATACACTTTTCCACTCTGGCACTGTGGACTTTGTACATGTAGTAGCTGTCCTAGGACTAATAACCTCTTTAGTTGGTAAAAAGATGTACATGACATTGAGTCGTTAATTTGGCTGAAGCCTGGGGTGAAAACTAGTTCTTGCTCTCTCTCTGAAACACTTTGTATTGGGTTACTAGTGTGATTTGGGAATCCACAGGCTGTCCAGGACACCCACATGGGGCTGATGGGGATGACACTGGACCTACAGGGAGACCCATATGATAGCTGAAGGCTGAGCTGGATGTGCTGCATGTAGGCAAATAAACTAAATCCTCCCTGCAAAATGCAGCACACCTCTCCAATCTGGAAGCCACATTAAATACACAAATAATTATTTGAATTTTCATCACAAGATGAAATAATCACAAATCAAATGTGTTCTACCAAATCTTGGCCTCCAGGCTATCAATTCTGGCTGTAATGTAAGCAGGGATGAAATATAAAGTTCCAGGTTCTGCTTTGTTACCATATAAACCTGGAGTTGAATTTAGTCCCTCTACAGATGCATAACATGAATGTCAGAAGCAAGACCTGTGCAGTCAGTTTTTATTGCTGCAGCTATAGAAAATTCAGTGGGGCAGAGAAATAAGCAGTTTACTTTTTCTTGAAGACAAGCCTGTATATCTGTAGCTAGGCTTTTTATGTTTTTAAAAAATTAATTTAAATTAATTTCTATCTTCTTAAACAAACACATTTAAAAAAGGAATGGGAAAATAGACTTTTGCTCTTGTAAATTCTCATATTCTATACTTTAGATCTAAGAACTTCAAAAATTTGAATTTTTGTAAACCTGTTCCTTCCATCACAAATTATCAAACTAAAAATAAATAGACTGTCAGCTACAAGTCCAAGAAACTTCCAGAAAGTTTCAAATATTTTACAAGTTTTGCATTAGCTTAGTTGTCAAGGAATGATGAGGCCAGATTTCCACTAACCACAGATTAACCACTGAATCAGCAGTGATAAAGCATGGATATAAAACTCCATGTATTATAAAGTAGGAGAGGTTCAGAAGGGGATGGTGAAGTTTTTAACACCACCTCTTCATCCACTTCCATGTTTTAACTTCTTCACAGTTCCCAAGGTATTGATATCAAACATGTTATCAAAATAATCCCTCAAACTTTTGTCAGTTCAAATTATCTTTCCAACATCAAACTCTTGTTGCCAGTAAGATATTGATTCAAGACAAATTCCTCCTGCCTAGTTAAGGTGATTCTCCTGGAGCAACACAAACTGATCAATGTTGTCTGCATATAGCCCCCCAGCCCCATTCAGACCCTGAGACCCATTTAATCTATTAAATGAATGCATACAGACAAGGTATTAGCTACTCTGCTATATTGATTTTGATGACAACCTTTTATTAATTCTTTGATTTACAGGAAAAGAACCTCCTTCACGTCCAGAAGGAGGGTTTACACTCCAGCAGGATAAGAATCACCTAACCAAACACCACCCCTGCACAGCCTAACAAGGTCTCTTTGAAGCAGCAAGAATTGACCTGTGTGGGTTGGAGGATACTTCACTGAATTGACTAGCAAAAATGAATGAGAAAAATCATAATGGACACCTAATAGCTAGGAAAAAAAATTCCCTGATCCCCACAGGTGTTAACTTTGTGCTCTATAGCATGAGAGTTGATTATCCTTATCGTAATGGCAACATACATAATGACAAATGTTATTAGTGGCCATAAAATTATCCAACCTTTTAGGATTTCTGCCACAGTATTTAAATCAAATACCTTCTTCAACGATAAAACCCAAATTGCTGAATACAGATTGCATACAGATGTATATTATTTTTTATTCTAAGATCACTTCCAATTTAATTTAACTGTGGTATTCCCTGCGCACCATGTCCTTCATAATTTTCACAGTAAGTCCCCTAATTTCTTCTTCTTATCCAGCTAAGCAATTCCAACCTTTGCGACAACTCTATTTATGCTCTGTCTATTACCATTTATTTTACCCCATGGTGAGTTTTATAATTTCATGTATGTTTTTCCTAATATTGAGTGACCACATTTGGATTAAGGACTACAGAAGTATACTGTTCATTAATACCTTTTAGTGTAGCTGAATTTTTTTGGCTTTACAGATTTTAATCTGTTTGAGCACACTTGCCAAGTTATTCACAGTAATCTCAGGTTAGTTTCCTCAGAAAATCCCATATGAATAAAATCCACATATGAAAAGCTTTGAATATTTTGTCCATTATTACTGGTCACACATCTTTGATGTTTCTATACTACAACAAAAATTAACACTCAGCTGTCAGGAGGTTGGGTTTTTTTCAAGTAATTCACACTACTTTTCCCCGCCACCTCTGTTGGTTTAAAAGTGAAGGGATCCCAGATTTTTTTTTTTTTACATATTTGCAGATGAGTACTTTTGATTTCTGTTTTGTGGTACTTTTGATTTTTATTTTGCGGTTAGTGCTGCTGATAATAATAATATAGGCCGAACCACTACTCTTTCTGTGCTATGAAATGAAGATCATTACTTCATATGTAATTTGGTCACAATCAGAAAGAGAATTTTCCTTCTCTTCAGGTAATAAAATTCACTGCAGATGGTGAGCCAGAATTTTGATTACATGACTCAGTGCAGGTCTGCCAAGGTCAGTGTTGCTCCACTTATAAGTCCAATGGGGAATATGTCCCAGTAGGTTGACGACTGTGGAGAAAAAAGGGATCATAATTCATCAATAAGACATCACAGGCCAATATCCCTGTGCATCTGTCCTCTAGTAAGGCTGTCACGGTCATACATTTTCTGGAATACCGTTATGTCTTTCACAAAAGTTTGCAGGCCAGGCCTCAGCTGAGAAGTCACAAATAATGGATGAAATCATACAGTGAAGTGAGTCTGCAGGCGGAAAGCAGCTAATGTGTGACGTTATGCCTAGATAAAAGTGTGTCCCATTTAATTTCCAGTTTTGAGTGTTCCTCCCCATCTTCTGGAAGAATTAAGAATTTTTTTCAGTTCTTCAGATCAAGCATTAGCTCTTGAAACCAGGTCCTTTAGACTGATGTCCCTCAGAGGCTGGGCAGTTATTCAGGTATCAGTAATATGAATTCCTTTTTGTATTGTAAAATAAGCGGTGAAATGCAATGCAATGAAATAAAATCTATTCAGATTTTCATGACTGTGATTCTGATTTCCTGCATTTATTGGGAAAAAACTTACAAGGCACCGCTTGTAGTTTGAGATGCCACGGCTGGTATGAACCAGAAAACAAAGCATTTCTAAAATGTGTGTGCTGAAAAGTGAGTCTGTAGAGAAAAGAATAGCACTGCAGGGTGCCCTACTCACTTTATCTTATTGACATTATGTCAGATCTGGTCAAAAGACAAGTAAAATCATCATTTTTCTAACCACTGCCACTGTAGACTCACTGTGGAAGCTAACAGCCAAAACGTGATCTTCCTGGCTCATGAATCAATAACAGCAATAAAGCATTTACAGGTCATGCTCTTCTCTCAATTGCACCTGTATAATTCAATTGTAAGAATAATTCAGCCTTCATCTACATCTGAGGAACACTGCTGGACTGCTGCTATTGTTTCACGGAAATAACTGGAATTCAAGGGCATTGTAGTAATTTACCTCATGGAGTCTTTCACTGGAAAGCTCAAAGGCTGAGTTGAGTGCCTTCTCCCAGTAAACAGGTTCTGACAGGATAACCTGTGCTTTTTAAACCTTGTTGTAAACCTTTGTGTGATGTTGCACTGTTCTTTCATGTTCATTGCTTTCCCCAATGGATGTTCATGTCTTGTGAAGGGTCCTTTGTATAAATCCCTCACTGATCTTGCAGACCTGGCCAGACCCAGCTGGTGCTTTGAAGTCACTGAATGAAAGATCCTGGAGAAGTGCATGGTATTGATAGGTGTTACCATGAGGCTACATCAAACCCAAAAGAGGAAAAACTGTCTGTTGGTATTTTACTGTTGTCTGAGACATTTGCAGCAGCAGTAGGTAAAAGGTTTTATCCACACAGTCTGGCATGAAAATTGATGGATAACAAATCACTCACTCCAAAAGACCACATTTTATTTTATGTCCACACTCTAGAAGAAACTCAGTGTTAGAGAAACTTCAGGAAATCCTCAAATCAATATGTACAGCAGCTACCTTCCATTTCTGAACAACAAGGGAAAAGGGATTTGCTGAAAATATGTTCATCTTTCGTTGGCTTTGTAAGATCTCTGTTCTCTGATAATGGGATGAAGCGAATTTCAGAGTTATAATTAGATTTTGATTCTGTAGAAGTGAACTTTAACATGTGGATTGCAATTATCTCCTCCTGACAGTTAGAACAAAGCACAGAGATGAACGATGTCATACCTGTTAAACAAAAGGTCACATTCAAACCAGAATTTAGGTACAAAAAATAAGGCTTCCAAGCAATATTCAGCACATGCTTCAAATTTCAGTCCTGGAAAGCCCATTCAACTGCCTTCTGGCAGCTGAACTTTGGAGGGCCCCACTTGTAATGTCCCCCTGGGTTCCTGAGTCATGCCAAGGCAGCTCCGGTGGGCACATGACTCACTGACCCCTTGGGTAAGACACTCATGGGAGAGAGACTGGGCTTTCGTCTGGAGTCTGTCACTGCACTGACATCAGCTGTTACTGACTGAGACACGGAGAGTGTGTCTAGAGCAAGGACCTGGCCCACAGCTCAGGATTTCTGTTTCTCTCCTGGATGATGATTTCAACAGCCTCAGGTAGAAGTTGACTTTAAGCCCAAATCTGTTTCCAGAGGAAGTTCTCTAAATGCTGACTGCTGGATTAGAGAAAGATGCCATGGTCACCTCTAACTCCTGTGGTTTGAAATGAAAGTAAGCTGTGCTCTGTACTTGGAAAGACAGGAGACAAGCTTCTTCTTTAGGAGTGACCACTACATCTGCTGCAAGAAGCGCAGCCTTACCCACCTGAGTATGCTACAATAAATCTCTGTCCTCTGCAATCCACTTTGGGCTTGTCTGGACAGCCCTCATCCCTCAGTGTGTTCCTGTTTGGGGAATACTGTAATGCATCAGGACCCTGGGGCCTTCCATTCTAATAACTCAACAAATTTGATAAATTACTTTTCTCATCCTGTCTTCTGTTTCGCCATCTGGAAAATGGGTACAGTGCTGCCACTCCACTATTTAAATGCTCTGAGGACAGTGACTGGAGACCTCTGTCTAAGAGCTAGGTAGTATTATGCATATGTACATTATATATTACTCATTTTACATAAGCAAAATAAAAGGCAACTGTATTTGATTCTTGGATTGTCAGATAGGCAATTCCTCCCAAGTTATGCTTCTCTTCCCCTCCTCTGCGGTTTTGATTGTAGTTCAAATTGTTGATTTACAAAAAGATCTCCACTTTTCTCAGTATTTGTGCCTGACCACACTGGAAGCAGGAAGTGTTAAAAATTTTGTGAAAAAAACATATTATGATGCTACAAGCTGGTTTGTCTGGACAAAAGAATTCTGAAAAGAGTGGTTATACTTTAAATAAAATTTCAACATTTTATTTTTTAATTAAAACCAAACTATGGGATGATTCCTTGGCTGATATAAACTGGAATTACTGTGTATAACAACTTATACCAGGTGAATATTGCACTCTGGGAGTCTTTTATTGATTTGTACATGCAGGAGACATTTAAAATGACTGTTCCCTCATAGCAGAAATGCATTTAGAGGTAAAAAAATAGGTGTTCTGTCTTTTAAAATTATTTTTAACTGTCTTCAACTTACCTCAAAGGAATTTCATTTAAGAATCTATAGGTTTTTTATAGCTCTTTAGGATTATAAAATGATGTCTAATTATAGGTAATAGGTGTACTGGTGCTTTAGGTATAGCAATGAATTAGAAAATATTTATGTTCTCTCACATTATGGATTCTGATTAGATTCATTATTTTAATGTTATTTTTTCCTTTGACTTTTATTTTGAATACACAAGTAGAATAATCCTAAACAGATAAGAATGGTAACACTATTACTTATACATTTATTATTATTATTACTTTTAATAATTACTGCTATTTCTGTTTATCAGGAGGCCTTGCACTAAACCAGCAATATTTGTCTTAGAAAAAGCAAATTGCATGGAGATTCTAGTTATTTTTTAATTTGTAGAATGATTTCTGTGTCTGTCATGTCTGGTTTTGGGGCTAGATTATTCAGGTTTTCTGTTTTATTGCCTCTCTCTCTTCTCACATCTTTTTAAATATACTTCTTACTTTTCTGCTATGCTTTCTTTCCTTGTGCTGTCTTTCTCTATATGTATTCTTGTTTCCTGTCTGCTTAGCTCAAAGAACTGAAGAAATTGCAATATGGTACAATCTGATTGTAGCCCCTTACTTAGATTTTTTAAATACACCTTTCTTTACAGAACTGAGAAGAGCAACTTAATAACATTTCTGCAGCTTTCCTTAATCTGGAGTATAACACAGGTGTAATACCAACCATTGAGCCTCTGACAGCCAAAACATTCTTGATTTCCACAGAGAAAAAGCCAATAATTTAATCAGTTTACTTATTTCCTCCTTTTTTTTTTTCTTTCTCTTTCTTTATATGCATTCTCTTATCTATTTAGAAATGTTGGTGAATCCAGATTTCTGGCAGAATTTGTCATGGACTGATGACTACTTCCCAGTGAAGAATAAGCCCAAGTACACACATCAAAGTGCTATGAGATGCATCTCATCTCACTTTTAACATATAAACATTAGTCCTTTTAGACTAAACTTCTCTAGGCTTCTGTAGCTGATGAAGAGATATAGGCAACTCCATAAGGTATCATTATTTTCCTTATTGGACCTTCATGACTGTTTCTCTCTAGGATCACGTCTGAATACGTAATCAGTGCATGGATGTTATGTTCACCACTCTCTGGTCATCCTGTAATACTAAGTCGATGGGACATCTATTAACACCATTCAAGAACAAAGACAAAAGCAGATAACCTGAGAAGCTTTAATTTTTGTAGGTGCTATAGATCCAGAATAATCTAATATCTTTCATCCATTTGAGGCCATGGGTCTGTAACAGCAGCAGCAGCGCATTAGCCTCGGTGGCTATGTGTGCACTAGCAGCCAGAGCCAAAATCACACTCTGACCCTCCAACCAACTGCCGTGGCCTGATTTTAGGAGGCCACATCCTAAAGGCAATCCTTTTAGGACTATGCAGGAATTATTTATTTTGTATTATTTCATCAATAAGTTTTTCTTTATATACAAGTTAACGTTTTCAAAGACACAGACAGGGAAAGACAAAAACATGTAAATAACTGTGGACTTCATATACTGTGACCAGAACTCTCTCAAAACAAGATGAAAAGTGACACACACAGAAGGCTGAGATATGTTGTCTATATGGGCAGGAAATATGGTCTCAGATTTACATATAACTCTTCTGAAACAGAAACATAAAAATATAACTGCTCCTGGTTGTGCTCTTTCCCTGATGGCAAACACCGGGCTGTAAAAGTCTTTCAGCTGTGCACTCAAAATGTTTGTACCAGTAAATGGAAATTCTCTTGCTGCTATTACTAGAGCTACTTTTATCAATTATTTAACCTCTCTGGGGTTCAGTCTGACACGTTCTATTGTGTAGATGATATATATCTGCTAACATTCCTGATGCCTTTCCTTAGCTGAATTTTGACCATCCTTTTCAATTTTTTGTTTGAAGTTTTTTGAATTAAGAGTTTTCTGAATTGTTTGGTTATGCAAGCCTAATAAATATCCTTCTCATCCAAGCAGCTCTCTTTCCTCATTCTTTCCTAGCTGGTCTATGACTCAGTGAAATGAGGGGAAAAAAACTCTCTTATCAGCTATAGCCTTATGGGCAGTCAATTAATTTGTCAACCATTTTGTTTTGAAGAGGAAGCAATTTGCAGTCCAGGTGATAATGAAAGACAAGTGATAATGGGCAGTAGCTTGTATTTAGAGACTTGTGTGGGTTTTTGAGGTCCTGTGGTCCAGCACTTCTGTCCATTTATATTACCTTCTTACATTGCGTTACGTGATCATTGCACACCTTACAGACATTTATCTGCAAAGCCATCTTGTGAAGGAGGTGGCAGATGGCAAACCACCAAACCATAAGGAAGTCCCCCTCTGCAGCATACCATGCTTTGTCCTTAATTAACCTCAAAATTTGGAAGGTGCATAGTCATACTAGTAAAGCAGTCCACTTGGGCTACACAGCTTCACTGGGAGATCAAATAAATTAGTTGAAGTGTACTGTCACTGCTGTTCTTTTACTATTCAGACTATTGCCTTTGCATGGAATTGGTCTGGACACACGAGCTTATTCAGAGTTGGCTCATCTACACATACCATGGCAGTGTGCTGTGAATCTTAACCGTTCCTGGAGTGATTTCCTCAGTATCATGTAAAAATCATCCACTTGGGATGGGAACTGAGCTCACAGGCTGTGGTTCCCACCACAGTACCACAAGCATGAATCCATCCATCCTAGATTTTTAGGTGCTGAGTGTGAAAAAAACCCAAATGTACCTCTAGGTTTTATAGAATATTTTATATTCTGATTTCTGCCTCAATATATCTAATTTCTACCAAACACCAACAAATAAATTTTCTGCCATTAAAAGCTGCGGGTGGGATAGATGTTCTGGCTGATGGACTTTGAACAAGACAGATAGAAGATCAATAAAAGGTTTCTTCTCTCTAAGTGAGGCTAGGATAAAGTGTCACTACAGTACACAAATCTTTACAACCTTTTCAGCTCAGACATGTCCCATTAGTAGTAAACCAAAAGCAAATGGAACAGAAGCATCTACTTTCCTGAGAGATTACTAAGATGATTATTTAGTCATTTAGACATTTCACTTGAAAAGATAAAGGTCTCTACTCTTTTTCAGTTATCTGTCAGAAAATTCAAGGTAAAAGTATTGGTAAGGATAAATTTACCCCAGTATAAATATTGGATGTCCCTGAAGAGGATCCATGCTGTATTCTGTTTAGTTTAGTATTTCGTTTATTTCTTCATCCTATTTTTTTATTTAGCTATTTATGAAATTTTAACTTTTAGGCTTTAGAAAAAAACAGTTCTTTCCCCATAAAGGAATGACAGGCACATTTTTTGTATTTACTCTTATTGAGAAGAAACTATTCCCTTTTTCATTATGTTAATAGATCCAGAAATAATTAGGAAGTACGATAATGATATATGCAAATCCCAACACTAACAATTTATGAGATGTTTCTATTTTATGTCATAGCAAAGAGCCTTTGACTTTCAAAACACATAAATACAGTAAGCTTTGTAGACTCAGGTGGAAACAGTCCCAAATTATCATAGAACGGTTTGGGCTGAAGGGACCTTAAAGATCATCTAGTTCCAACACCCCTGCCATGGGCAGGGACACCTACCACTAGCCCAGGTTGCTCAAAGCCTCATCCAGCCTGGCCTTGAACACCTCCAGGGAGGGGTCATCGACAGCTTCTCCGGGCAACCTGTTCAAGAATAAAAACAAGGAAAGGTGCCCTACAATTCTCAATTTTATATTTTAATGATAGCAGTAAGAGATGAGACTAGATATCCTGGGTTATCTTCTCTCACTTCCAGGTATCACAGGCTGCCATGTCCAATATTCCTTTTCCACAAACTTGCGGAGAATGAGCTTTTCCTTTCACATCTTTGTTTGAAAGGCTCCTCGTAAATTCACATCTTCACAATTTTTAGGAAAAAAATGGTTCCAGTCAGGTGGACAACTTTAATTTGGCATAAAACTTTTTTGCTTTGTTCCTGATTTATTTATGAATGGAAAGCAATCAAAACTCTCTGAGCTTCTCTTTTTCTCTGTTGAGCAAAGTAAACTGTTTTAATCTCACAGTTAGGTTCTTTCTGAATATCTTGACTTCTCTTCCAGTCCTTCTTGTATATGGAGGGATGAAAATTTTGTCCAGAATCATAGCAGAAGTGCCTTGTTGATTTGCTGTAGCGGTTTCTGGAAATACTGATCTAAGATAACTTGCAGTCATTACCTTCTCTTTATAATGACATCAGTGTGGTTGAACCAAACCTTTAACTGCACAAACTCATTTTTATAACTTGTAAGAGTCTTAAAACAGAGTGGTAAACCCCGGGTGCCAAGCTCTGGATGAAGAAGGTCTCTGTCACCGATATCTCATGAGAGGTATCTAGTGGGTGGACTTCCAACATGAGGGGCTGACCTGAACCATGGCTATGTGAGGTCCCTCTATGACTAACCTTGGTGTGTGGAATGAACAGTTGAATAAATGCTCCAAGATCAGACATTCAGTAAAAGACAATGGAGAATCAGGAAAAATGTTATGTAAATGATAGCTGGAAGGACGCTGCTTTTGTGTAAATCTCTCAAATGTAGGCCTGAAATATAGGGAACAAAAGGGTGATTTAGTCACCCTCTCCAGTTTTCCCTCCATCCCTGTCTGAAGTGGGGTGAGAGAATAAATAAAAATCCGGCTCACACTGTTCACACACTTGAGACCTTTCAGGATTGGGTTCCTTATCAGCGTTGTTTTTTCTGAGCATACTTCATTCGTATAATTTTTTTTTGTCAAATCCAGAGTCCCTGAAGGATTAGTGTTCACTTTAAAAAAACTTATACGAACTCCAATTTGCATTTCTCATTTCACTCTTCCTTTCTAACTGCAATGTAATTCAGACCTATTTGAGTGATATAAATTACATTTGAGAACTACCTAGTTAATTATGTTAGAGGCAGACGTCTGAAAAAAAAGAAAAAAATGAAGGAAAAAGTAACAGATTTGACTCACTAAAACGTAGTGCCTATATTA
Organism: Pterocles orientalis; assembly: GCA_011057875.1. Classification (NCBI taxonomy): domain Eukaryota; kingdom Metazoa; phylum Chordata; class Aves; order Pterocliformes; family Pteroclidae; genus Pterocles; species Pterocles orientalis. The sequence continues at coordinate 265,784 of WKFP01014393.1, forward strand.
CAAAGAAGCTGTAATTTTTATTCCATCTTTAATAATAAAGTCAGTCCTACTGAAGTAGCTCAGTTTAGTGTCAAATAAAGTGGAGTGAAGTAATTTTTTTCAGATTTGGTGAAATGAAAAATTTGGGTGGGGAAATACTATGTGCAGTTAAGTCAAAAACTGTTTTTCAGATTGTTCAGCAAAATTGCTAAACAAAAGCAAAGGAAAAATATACTTTGTTGTTAGGTGAACCTGACATGCTATGCTTTGTGTCAAACTTTTAACCTATTTGTCTAGCCTCAGTTTTCTTTTTATTTCAGTCACTGTTCGTATGAGACCTCTTTTTCTGAAATAAGGTTTATAAGTTTCACATGGCCACCAAGCAATCCTCCCCTTTCATCTTCTGAGAAGAGAAGCAGTTCAGAGCATCCAAGTAAGATTCATCTCAGCCTTGGCAAATACCTTTCCTCCCTCTTTCAATGGGCATGAGATCACCTGCTCAAGCAGCACAGGCAACCTGGCTCTCCTGCTTACAGCTAGAGAGAAGCCAAGAAGCTTTTCAAGCTCAACTGCTGAGAGCCCGCTTGCTGAGTCTGTGATCTTGGGACATTTACTTAACTCTGTATTTCAAGTGGTTTGTATCTAAAAGGGAGAGTGCTAGTTACCATCACTGGGACCTTGTTACGATTGCAAATGAGACTTCCACGTTCCCAGAAGAAGTTTAACCGCTTACTCCAGTTGATTTCAAAGGGAGCTCAGGATTTAATCCCTTTAGACATTTTTGAAAATTCCATCCTGCTTAATTAATGTCTGTTCAGTGCTTTGAACGTGGTAAAAGTGTATACAAATGTGAAGTATTCTTGCTGTTCACGAAATATCCATGCAGCAGATTGAAAGGTATTTATGTGAACCATATGACAAAGACTTACGAAGAAGTGATCAGACACTTGGAAGTGAGGCATTTTTTACAAACAACTTGCATACTGAAATAAGAACAGATATCACAACAAATACCGACTGAGACAAATAGTCCAAGCAGCTACAATTCTACTAATACCCAAAAGCAGTGAGGTTTTAGCTGATATGGGAAAAGTGGTCATTTGGACTCTATGAAATTCGGCTTTAGGATTATGTAAAAAAAAGAGAAACATTTAGTTTTTCCTTAAAAGTACTGCATCACCCTTGTTTCCCAAGTGTATCAGTAGAAGGTCCTGAGTGCTCAACAAGGTCAAAAAAACAGGTCAACTTTTCAGATTTTGGGATGAAATTTTGGAAGAGCTCAACATGAAGTTGTGAAAAGAATATAGAGGGTGCAAGCAAGGACAGGTAACCTGGGAGGAATACAGAAACAGGGATTATCCAGGGATGAACTTAGGAACACTAAAGCCTAGTTGGAACTGAATCTATCTGGGAATGTCAAAGACAAGAAAAGCTTCTGTTAAGTGTGTAGCTGGCAAAAGGAACACTAGAGAAAATGTGTGTCCATTGCTCAACAAGAGGCGGGGACCTGGTTACACACGACATGAAAAAGGCTTAATACCTTCTTTGCCTTGGTCTTTACTAGCAAGACTGAACTTCAGGAATGTCAGGTCCCAAAAAACAGAGGGAAAAGCTGGAACAAGGAAAATGATCAGTGGAAAAGAACCAGATCAGGGAATACTTAAGCAACTTGAACATTCAGGTTCATGGGCCCTGACGGGATGCACCCAAGAGTGGCGAAGGAGCTCTCAGGTGTCATTGCAAAGCCACTCTCAATTATCTTTGATCGATCATGATGACTGGGGGGGAGTGCCCAAAGCAAGTGTCACTCCTATCTTCAAGAAGGGCAAGAAGGAGGACCCAGGTAACTACAGCATGGTCAGTCTCACCTTGATCCCCGGGAAGATGAAGGCTGGAAAACCACTTCCAGGCACAAGAAAATCATCAGGAATAATCAGTATGTATTCAACAAGGGGAAGTCATGCTTTATCAACTTGATAAACCCATATGATAACATGACTGGCCTGGTAGATGAGGGGACGACAGTGGGTATTGTCTACCTGAACTTCAGTAAGGCTTTTTATACTGCTTCCCATAAATTCCTCGTAGACAAAGTATTTATGTATGAGCTGGTTGAGCAGACAGTGAGGTGGGTTGAAAACTGGCTGAATGGCCAGGCCCAGAGGGTGGTGATCGGTAGCACAAAGTCTAGTTGGAGGCTCATAACTAGCTGCACACCCAAGGAGTCAATACTTCTTTGAGTCCCATTTAACATCTTCATTAATAATCTGGATGATGGGACAGACTATATCCTCAGCAAGTTTGATGATGACAAAAGCTGGGAGGCATGGCAGATACACCAGAATGTTGTGCTGTCATGCAGAGGGACCTTGTAAGGCTGGACAAATGGGCTGACAGGAACCTCATGAAGTTCAACAAGAAGTGCAAAGTCCTGCATCTGGGGAGGAACAACGCCAGTCACCAATATATGTCAGAGGCCACCCCCCTGAAAAGCAGTTTGGCAGAAAGCAACCCAGGGGTCCTGGTGGACACCAAGTTTAAAATGAGCCAGCAATGGGTCCTTGCTACAAAAAAGACAAATATAAACCTAGGCTGCATTAGTCAAAATACTACCAGCTCATCGAGTGAGGTGATCCCTCTCCTCTACTCAGCAGTGGTGAGGCCACCACAGCTGTGGTGTTCCCCAATACAAGAGAGAATTGAGAAGGTCCAGTGAAGGGCCACGAAGATGACTGAGGTACTGGAGCATCTCTTCTGTGAGGAAAGGCTGAGAGAGCTGGGACTGTTCAGCCTGGAGAAGAGAAGGCTCAGGAAGGATCTTGTCAAAGTCTATAAATACCTGAAAGAACGGTGCAAAAAGGATGGAGCCAGGCTCTTTTCAGTGATGCCCAGGGACAGGATCAAAGGCAATGGGAACAGACCAAAACACAGGAGGTTCCCTCTGAACATCAGGAAGCTTCTTTGCTATGAGGATGACCACACACCAGCACAGGTTGCCCAGGGGAGTTGTGGAGTCTCCATCCCTGGAGATTTTCAAAAGCTGTCTGGACACAGTCCTGGACAACTGGCTCCAGGTGGCCCTACTTGAACAAGTAGGTTGGATAGGATGACCTCCAGAGGTCCCTTCCATCCTAAACCCTTTTGTGATTCTGTGATTTTGTGATTCTGTGAAGCCACAGCTCTCTGTATAAGGAGGAGGAGGTAGGACTTATCATTAGACTTCCGCAAGCGACTGGTTTAATGTTTGAAGGTGAAGCAAAATTTAAACATACAGTCTTTTGCGTACAGCAAAATGCCTCCTTCAAGATAATAGTTTACCCACTATAAAAATAAATGTATACATATTAAATCTTGAAATGTTTCACAATGAGCAATTACAATATTTATTATTTTCTCAGCATTTTTTTTCTATTTCTTTAAGTTCAAAAGAGCTGCAGAGTCATTTTTTTTAACAGTGTAATGGATTTAACCATTGTTTCTTTCAACTCTTTGCTTATCAGGATTTTTGAAAATCTGAATTCAAGTAAAAAGTCCACAATTGCTCTTTAGGCTTGGAATACATAACTGTTACTGAGAACCTTAATAAAGAGAAATATCAGCTAACAGATCCCTTTTGAAAAGATAGAGTAATATTCAACTAAGGATATACCAGCAGCTGTTAGATGTCAGTATTGTTCCATGAAAGTCCAATTGGAAGTAGATTTCTCTGGCTGTAAGCAAGACAGCTCTTCAGTTGTGAAGTTTGGAAGAGCTAGTTGTTGGTGTTCAGCACCTCATGTATTAATAAGAGACTTTAAATTACATACTCAGTGGAGCAGTAATCATTAGCGCAGACTCAAAATGCACAATAGAGATTTAATTTCACTGGAACTGTTCCTAATGAAATTCTGCGTGGTGCAGAGTATTTGAATTACATTTTTGGGTGGGCCAAAAAAAGGAATAAGGAAAAAAGTGCTGCTGTCTAAAAATGCTCATTAAGATCCCTTTGAAAATTTCAAATCAGGTATGATATGTAGTTGAGCAGTCTGATTGTTTTTCAGCAGCATGATGTATTTAACCTTTATGTTTCTTTCATGTATTTGATTTTCTACTATCTGTATGTAATAAAATATTTCTTTTTTCTAAGCTTCCAACACTGCTGCATAATACCCTGGGGAGTTCTCCAAGGTTATTAAATCCATTGCTTTGTCACAAGTTACTAGAGGCTACACTAACTCTCTCCTCTGTTTGGAAAGCTACTATAATATTTCTGGTCCTCAGCAATGAATAATATGATTAGTACCTTAGGGAATACAAACAAAAACATTAGCAAAGTACATTTTCCAATATTTAAGAGAGTAAGTCAATCCTCAAAACAAAAGTTGCATGTTCTTGAACACTGTCTAATAACATTAACCTGAAATCACTTGATTTAATTGCCCTGTTAAGCAGTTTATTGCATTACTTATGGGATAATAGAATGAGTTCAAAGTGGGTTCATTGCATTATCTTATAAACAATGTAGCACATCATTAAACAGGATGATAGAAATCAACGTATTTTATAAGAAACAATTATGGAGGCTCATGTAAAGTCACTAATGTGAATTGTAGAAAGACCTCACTGTGACAAGGGAAAAAAGGCTTTTGCAGGGATAAAAAGACAAAGCAATGTCAAACCATAATTCCCCAGAATCAGATTAGAAGCACAGTTCTCCAGAATGGTTAGTTTCCCTCTAGTCTGATATGCTGCCCTGAAGTCTTCACCCAGAAGTATACTGAAATCTCTTGCTTGGCTTACGGATAATAATTTCAAACAAGTATCGTCAGTTCTGTTCTTAGTGCATTTAGCACAGTTGTGTGACAATCTTCGAAGCATCTAACTTGCAAACTTGTGATGATCTATTTTGATTTGTTTGTCCACAGGGAGTGCAAATAGAAATGTTCAGCAGAGGCCGAAGACAGCTGATCTAATCTACTCTGGAGGAAGTAATTTCACCATGTCTGAGGGAACTGACAGTGCAGAGAGAAATACTGGCTCAATATCACCTTAGTAGCCCCCAGTCTGGTGTATCTGCCCTTGCCTCCCATGACATCTTCACACTACTTTTGCTACAGCTCTGGGAATTTATACGCATGTGTATGAATGAGGGGACCGATTTTGTTCTACATCCCTTCAAAAATGAGAATAGACTAAAATGTTGAAATGTCCTTCCAGACATCCAAAGTGAGAGTGTTTCAGTGATCCTAACAGATCTGCAAAGCATTGGCCTGCTGAGCTCCAGAGCCTGAAGGTGATGGGGGAGCAAGTCCAGGAGATGTCAGACCCCCTTGGCTTAATGCCAGGCCCTGTGTTAGGGACATTTCATGCTCTGCCTTTCAGTAACTGCCCACCTCACGCACACTGTGTGCACTGGCATTTCCGTGTACACTTTAGGTTTTGACTAATCAAAGCAATTTTCAGAGTGGGGAGCTAGTGGAGAAGTGATTAGCTCCATGTATCTGCCTCTTTCCTGGTTTGCAACTCAACTGAGCAATGCAGAGAGTTCAGGGTCTAACATGGGTAAAGAGTACCTTTGTCTGGAAAAAGTGGGGTCCTGAATATAAAAAATAGTAGCAGGGAGTTTCTGTCTCATGGCTTGCCATGAAAATATAGTCTGGGTTCCTCCCAGCAAAATATAAATTTATTCCCTCAGAGCTCTAGGGCATATTTCAAGAAATTATGATAAAACTTCCATTTTAAAATAAGGTGTTTCTTTTTGTGGAAAATTATTAGTTGGGAGGAACAAGCACCAATCAAAAGGATTTGACCAGAAATAATTAAGATCCAACACTATAAAAATCCTGTTCTTTGAATTATCATTGTCTGCAGTGGGAGGACACAGGGACAAGACACCCTTCCTGGAGTTACAAGGATGTGTAAATGCCTTTTGCATGCTCTCTGGGAATAAGGTGGCCAAAGATTTTTATTAACTGAGCATCAGTCTCCAATACACTCATTTAAACATTTTTCAGTTAGCTGTTGTCATTTGCTACAGCCTCTCTAAACATCTTGAATTACAACCTTGTCTTAGCTGTAACATATTCTTGCCTGACAGAGAATAAAAACTTCAGGACAGGTATTCACTCACACATTGAATTTAATTTTTCAGTTTTAGTGGAAAAACTTTGATTTACACAGTCTAAAACTACAGGAAAACAAGACTCTGCTACAGAACAGGAATATGTTTGTCCCTTGACCATGGCATTCGTGGACAAAAAGGTTTATTCTATTTTCTATCCAGGAATAGTTAGGAAGCTTTGCTGGCATCCAGCTCAGCACAGAAAAGCCATTGCATTTACTCCTGGGAGCTACTCAGGGAAGGTTTTTTGATTGATGAAGCCAGAGTGAAGATAATAGGATGGAACCTGTTCTACTTGTCATTTCAGCAGCAATTTTTGAGGCTACTGTGTGTTGTTTACAAGAAAACCATGGACCTTGCTGGCAGGGATTGTAACCCCAATGCCCAGGTGCTATGCTGTCAGTTCACACAAAGGATAAAGGGTAGGTTACACAAAGGCTTAATCTTCATGTCAAACAATTCAGATCAAAAATGTGACTGACAAATGTTGAGAGTGGTAGGGAAAACAATCATAAGGGTTCAATAGGGAAGCAGAAAGGTTTAGGGGGCTGAGAATCCTCTGTCCATGCCCTACAATGTGCACACCCACTGGTCTTGGGTCTGCTCTTTGGCAGAACGGCAATGCAGAAACACCAGCAAACAGGAAAGAAAGGAAGGTGGGAGAGTTCCGTGCCACAGATCTGCCACTGGCAAATAATCTGGACATAGCACCTAAAATTGATGTTGATCATGGCAGTGAGTTCTTCATGGCTAAACAAAGCCACATTATAGAAAGCACTTTATAGACATAGATTTGCTAATAAGGAGATATTGTGCTTTAAGGTCATTGTGTTTGTACAGTTCTATAGCTTCTCATTAACACGTAGGTAGCCCTGCTTTAAATAGAAAAGTATCTTTCAAAAGGCCTCTAAAATAAGAACAGGATTTTATTCTGTAGTGTCCAATACTTCTTGGTTAGAGCTGTTTCATCACATTTTCTGTAGGCTGCCACATCAAATGCCCTGTCTTATTGCTTGCTCACCTCCCCTTTCTAGCCTAGTTCTGGAGCTTGACATGCCAAGCTAAGGGAAATCAATTTTAGTGCCCAAAGAAAAGAAAAAGTGATATGGAAGGTCATTATATCTACCCACTGCTCTGCTGCCCTCCAGTCTTGAAAAGAAATTTGATAAAAATGACATATCTTTAGTGCAGAACATTTCTCTGCTCTCCATCAATACCACAGGATACTGAGAGGCTGTTTTTCTGTTTTGCATTTTTGTTCATAACAACAAACAGTTAAAATAAAAAATAGTGCAAAACCAGACACTTATATAAACCAAAAAGATAATATATAGCTTTTTTATGGCTTTTGGAAAATTAACTTTAACAGCTATCTGAAAACTACCTTTGTGATGTCTCTGAACGACCTCCGTTCCACCCCTTGGCATGTGGAGCTATGTGCCATTTCTCTGCACCTTCACTTCCACTGGAATACTCCTGTGGGAACTCATTTTCAACTCAAACATATTCTTGAATGTCTTGCTTGGACCTAGTACTGGATCAAACTTTAGCTTAGGTAGGGGAGAGGAAGACCCCATTTATTACTGACGTGTTGTTGGCTGCAGTTCTTTTCAGATTTCCAGATTCTCATAGGAGGTTTTGGACACACCCTAAGAGAGTTTACTATATGAACACAAAGCATAGCAGATTCAAAAGTTGCTGCTGTTCCTGTAGCTTTGTTGCAGTCTAGAACACCAGAATTAGCAACTAGTTTGCTTGTTGACATGTGTTGAGTTAGGTTAATATCCAATTTATTTAGGATATTTGTGTATTTGTGTGTTTGATTTTCTTTCAAAACAGCTTGTTATCAAACCAAATATCTCTATGTACTCAGATGTTATATATATATGCGTATAACAAACATAAAAATACATTCATAATATATATAAATAACTAACCAAAGCTCAGGGAACTTGTCAGTATGAATGGTTTCAATAAAATTTAATCAATGTCAACAGTTAAACACCTAAAAAAACTTTTCTGTTTCATTGTTGTTAAGGGAAGTTACACAAAGCTTCCTGCCAGTCTCCCACACTTTAAGGTCTACCCAGAATAGTTCTACTTTGGGTGAAAGTACAAGATCCTCACAAGTGGCACTATGTTGTCATGTTTTATAACACAAAGGATTCAATTCAGGCTCTCCGAATGAAAAAATATGTGGCAGTGCCATATGGGAAAAAGACAGGCTAACTTCATGCCCTGTATGGCTTTATAACTACACATAAAAGCCAAATAATGCACATGGCAAATCCCAGAATCGTGTTTTTACAAAGTCTTTTGGATTATAATATTTGAGGAAACTCATTCAGAGCCATCTTGGACAGCCCACACTCACTGCCTGGCAATATCCCACTCCTGGGTTAGGAAGCCCCATTTAATGGCATAACATGGGATCAATGTGTGAAGGATGCAGTCAAGAGTAGCTGGGAGCAGCCCCCCAAAGGGCTGAGGGGTTTTAGTTCTCTGCAATACTTTTGTATTGCTATTACTTTGTAATATTGTATGAATTAGACTTGTGGTAACTCATTCTCGGTCTCCTCTGACAGTTTTTAAACCTTTTGTCTAATTTCCATCAAAGAGAGGGGAAGGTCTCAAGGTTATTAAGCTCATGTAAGGTTTACCACTAAGGGTAACTGTGTGGAGGAGAGAGGCTGTATTTAGGGCTCAGGCACCTTCCACTCTGCTTGGCAGCACAGGCTGGCCAGTCTTCACTCGTAACTTGCGTGTCCTCCAGTCAGCCCGTGCAGCACCCTAATGGGGTCAGAAAACAGGCTGTGGCTTGCTCCACTGGCAGGCTGGCAGAAGGGTGTACGGACATGGGAAAATCTGTATTGCTGTGGTGAAGGAAACTAATTATAAACAAGCGAGCTGGAGCTATTGCAAGAGTAGAGGCACATGAAATGGTGACCTGACCCCATCGCTTCTTCTTCTGAAACACATCTAGAGAAATGTTTAATGAATTGAGGGTTCCTTGTGCAGCATGAAGCGTCTGCCAGTGACATTTGTCTGAAAGTTGGGTATGGTATGAGCAGCAAAATCTCTCAACATCATAAATGTTTTCCAGAAAAGATCATCTCTCATGGTGACAGCTGCACAGTTTTGTTCACTGAAGCCATGGTTTGTTGGCTATAAATGTTTATGAGAGTGTTCAGTGTGAGGAAACTGATTGGTTTCACATGTACTACTCATAGGACCATCAGATAACAGCTTTTATTTACTACTTCAATAAAGTAGCCCTAAACAAAGTGTCCTGATCTCCTGTGACTAATCTACCCTGCTTTGTATCTACCTCTGAGATTTATCCTCTGAACAGATTTATAGTTTTAGTTAGCCTCAGTTTCAAGAGTCATCTATTCTGATCCTGCAGAGGTGGTAAATGGGATGTTCTCTGTGGTCTTGCAATGGATGCTGGAAGCAGTCCCTGACCTATCTGTGATGTGATCCTGTTAGTGTTCAAATACAACCATGCCATTATTTAGAAATTCATAGTACAACAGACATAAATGGTCCTACTGCTGTTCGCATTTCTTGTTTTTCCTCTGACATGAGGTCAGTAGATGGACATGTTCAGGCTATTCCGTGGCCTGAAAAATTAAACATCAGTGAAAGAGTACTGTGCATGTATGTGCATATAGATGATCCATATATACATGGCAAATCTAAAACTAGGATCTATCATATTCTCTGTGCCTGTGATACCTCGAAGATTTGGGCATAGCAGGAAGTCTTATACAGAACATACTGTGTTTTTTTCAGATTTACCCATATTGAAAATCCTGACGTTATGTTACCAAAATGTTATCTGTTTGAGTATAAGCTTAGAACAGATTCTATCCTGATCATTAAAAATATTGCCATTTCAAGAGAGTAGATGTTAATGTGGTCACTGAACAGGCAAGTATACTTTGCCCAGTCCCATTCCTGTGGGCATTCAGTTTGAAAATAATCCATATGTGGAAAGACCTTGTGAGCCAGAAGGCTTTCCCTCTTTGTCTTTACCCTTCCCCCCTTGTTTTTATCCTTCTCCCCCCTCACCAAACCCCCCCCAGTGTTCAGAAGAAAGGCACTACCCTGACGTACTTGCTTTTGAAAGAGTTTGCTGTTTTAACTTTAGTTGCAAACCTCCCTTGGAGAGTTCTTCTGTGAGAGTGATATTAAATTGATAGGGAAGCCTGGCCTCAAAGAAGTTAATAGCAAAGTGCCCTTTACTAGGGTGGGGCAAAGATTTTACTGTCTGTAGTAATAGTGAAAACCTCTGTAGTGACACTTTTACAGCTCAAGAAGATGTGGACTATTACTGTACTATATTTTAGCACTTATTTAGAATGAGCTAGTAGCTACTTGAAAAAACGTAGTGTTAGTCTTCGTTTGCTTCTTTGAAGTCAGTGATTTGACTTCAACTTTGACAACTGGGAACACTCTGGAAAGGTGTGGCATACTCACAGGAATAAAATTCTACTAGCAGCAGGTTAAAAAATAACAGCAGCATCAAGCCTGAGCAATTGAAATTGCTCTTCTTCAATGCTGTTGTCTGGAAGAAAATAATCAGACAAATGCAATGCTTTTTATTGATTTATTACTTTATTTTAAGAACACAATTTCATTATTTGAATCAGGCTTCCATTGTCTGATTTTAGTCTCTATATGTGGCAGGACATATTAAATAAAGTTTTCAAAGCATTTCAGCATTAAAGAGCTAACACAATAGTATCGTTGTTAGAGCATCCAAAAATTAAACAATTCTGAATAGACAAAATTGGCATCAGGTTCTACTGTTCCATTTTCATGCAAATCTGCTGGAGGATTTCAGAGCAACTTTTCATGAGCTCAGAGTGTAAGAACTGCCATACTGGGCCAGATCATTTTTCTGGCTGTATCTCATCTCGGACAGTGGTCAGCAATGGATGCTTGGGAGAATAATATAAGGATATTAACTCATTAAACTGAAATGTCTGAAGCTGTCTTATCTGTGTGCCATATAATAAGCCTATAAAGCTGCTCCTGAGCTGCCATTGTGCACAGCTCAGAATAGTAATACGAAACAAGACTTATTTCAGTTTATCATTACTGAGTTGCCGGCCTCAAGAGGAGCTCATTGCAAATGTCTGTGAAGGATACTCTAGCACTGCTTGAGCAGTGGGAAGCAGTGAACACCTCGGTCCCTCAAATTTGCCTTTTCAATACGCTAAAACCTGGGCAAACTTAGAGTGATCCTTCACCGACAGATGCCCTTCCAGCTCCTTCCAGTCGTGGGCTGGAGACTATAGATGGAGCTGCAATCTGTCAGTTCAAGCTTTTATCAACACAAAAACCCTGCTTATTCATCATAAAATAACTGAAAGGGAATATTGGCTTACAGACCACCTGAATAAATTGGGGACTGAATGTGACAGTTCATCTTTAGAACAGCCCCAGGGAGGCCAAGGCAAAGGGAAAAAACTAATTGGAGTACGACAGTGCCAGTAGGTTTCTCATTATCCTTTGTGAGCAGGAATGGAATTATGCAACATGTCTATGCACAAAATCCCAATGAATATTTTTTTCTGAAGAGCATCTTTCATCCGAATTCTACCTTTCCGCATTTTACAGGAGATAAACTTGCTACATTTCTACAATTTGTGCCAGCTAGCACAATTAAAGCCCCTTACAAGCTTTAATGAATTAAGCTTTTTGCATTTCAGCATGAAGAGGAAGAGGAAAATTAGCATAGTTACATAAATGAAGCACCTCTGTGAACGTTGCGCTGGGCATTTTAACAGGCAGCAGAGGCGAAAACTGACATTTTTCAGCATTTATAGTAGTGATAGTCTGAATTCTGTGGAAAAAAAATATAAAAGTGGAGATTATCTCAAGGGCATCAAACAGAGAAATCTCTCTTGTCTTGTGTACGTTAGATGGCATATTTGAAGAACTGTGCTTAACGACCAAACAGCAAATGGGAAAATTACTTGAGATCTGGAAAAATAAAAGTATTATCACTGGAAGAGTGAAACTCAGTCTTCCACAGAACAGTCAGTTGCTTTATCCAGTTCAGTGGCTTATGAAAAACTGATGCATAAGCTTCATAATAGTCTTAATATCTTTGAGGTTGCCTGATCTCACATGGTTTGTGCAGGAAGACATCAGAGTAGGAGCTTATAGTGCCCAACACTGCTCCCATTCACAAAGCCCAAATGAAAAGGGATTTGCATGGAGGCAGTAGGCAGGTTAAGAGCGAGGATGAACCTTCCTTTCAACTTGCAAGCAGGGAGTGAGGTAATTTGCAGTTTCTAACCATAATCTCCAACAGCCCTGCTAATACAATTTTATATCCTGTGACAGTATGGGTACACAGCTCATTCTAGCATCATGAGCAGCAAGTTCTTGTGAATAGAGCATCTTTCCCCATATTCCCTAACCCAGATGGGCTGCTGAAATGCTGCATTTCTTGTGTGTTTCCTTCTAGACCCACTCGTCATGCAGAGAGCTGCCAGAGCTTTGAGAATGCTAGCTGTGAAATGAGGGAGAGTGAGAAAGAATTGCTTCATGCTTTCTGTTTCCCCTGCTTACTTTTTTTTTTTTAATTATTGCTTTCACACTGTGACTGCAGCATGTGAAGAATGAGGTAGTTGAGCATCTTGACCTCTCACAAGTTTTTATACAATGAATATTTATATATGCACAAAGATATATTAATACGCACAAGATGTGTGTGTGCATGTAGTTAAATACATGTGTGCAGACTCATGTATGCATTGGCAAACAAAAAAGCCTAAATGGAGGATGGGAAAGAGCGGTCCTGTCCCACTACATCAGACACTTCAGTCACAGAAAATCACTGGCATAGATGCAAAAACATATGATCCCTGCTCAGTGCTCAGTCCCTGTCACCCAGTGACCTGATAATTCATGTACATAAAACAAGAATTAGGACAGACAAGCATAAAATCTGCCGCATCTGTAGGTAGCTGTCAGTTTTTTCTTGTCTGGAGGTAACATAGATGATCCAGAACCTCTGGAAGGAAGCGGTTTCAATTTTTTTTGTGAGGAAAGGACTGTTGTCAATCATATTCACCCCAAGCTCATCCTACAGGCATTTGAAAAGCTTCTTAGATTTGTCAGCAATAACACGTGCAGCTGTGTAAACCTGTGTTAACAGCTTCCTTGTTAACCCACAACAGCTCCATTTTTAAATGATCCCCACTTCCTCAGGAAGTACATTTGAAACTAACATACTTAAAAAATCACTTCAAATGGTAAAAAAAAGATGTTTTTGCAGTAAAACAATGGTGCAAGCAGGGGCCTTGTCTTCGTATTTTTGCACATGCTGAAAAGTTTGGAGCTGGATCCCATTAGACGATCAACTGGGAGCTGATACAGCCTAATATTTCCCATCAGTCTGGCTCTCCTGGCTCCTCAGGCATCTCCTCCCTGGAGCATCAGGTAGAGAGTTTGCAGATTCAGACAGACAGGACACACTGAAAAATTACCTCTTAATTCTCAAAAAAAAAAGTAAATCCTTTGAATATTTCCTTTCAGGGAAGGACAGCTCCTGCTTTTCAGGAGCATACATTGTTTCTGGAAAACTCTCCATGTGACACAAGTTATAAATATTTTTTCATGGGAGAAAATTCCATTTTCCCGTCATCTTTAATCCTTTGCCATTCCCTAGAGTTTCTGCATGACATGAAGAACAAAAACACTTCAAGAGACAGGAAAGTCTGAAAAGTCCTGGCTACTTGTACAAACGGAAAAGTCTGGTGGGGAGAAAATCAGAGTCCTTTCCACTTCTGCTTGCATCCGCTCTGTGAATCTCAGGGGATTTTGAAACATGGAATCTCTTCAACAACTTTTTTCAGCCCATGATTGTTGCTGTTCTGCTCACTATAACATAGAGAAGACACACTGCTGGGACACGCTCACACACTGTGTGAGACCAGCACTGCATGTATCAAGGTGGTGTTAGATATTGGTCTGTAACATGGAAAATGGACATCTTTTCTGAGTGAAAATGAATGTACAACTGTGAGTTTTGGGCAAGGAATCGTGCACAAGTGTTGCATGTAAAAGAGAAAGGGGGAGATATGAGTTGGGAAAAGGGGGAGAGGTTTGCGAGGCAAGCCCTAAGCAGTTGGATTTCAGGAGAAAGGAAAACCTATTATCCTGTCATGTATGCACCTGCATGTTCATTTGAATGGGAGTTATGCACACATCAGCCACAAGATGGCCAGATGCTTTGGGCTAAAATTTAAGGAAACCTGGACTTTGCTTTAAGTTAGAAATGTCTGGCCAGAATTGTCCCTATTCCTCTCTCTGCTGAAGTCTACAGGATGCCATCAGACTTTGAGGACAAAAAGGAACATGGGAACATCTAACAACTTCATGCATAACATAGAACTTATGGCTGTCCTATTTTAAATCTTATGGGTTGGGGTTTTTCGGGTTTTTTTGTTTGTTTGTTTTTGAATGAGTTAATATCTTTTTGAGAAGCGACCCAACTTTAATATTTGCTCTGCTAAGCCTATACAACCTTAGCTAAATTGTGTCAGTGATTCTGAAGACACGTGTTTGCTAGCTGCCTGCTTTTGATCTCAGCTGCTATCTTTAAGACCAATGGTATCTTCTGATATTATGTATTCTTGAGTTTCTCTTTTGAAGATCCAGAGTTCACCGTATTTCCTGAGATGTGGTGAGATCTAAAAGTTTGGCTTGTGGGCAGAGGGAGGGAAGGATTTGTATTGGTTTCTTTGAGTTCCAAGATATGCAGAGAAGGGTGCCCTTATTTTTTTCTTGCAAAATTTTGGTTACAAAATTGAAATTTAGCAACATTATCGTATGTTGTGAATTTTATCATTTCACAAGACACTACAGAACAAACATTTTTAAAGAAATATTTTTGACATTTCCTAATCATTTCTATTTTTCAGTTGGAAATGTGGTTATTTTTTCAGCATTTCCCACTGCTTTGGTTTAGAAAATTCAAAGATCTTAAAATCAAAATAACAGATTTAAATTGTAGTGATTTAAAATAATTTCATCCGTAGGGGATGACTAGGAGTTTTGTTAGACTGATTGGTTTGCTTCCTTCAACTGCCAGTGCCATGTGTATAATTTATTTGCCCAAGACCCTATCATGACACAGCTGGACACCTCATCACCTTGAGTGCGACTTAGGTCTATGGAAAGAGTAAAACTCTTTCACAGGTTATTTCATACTGTAGGGGGCTGAACTGCCCTCTCACAAACATGCCTCTGACCCTCTGGTTATAGGGGAACTCTAAAGCAATTATACTTCTAATATAGCTGTCTCAAAGGTCTAAGGTTAGGTGAAATGAAGCTGATTTAAAAGTACTTGTGAGCAGATGGATGCCCCAGATGTGCACACCCCACTCCTCTCTAAGCTGGTGAGACAGGCAGTAGCTGTACATTGGAGGTGATATAGTCACATCACCACAGGTTGTTTCCAATCTAATGAGCCTACCTGTCAGCAGGGTCTATCATCTGGACCCTAGCCATCACGGTTGTGGTTTTGGATAGGTGCTTGCTCGCATCTGACTGTATGCTGGCAGAAAAAGTCTCCCCTCTTACCCGTGTGGAAATGCTCTGAGATACCGAAGTCACTTTTGGGTACCCTTCCAAAATGCATTTATCATTTTGTTGAGCTCATTAATTTCACCGTATTTATCATTTGCCCCTTTTTTTTGTTTAGTTGTTTACACACTTACTTAAAACAAATGCAGGGTTCTCTTCTCTCCAAATGGCTGCAACGTTCTTAGAGGAAAACCTGTAACAGAGGGAGTGACTGGTACAACTGATGCTTCAAATTACATATCTCTCACTAACGTGGGCTGGGACGTGCTCTGGTTGAACTGGAAGCCTGAACTAGCTGTACCTTGAGCACTGACTAGACAGCGCATAAATAACTTTTGCACTCTTCCCAAACTTATTTGCTTTGAATCAGCTCAGGCCATTTAAAAAATGCAGCAAGTTCCTGTGAGTCAGAAGGCCATGATGACAGCAGACCCACAAGGAATGCCGATTAGGATGGAAAATGGCTTAGAACTAGCTTGGCTTTTTAATGATCTCGTGTCTAGGGCAAGCAGAGTGGCTGCCACAGACCATTAGGACCATTCCTAAAGACAGATAGGCTGGGGTAACTGGACGCATGTTTTGCAGTAGTCTGGACTTACTTAATTTAATTCATTAGATAAATGTTTACAGCGGTAAGTTAAAAATGCTACAGATTTCCTGGGATGCTTGTTATCCAGGCATTACTTTTTAATCAATAACAGAAAAATGTGTGAATCTCACTGTGATGCCATTTCGAAAAAAGTGAAACCTTTTTGACCCAAAGTAATCACAAAGAAGGAAAAAAATACTCCTTAAATGACTTAGAAGTGGTGCTAAAATTGAAGGTTTATGGTAGGAGAGAAAGTGGACTGTATTAATCCCACTGTTAATCCTTTATCTTTAAAAATCATTGCAGATTGCATCTTTCCTTTGGCTAGAAAGGCTGCAGCTACTGCTTTGGATTTGATTCAGCCAGCAATAATACTGCCCTCAGTAGAGGGCGTGTGATACCTACTTAGCTAGCATCAACAAAAATAATAATAAGATGATCATTTAATGTTCACCGGATTTCCTGGAAGCCATACCCTACAAATCATTAATAGACATGTTTCTTCTTCAGGTCCACACATCTGTGGCATTGATTTCCAATAGAATCTGCCCAGACACACCTTATTGCGAAATGTGACCTTTTGGCTTCTTTTTTTCTCATTTAATGTTGTAAGAATAATATGAGCAAAGGAGGTTAAGAGGTGACTTGATCATGTTTATAGGTATCTACACTGTGACTTCTAACAGTGCAGTGCCCTTTAATGTGCCAGACAAATGGATGATGCAGTTCAGGGGCTGAAAGTTGAAGCTCAACAAAATTGAACTAGAAATGCAATATAAGAGTTTAGCACTAAAGGTTGGGACAATGTGCCTAGGATGCATTTTCCACCACTTGAAGCCTCTGACCCAGACAAGCCTTTGAGTCTTTCTGATATGTTTCAGATCAAGCAGAAATTGCCTGGACCATTAGAGGAATTAGTGGGTATAATTCCATAGCCTGTATTAGGCAGAAGATCCAAGTCAACACTGAGATTCGCCTCAAGATCTTAATCATCAGGAGCTGTGTTTGTTGGTTGTTTCCGTTGCTGTGGGTATATAATATTAAATTTTATACATTTATTTTCTCAAATATCTGAGATACCAGCACAGCAATCACACAGGTGAAGTAAGTGGCCTACTCAGGACAGAGGCAATGCCTTTGACTGGATCAGTAACCCAGTTCTTGTGGGTTCTGATTTCATAAGACCATAAATGACCATCCCTGCTGTTCTCTTTCTTTCTTGGAACTTTATTTTTGCATTAGAATTGCCTTAACTATCAATGACATTACCAATGAATATGGAAGAAAGCAAGTCTTTGCTGTACTACAATAGATCTTATTCTGCGTAAGAAGTCATCTTTCCCTATCTGTGAAGCAAGAAACTTATTAAGTTTGCAAACACCTGAGACAAAATGGAAACATTCATGTTATCTGAAAGCTTGTATATGGATTTTAAAATCTTCTGAGAATTATATTTTGAGGGGGGCAATGTTGTACAGTATCTAAATTCCATTTAGCTTCAAAATATTTGATCCTATTCTTCTAAAATCACCTGTTATTTTGGATAGAATCAAGAATGACACTCAGAGGAGGAATCATGTGATAGGATGCAGATATATCCACCTGCAGCAGCCCCAGTAAGCTTTCTTTATAAGTTAGTGAAAATAAATAATTGCTTTGAGGACATGAATAATCTTCTCCTAACTTCTCTGTATAAAACAGTTCAGACAGACTTTGCACTGAATGTGCTTCTGTTTTCCCGTTGCTATTATATGAGTATAGAAGGAGCCAGATGTAGATGTAGATGTCTAAATTCAAATAAGATGAATTCCAGCCTTACAGGACAAAAAGCATGGGCGTCACAATCTAGATTCTTTTTGGTTTTCTCAAAAAGGATCGTGTGTCTCCGTATTTCATTTAATTCATCCTTATTCTCTGTTTCAGAGGTTTGGTCTTTTTGAGAGTCAGAGGAGAAGAGAAGATGGGAAAGTCTCAAACTTTTTTATGTCAACATCTGCAAGATGCAAGAATACTATTGCGGAAAATGTTATTTGAGCAACAATCAAGAGATAAATAGACTTCTATTAGAATAACTGTATGTGTGCTCTGGGACCAACAGGAAGACCACCGAATGCAAAGGGAAATGTCAAAGTTTGAACTATAATTTCTAGTATCATTGAAATGACGGGGAAAAAAAGGAAATTAGTAAGCTGCAAAGGAATCAGAGCTAAATTAGGATTCTTGAAGTTGTCTAATGTTCTAAACTAAATAGTTTCCATCACTCAGTTCCTTAATTTTCGTCTTCCAGTTCCTGCTCATTTAAAAAAAATCAATAACTGCACATGTTTAGAAAGATTAAGGAAATTCTTGAGTCCTTCAGGTTTGCTAGATCACTCTGCTAAAGAGGATAAATGGACTATAGAGTGGTAACCTGGTTACAATTGTTATTTATGGAAGCTTCCGATTCAGTCAAATTAACTTGTCAGTAAGGTAGAGAAACAGTGTACACAACTTCAAGAGGCTATGCACGGAAAGGAAAAGTTGTAGGCAAAGCAGCTTGATAGACTATTGCCTTTTGTGAAAGAACAAACGGATGTGTCACTAACAATGGCTTTATAATGAACATTCACATAAACACTTAGTTAAAGTTTTGTACGGAAATATAACTTTGGCAACTTTTTTGGTTTTGACCATTCAGATTTGTGACTTAATGTACTTTTAGCATAACATTCCTGAAATAATTTATACTTACCAGTAATGGTCTACTCTGGGGCATCAGTCCTGCCGGATTAATAAGCAATATTTAGAAATGTTACTCGAAGCTCAGATTTGGGTGCAAACTGGTAGGTGGTAATAATTTTGAGCAGCAGGACCTCTCAAGAAGATCACTCCTCTCTCTGCTTCAGGTGAACATGCATGCTCGGCAGCCACATGATGAAGCCAAATTCCCATCAATTCCTCATTCTGCTCTATAGTTCCCTTTGTATAGAAGGGTACCAATCAAAGCCAGGTCTTCTCTTCTTCCTCTAGCAATGCTGGTATTCTTTGTATGGGCTGAAGAGGCAGAATATTTATTGGGCAGATGTACTTAGGATCCTGAGCAGTGGAGGGTGTAGTGAGGTGGGTGCTGGCCTCTTCTCTAAAGTAACAAGTGATAGGACAAGAGGAAATGGCCTCAAGCTACACCAGGGAAGGTTTAGGCTGGATATTAGGAAAAATTTCTCCACTGGAAGAGTGGCCAGGCACTGGAACAGGCTGCCCAGGGAGGTGGTGGAGCCACCATCCCTGGAGGTGTTCAAGAAACGTGTAGATGTGGTGCTTAGGGACATGGTTTAGTGAGTTAGGTGGTGTTGGGTTGGATTTGATGATCCTTGAGGTCTTTTCTAACGTTAATGATTCTATGATTCTATGATTCTATGATTCTATGATTCTATGATTCTATGATTATGGTTGTAGCTACCAGTAAGCTCTGGATGGGAACATCCAGAATTCATTGAGAAAAGCAATTTCAGTAAGATTTTTAACTATAGGCTGTAAATTTGCAAAAACTTCTGATATGGGAATCCTTAGGTGGTGTAAATTATTTCCAAACCCAGAAGGACATCATTCTAAACTGACAAGAAGTGAGACAGGGACATTTATCTGTCAATTGCACTACATAGCTTGATACCATCCAAAAAACCTGGACCTTGAACACTGGCAGGGAAATCAGATGTGGCAGATAGCAGAAATTTGTATCCATTTCTTTACATCTCCTGAAGCCTTCATGCATGAGAATAATGTTTTTCTGCTTGTGGAAGACTTTGGACAGAATTTAGATTGTCCAGAATGCTCTACGAGTAGACATCAACATTATCATCAACATGCAAAAAGTGCAATCATCAACATGGTCTAGACCCAGGGTATTCTAGCCGTAAATCTCCACACACTGAACAAATACAGCAGGCATGTCAAGATGCAGACTTCTTGTGAAAGAGGATTGGAGAGTTGTTGGAACTTCAGACACGTTAATGATCAGTATTCAGTGAAACACAGATTTCTGGGCACCTGACACAAAATTATGACATGGTTGCCCAGCTCCTGCTCCGAGATGAAGTCTCTGTCCTGCCTTTTGGTCAACAGGTATGCAAAAAGTTACAGTTAGCCGAGTGAGACTAATCTCTTGCAAGCCCCTGCTGCAGTTAAC
Source organism: Pterocles orientalis (assembly GCA_011057875.1). Classification (NCBI taxonomy): domain Eukaryota; kingdom Metazoa; phylum Chordata; class Aves; order Pterocliformes; family Pteroclidae; genus Pterocles; species Pterocles orientalis. The sequence continues at coordinate 286,226 of WKFP01014393.1, forward strand.
GGAGAAGGCAATTTAGAGCAGTTACCTAATTCAGCTCCTCAGTAGTAGTCTCTGGAGGAGCCTATTTCATTCTGTTTACTATGGTGGGAGACTAAGGAAGACACGAGATCAGATTTAGCCTTTGTGACTACCTAGCTCCAACCTGAAAATATAGTGTGACTGAAACCTTCATTCAGCATCCTAAGATTCTTGCATTACTGCAAAATTTTGGACCTTCTGTGTAACACTGAGAGAAAATATCTAACATTGGGCCCTCTTCCCATAACCTACGATAGGCATCTACCATATGCTTTCCCATTATAGCACCTCTCTTGCCTCCTTTGGGAAAGTAGATGATTTGGATTATTCATGGCTGTTTTGATAGTAAACTCCATAGTAGACTTTACAGCTTAATGAAGCATATAATACTTTGATTTATATGTGGCTCATTTATCTTCATTTCTTTCAGGCAGGACTCATCTCACCTAATTTTAACTACAAAAGTTTTGGCAATCTAGTCAAAGGGGTTCTCTGAAAAGTTAACGGACAAGATCAGGCATCTCCAGAGCACAACAAAAATTGTGTTTATAACAGGTAAGTATTTATAGTACATGGGACGGATTGCCCTCTGGAGGTTTTGAAGATTAGATAAACATTTATTATACATCTTTACAGTATTTGTCACAAGAAGTGCTAGCTCTGTTTTTGGAATTTTGGAATCCGCTTGGATATGTTATAAAACAACAACCAACAGTAATAATAAATTAGACTGCAGTGGATACTTGATAATTAAACAGCTTGTTTGTATCTATCTGTGCTACTGCTTCATGGTTGATGCTGTGTGTTATTGCTGCAGCAATATTTTGACCTAATTCTTGATGCCTACATTTGAAAATACTTTGTATACCACTCTCCTATCTTAGAACGAGGAGGAAAACACAGGTTATAAATAAAGTATTTGCAGAAATATCAAGATTTAGACACTGTGATTCTTTTACAAGTATTTCTATCACAAGCAACAGGGTTTGAATCCAGAAATCAGGTAATCTTTTACTCTGGGGAAACTTTCAAGTCAACCACAGCCCTATGAATACGAATGTATGTGATCAGAACAGATGCTTTTTTTTTTTTTTTAAATAATGCATTTCAGCAGTAGGGTAGGCATTTGTATTCTAGTTAATAATTCAAAATCGAAGGAGGCAGAAAGAGAGAAAAACAGTGGTAGGGGGAGGGGAAGTGAGTTTAGGATGTCCAGAAAAATATTGAGCAATTTTTCTACCTCTGCATGGAAAACAAAATAGAAAAAATACATAGCAATAAAATACATAGATATTTATTATGTTTAAATAATCAGTTTCCTATATGAGCTATGTTAAGGTCAATACAGATATGCAGACCTCATTTGGTGAAGTTATGCTGCATCACCGCAAAAAAGGACTAGTCAAAAGGAAGAGTATTTCACCCACTGTTTTGTAGCCTGAAGACCCTTGAGCCTGCATTGCAAAGCAGCCCAAAAATGGGTTCACAAGCTTCTTTGTGCAATGTCTACTGCCAACAGAAGGCATATGGCACCTTGAAAATTCAGATATTACCTAGAAGTATATAGCTCCAAAGATGTGCTCTATCTATCAAAAATTACACAAACATAATTTGATCTACAATTGGCTTTCCCATCAATGAGACAGGAAGAGAATGAGGGAAAAATAGGTGCCCGATTGTTCCTTATGATTATACCATTCAAAGTGTCTTCATATTGCACCACAAAATTCTTAACAGATATAAACAGGGGTTTGCACAAAATCCCATTTCTTCATCATTTTGACACAATTTCATAAGCATTTTTTGGAAGAAAAATAATCTTTTAGCATCTGGCATTGAAAGAGCTGGAGTTTTTGCTGTTATTTTTGATTGCTTTTTGTTTTGTTAAACACAGAAAGAATTTAATGAAATGTTACTCAGTGGTAGAATTGCCTGCTGGTATAAATAGGAAAAAGTTATGGAAGCAGTTTGAAACCTCATTAAAAATTAAAACCTGATAATATCTACAAAACAATTTGACTTCTTTTTAGGTAAGATCTGCATATTAGTTTAGAAAAGGCAGGAGTCTTGGCCTTTTAAGGGGAACAAATCTATGGAAGAGCTAAAGGTGCCTTAATCTAGAACTGCAATTTATTATTTACCTCTTCCTCCATTATATTTCTCCTGGGAATATTATGAATGAAGAACAAATTTAAGATGCTCTAAAAATATTCTGCGGCAATTAGGAAGCAATAAATGTTGCTGTTATAAAAATTCCAAAGATAAGGATTTTACACTGTGTTATCGTAACTCCTGCCCTCTATAGCTTTCTACAAGGAGGAAAAGGGAAAAAAGTCTTCAGTTTTTAATTAAAAAATGCGTTTAACAGATAAGATAAAAAGTATTAAATATTTATGCCCTAGGTACCTCAGGATTGTTTTCCTTTTTGGGTTACTGCAAAGAAAATTTATACTTGATAATTATTCTTGAAGTAAGACCTTAGTGCCATGCAGATGGTGACAGTCTCTACAAAAGAACTTTCAAAGCTTCCAGTTGTTTTTTGAGTGATCCCAGACCACGTTAAACAGAACAGGAGTCTTTACTGAGGTCAGTGAAGCTCTCTTTTCACAGCAATGGTAGAGAAATAGTAAAAAGGAAAGTAATATGGGAGTCTTCCATTGCTGTTATAGATCAGGACTACAACCTTATTTAGAATTATGTCATGAATTTGACAGCGGAAATAAAGAAGAAAACTCAGAGAAAAGAGATAAACTGGCTCAGAAACTCTGATGATGTTTAAGGTGCTTGAAAATAAGGAAGTTTACATTACACAAGAAACAACTGAAAAAAAAGAGAATATGGTAAATGAACTATGGACTAGTCAACATACTGCAGAAATCAAATCTTACACTCCAGATCACTCTCTGCCAAACAAGAATTCAGAGATATCCTGTGAAACTGAAATAAAATAGTATAAAAATAGAACTGATCTGATCTTTCTGTATGTGTGCCTGAAGGATATCGGAGAGCAGTAGGAATGCAAAGCTCACTGTGTAGGGCTCGGAGCTACTTTACATGTTGTTCACCAACTGTAAAATCTCCAATTAGCTGTTAGAACTTGTTTCAGCAGTTTAAGTTACCTTGAACAAATTGCTTAGGGAACAAATTCTTTGAGATGAGTTTCTATCACCTGTTCAGTGTTGTCTTCTGCCCTTGAGAAAGAACTGGCAGTGCCACATAGAACCTATACTCAGTACAGATCTGCTCGTAGTAGGAAATAGAAACGCAGGGGAGCAAACTATATCTCTGACGAAACATGTCACAGGATACTTCAGTTTGATTTTTTTATTTAAGTTTCTGGTTAAAATATTTTAATTTTGACTCTTACAAAAACATGAAGGTTTCAGTAGAAAAGTGAGATTCTTGTTTTAGTTGCAAAAAAAAATAGAAAAAAAAAAGAAAAAAGCAAGCAAAGGACACAAGCTGTTTAGACAGCATGCTCTGTCATATCATCCTGAACTCAAGAACCATTCTGCTTTGATGCATTTATTGCACAGGACTCATCTCTCCAAATACAGATTTGATCTTTGACTTCCCATATATCTATATAATTACTGATATATAGATATACGTGCTTATACATCTACATTCTGTATATCTTGGGTTCTGTTCAGATCCCAAAGAGGGAAATTAGTATATTAGGACATGAGTAAACTTATCCTAAAGTTAATGTCTAAAACTGACAGATGAGTTGAATTGCTTCCTGAAGGCATCCGCCATTGGGCTGGTTCAGATGTAGACATCAGCACTGTGGTGAGGTGGATTCTGTGCGTGGCTTCCAAGAATAATTCAATTGAAATAAACCCATAAAAGCCAAGCTGGCAAGAAAGTTCACAGAAGGAATTTAAAAAATAATATTTCTCTTACCCTAGCTTTCCTCTAAAGGAAACTGATAGCAATAGAGAGAAAGTCATTCTTATCTAGCTGAGACAGCAAATATAAGACAGATGGACAAGTATGGAAAGATGAATGGCAATAATGTGTAGACAGCTGAAAGTCCAAGCTGCACAAAATATTGAATTTGGGACACAGGCTTGGGTAGGCATCATTACGGAATTATTCTATTCTTGTGTCCTTCTTTGGGTTGCACACTTCCTCTGCTGCCTGGAGCAAGAGAGACAGGACTGATTCTGCATTCTCTTGTATCAGCACGTGAATTTTGCAACATTTTAAAAGGAAATATATCATCTGCTTCACAGGCTATTTCAATCACTTCTAGACAGTGCAGCAACTGCTGAGTTAACCTCTCTGCTTTTAGAAAAGGTTTTCTGAGCTTTCCTTAACTATACTGGGTGTTGGAGAAAAGATGCCAAGCAACATACAAGATGTCCCTGAAACAATACAATGACCTTTATGTTGCAGTGGATCTCAAATCTCGCATTTATTTTTCACTCTTGAACATTTTTTAGGCTGTCCTGACTTCTCCCCATTCTTTTTGCTAGGATGCAGTAAATGGGTGTTAGATTCACTCCATTTGCTTCTTAAGAATAAAGTGTAGAAAGATGGAAGAACCAGGAGCTCCTTGATGAGCTCCTGTTTAATTAGATATTAATTGTACTATGCAGTAATATTTGTTGTTTAATAGGAGATACAGTCCCTTCTAAGTGCTCAGGATTGCTATGATTAAAATCCGAAGTTTGAATGAAAGGGTCAAAAGCTACAAATGGATATTGGCTTCCATGCATAACCATAGTGACAATCACTTTCCTGAGAATCACTTTGACTCCTGGCACTGTAAGTTTAGTTGGCAATGAAAAAAAAAATAATAAAAAGTCCTGTGATCCCAGTGGCATCTATCGTTTTTGGACTCTAATAAAAGTGATTTTTTTCCCTTTGGAGAAAGACAACTAGATGGATTATGCTGGGAATAGCTTGTGTCATCAAACCAGCTTGCCAAGCTAGTGGTACACAATAGAGATGGCAAATTTCCACACCACTGATGAGTATAGGGAACTCTTTGTTCTTAACCAGTGGGAGTCGCTGGTTCAGGTCCAGTAAGCCGTAGGCCAAAAAGAAAGGAGTCAGGAAGAAATATAGTGAATCTGCTCACAAAATAAAAAAGAAGCAGTACCAATCTTTAATGACAATTTGACCTGCTACTGAGCAGATTAAAGGCATCTTCCTTTTTAAGTTGACCTTAACAAGACCTCTGATGCAAACTCTAAAATTGTTAGTGCAAGATTTAGCAGAGCCATTTCTTTCCAGTTGCTTTGATGTTACTCTGACATCTGTGGGGCTTGATGATGTCCAAAAATATAAAAAACTTGTGTTTCGAGTTCAGACAATTGCAATGTAATTGCTATTTATGTGGGTAAAAATGGAAGTTTAAAAGCGAGAACCAGTAAACTTACATGAACTACTGCCTTGTCTGTCTTTCTTAGTAAAAGAAAGGAGCATGGTAATGCTCCTTTGCATACAGTGTTGTTAGACTTCAGAATTCATTTAGCATTTGAACAAAATGATCCAAAATTTCACAGATAAGCAAGACCTGGATTGTGTATCTCATGTAAAACATCAGGTTGGAAATGTGAGCCCAGGCACTGACAAAACACAGTGATTGAGGCAATGTTTGTGAATGCGCAGAGTTCCAAAGAAATCAGCAGAACTTTTTTTGTGGATAACAGATTTTTTGTCTATGGAAAATAGCCATCAGGAAGAAAAAAAAAGCTAGAAAAAAAATGATATGTCTAAGAAATAAGAAGTGGCCCAATTTTCTTGACTTTCAGCAAGAGTTACACTCAGAGGTGCATAATTCATTTCTGAAACTGCAAATCAAAGACACAAGTCCAGAGCTGCTTTTGAAAGTTTATTCTAGCCTAAGCTTTGCCTTTTATTTATTTTTCACTTTGAAGACACAACTCAACAATAAGCCCTTAGACACATGAAGATAGCCTAGGTTTCGAAAAATTAGCAAGGAGCGGGATTTATCGTGCCATTTCATTCTGGCAATTGCTATTCATGCTGCTTATCCTGTCAAAAAAGAAAGCAGCAAAGGGTCATCAGTTCAAAGAAGACCATGACTTATATTTACATTTATATGGTGGCTCTTATCCCATAGGATTTGCAAGCACCAGACACAGACATATGTACACACACAAACACATGGAATGTGGATTTTTACTGCATCATCTTTTGTTGTCGTGATTGTTATGGTCAGAGAGAAGACAAGGCAATATTTTATGCAAGCGCAGGGAGGAAGAGGAGAGGGAGAAAAATGGACATTCTTGGGAAATGGTAAATAGCTGGATACCCACAACAGCCAGCTCAGCTACTGCTGACTTGGCTTTACATACCAGAAAAAACATTTAAAAGAGTAAAACATCTGCATGACTTTCTTCAGAACTCATGCTTATGAAACTGCCTTGTTTACTCTGTTCAGAGACCCTGTATTTGCTTTGCACATTTGCTTTGATCTAAGACAAGATGCTAAAAAGAAGTGGAATTTTTGAGTTCATCCAGACCAGTTCAGGTTTTCACCCAAAATGGTCACTGACTGAAGTAGTGTTTTCCATTAAAATGTATTTTAATGTAGTTTTCTGTTAATGATGACTTATTTATCCTTTGTTTTTCCAGCATGCAGCAGTGAAGTGAGGTACTGTAAAAGCCATAACTCTTTGTACAGCAAGGATACTGTCATCTGATGTCACACAACTGCAACTCATGACACCAACTTAATTTAGAGAGGTACCGTAAGCACCTGAACAACTCTGGATCCTGGGGTGTGAGGGAGAAATGTAGCACGTAACAACTACCAGGCACAAATACTTTTTCTTTTTTTTAAGACTGAAACAACTTGGTTGCAAGATGCACAGCGCAATAAAAAAACCTCAACACTTTGATATGTGAGAAGTGCTCAGTGTTTAGCTGACCTTCAAGGCTGCCAAAAAAGCCTCAGTCAGGACCTGCTCATCTTCTCACCAGCAGACCAGTTGCATGGCCTCAGCTGCTTTGGAAATTTAGCCAAAACTTCAGAGATGCTTCTGGAAGACAATGCAATGAAAATATACTACTAGGAGACAGATGTAAACTCCCACTCATCAACACTGACCACTTAATCAGACTGGAGGGCATTAAATTTTTACACATCCACCACATTCCCTATTGTATTCCAAGGTTAAAATTATGTGACTTTTTTTACTACCTTAGTTTATAGATAATATAAAACTTAGCATTGCAGTACACTAATTCATAAAAAGCCTCGCCATTCTTTAGCAAAAAGAGAAAAATAAATGTGTGCTATGTCAGCTGAAAAAAAAAGTTTTGCTCATGCAGTTGCAGTTTTTACTAATGCAGATACAGTAAACATAATAAATCCTTATAAAAATTCAAATTCCCATGATATCTGAGCCATTGCAGTCCATTTGTTATTTCCCTTTTAATCTATAATTTATTCAACTCCAGTCTCTTCTTTCCTCCTCAAATCAGATGACTTCCCACTGCAATGGATTTGTAATTATATTGCAACAGAGTATAGTATAGTATAATACATAGTGTAGTATAATAATGTAATATAATATAAAGTTTATTCATTAAACCCTACATATTCATATATAATAGCATTTTACACTAGATTACATTAGAATCATAGAATCATAGAATCATAGAATCATAGCATCATTAGGGTTGGAAAAGACCTCAAGGATCATCAAGTCCAACCATCAACCCCCTAAACCATGTCCCTAAGCACCACATCTACACGTTTCTTGAACACCTCCAGGGATGGTGACTCCACCACTTCCCTGGGCAGCCTGTTCCAATGCCTGATCACTCTTTCAGTGAAGAAACTTTTTCTAATATCCAGCCTAAACCTCCCGTGGCGCAACTTGAGGCCGTTTCCTCTTGTCCTATCACTTGTTACTTTAGAGAAGTAGATTGATTAGATTTGATTAGATTTTATTTATTATCAATGGAAAATTTCAGTTCACAGATCATTCTCTTTTTTGAAAGCACTAGGGTGTCACAGGAGTTTTGGGGACAGGTGAAACAAGTGCACCCCCTGAGTCCATGCTCTTGATAGGGATAAGGACAACATAAGACAAGCATTAAGAGGTGTCTCAAATTCTGTGGAAGTTATCTGTCCTTGTGAATATGCAAGAGGTATAAAGAGCTCTGGGCGGAAAAGAGGTGAGCTGCACTGGGTAGATAAAAGCTTGGCCAGAACACATCACAGTGAAAGCGAGAGCAGAGGAGCAGGAACGAAGCTACTGAATTCTGCTTTGAAGAGCAGGTGCAGAGACTCCTTCTATCCAAGCAGGAGCCACAATAAGACCAAAATCACTGATGCTTGTCCAGGAATATAAATTTTTCTTGGTCAAGACAGGATGCACTCCAGAGAAGACAGCTGCCTGCTCAGACCAGCATTGTGAGTGCTTGAGTAAAAGATGCCGTGTGAGCACAGGCATGGCATGGTCAGACGCTCACCTCAGAGAATCACTTCATCTTGCAAGGATCTGGGTTGGGCATGCTGCTTTTCATAGACACAGCAGGCACAGCCACAGTGTGGGCAGCACCAGGCCCAGGCAATTTTGGGTTTGTTTGTGGTGAAGTGGATGCTCACTGCACTCAGGGTATAGAGACAGGTTTAAATTCTTCCCCCTGGATTTGCAATAAGGCACCTCCTGCATGTACTGGGCCCCCAAAGTAGATGTATTGACCTCATTTCTCCCTAGTGCACTGTCTCTTGGAGGAAGACCTTATAATCTCTGGTAGTTCCTAGATTTTAAAGGCAGACTGTAATAATATAATGTGACATTTTTTATAACACACACATAGTTTATCCCTGAATTAATGTCTGCCTTAAATATTAGCGTACATTGTAAAAGAGCATCCAGTCTTAGGAAAGTGTTTAGCAATGGAAAGTCCCTAGTATGCAAGAACTTTTTTACATGTAAATAACATTGGAAAATACTTTTTCTGCTCTAAATTTGTTTAGTTTGTGCTTTTTAACAACTGAATCCTGTTGTATCTTTTTCTGCTAAGCTAAAGAGCACCCTGTTGTCACACATTTCTTCTCTATGTAGATTCCAATAGACAAAAGCCACCCACCATCTTCTCTTTGTTGAGATAATGAGGTCCTTGAATACAGGATGATTTTCCAGTAGTGTAATTACTCTTGTGTCTCCTCTCTAAACCCCTCCAATCTAACCTAGACAAGAATTCACTAATGGCACTGCTATACTTGTTGTCCATGGACATGCTGGGGGATGCCAGCACTTATCTCCATACAAAACTGGCAGCTGCTGGTTAGAAAAACCAGAGAACCTGTTACTTCCAGTTCCTCACTAGCTGTTATTTCCTTCTTGCCTCATAAGTATCTTTTGCAGCAACAGGCCTCTCTGTGTCATTTAATCCACTCTTTTAGCTTTTGACAGCTTTCCCTTAGTCCAATCTCAGGGCAGAGTCTGAGGGATTTTAGGAAGAATGACCTGACATCCCCTATCTCCGTGTGGATCACTGAAGTCACATACAGTGTTGGCAGACCTTTGTGGACTCAAAAGGAATGATGGGCTGTGGAAATGTACACAGAAAGATAATGGAGCTCCAGGTACCTCTGTCGATGGCCAGAAAAAATCTCTAAAGATACACTGAACTCTGGTTTAGCCTTCTCAGGATCCAGCGTAAGTGCATCTTTAGTGGTGTCACTGAAGGCCTGAGAAGGGTTGAAGGTGGAGACAGGTGGGTCAGAAGAAACAACCCTAACAATAGCATCAGAACTGTGCTTACAGGAGGTTAGATTATCTTTGCCTACATGGAGGGAGGTTTACTGTACTAATAAAATGGTTTTATCCTCACAGCAGCATCCACTCTGGGAATGCATTGCAGTCTTAAAGCAGCAATGCCTCATTGAGAGCTCTGGGAAACCTGTGACCCTAAGGAAAGAGCATGGTCCTTCAGCCAGGAGCCATGGTCTCTCTTTAGCATCATCACTTTCCTTCAGAATGACCTTGAATAATGCACTTCATCCCTTTTTAACATTTTAACAAAGAAAGCTTTCTTTGAGAGTTCACTGCATAAATGGCTTTGCTTCAGGCAATGACCTTGATCTCTGTGAAACTTTAGGGCCTTGATACTCCTGATTGTAACAAATCATCAGCCCAGATAGCCTCAGAACCACCAGCGTGGAATACAGCACCTTGGCAAGAGATTTCAGGTACCTGCATTGCTGTTCAGAGGTCACCACTACTACATCTGGGAGTAAAGAGTGAGTGTGATTGACTCTGTGTCCTCGATAGCAAACAGGCTATACCAAAGCAATGGCATACCCCGAGTGGTGTAAGATGATGTGGCTATTTAGAGGGTGTTCAACCTGTGGCAATAATAGTTCTGGACAAGTTTCTTTTAGTTGCCTAGATGCAGGGTCTCTTCAATTAACAATGTGTCATGCTTGATTTGGAAGAGTGTACAAAAAGTTAATCTTTCTGCAATATTCATTTTTAAGAAGAATAGCTCATTAACCTGTCATTGTTTCTAAGGAGTCTTCTGTGGAAGCTCAGTTTACAAAAGTGCTCCCAAAGGCACTCAAATCTCTCAGACCTGCAAGGCTTTCAGAATTGTTCATCTTTCATGGACAATTCTGTGAGTGGTTTTCATTTTCTTTGGCTGAATTTAAGAAGTAAAAAAGGCACAGAAACCAGTGAGAGATGACAGATCTTTAAGCCCAACTGCAAGTTTAAATGATTTCTAAAAATCTTGTTTAATAAAGTTGGTTTATTTTATCATTAGGCTTGTTCTGTGCAGGACCTAAGGTGAGTGAGGTAGAGGATCGAAATGTGTAAACTATGTCATTTGAGAGAGTGAATCTGAATAACAGAAGGAGTAATACCTGTCCTACAGCACACTAGAGCTTGCCATAAAGGTGTGAAATTTCCTCTGCCTGATAAAAGCTAAGGCACCTCTTCCTAGAGGAGCAAGCAGAAAAACAAACCAAGAAACCAAAAACTCTGCCCTGTTCTAAGTAGACTTCCACAGGGTTCAAATATTAAAAAAAAACCCAAAACCATTCTTCAAAATTGGGACCAGATTCTCATCTATATGCCTGTAGTTACATGCTTGTTATATTCAACTAATAGGTTACATAAACTCTCTCAATTTGCCTTTACTACACGAGAAAAAGAAAAGAAGCCTGTTTAAACCCACTGTACAGCCATGTGTACAATGTCTGACACAAAACCAGCAGCTGGTGGCTAGGTACTAGATGACATTAGCTCCTGGATCAGCATATAGTTGATGCTAAGACTTGAGTAAGCTAGGCTCAGAGCCCAGACTTTAAAGCAAGGGGCATTACTGTTGTCCACCCTCCAGAAGGCTTCCCACAGGTTGGATAAGAAAGATGATGTACAAGGAAGGGACAAAAGGAAGGCAAGAGAGTGACTTTGCGAATTTGACCACAGCTTCTGCCAAGCAGGGACACCATAAAATAAGATAGGGGAAAAAAATGAAAGAAAGAGATCTATAACCTTCTGCATCTATAAAGATCAAACACTTTGAAGAACTCTGCCTTGTTCGCTTAACCTACAGGCAGGAAAAATTTTCCCCCCTCAGCCACCTCAGAGTTGCTTTTTTCTCTCCCCAAAGATTAAATATCAGTTCCCTGTGCCTATGTGCTGATACCTTAGTATTTAAGACAACATGCTATATAGGATAATATTGTGGCTATATCTTTAGTGAACGTAAAAACTAAGAAAATCCAGTTTCCCTACTGGAAAAGATTAATTGCCTGAGACATCTTTAAAGATATATTTTTAAGGTCTACCTTTTTACTTTCATTTCCTGGAATGCTGGGTTCATTAAATCTCAGAGGTGACACATGCTGTACCTTACTACAACTATAAAAATAAAGAAGCTATTCATAGGTACTGCACAGACATAACATACTGTGCCAGTGTCTATCATGACCAACTCCTGGGTCTTTTTCAGTCTGATTTTTTCTTTTGTTGATCGTATTGCTTCATGAAGTCTTTTTTCCATTAAAATAAAAAAAAATGCACTTTAAGTTTGAGTGATGGCTCAGATACTGGATCAGACTAAAGGTGCAACAACCTGATGTGCAACAGACAGTAACAGATAATTAAGAAATTACTTTAAAAATATAGAATTAAGTTATTGGAGATTTGCTGACTTCCTGAGATGAAGTTTACTTCTGGACCATCCACTTTAATAGTCCCTGCTGGAGTCATCCTTCAGAAAGATTCCTGTACTTTTTAAAGCCTGTTTATACCTCTTGTCTCCACAGCATCCCATGGCAATGAGTTTTACATTTAATTTTGTGAGTGATGGGGGTGAGGAGCAGAGTATCTTCTGGTTTGTTTTTAGCCTGTTGCCTAATAAGTTTGCTGGGACCTTCCCAGTTCTTCTGTTACAAGAAGCAGCAATAAACCCTCTTTGCGCTGTTGCTGAACGGTCCCAGACTAGTTACTTTCTCTACAGAAGGATAACCTTAATGCATATCTATAGATAGACACAGCTATAGGGAGCATGTTTGCAGTGGATTACATTTTTTAATATGGCATGAAAATTAACCCTTCATCCTTTATTAATATTTAATTTTCCTCTCACTGGGCTCAAACTTACTACTGCTACTACTACTACTGCTACTACTGTTGCTGTTATTTGTATCATCAACATTTTTTCAAATGCTGTGCTCATTAGTGTTCTCATCTGGGCAGGGAGAAAACCTTAGCATGCAGGACAATTTGATGGTCCCTGCAAGAGGTCTGACATGCAGCCCCTCAGCTACCACAGCCTGCACAAAATGCAGTTAGAAGAGACTAGCAGCTTAGGATCATGGTAGAAGAAGGCAGCCCAGGGGCTGTCTGGGTGGCAACTTTCCTCCCTCTACTGTAGAGAACAGGTCGCAGGCTGTGACACTCTTATCCTGACATAGGTGTTTCAGATACCTGGCTTTTCTGTTTTGCTATTCCTATGATATTCACCTTACTTTACTATTTAGTGAGCAGATTGCCTAGGAGGTCTTTGAAAATCCTCCCTGAAACTTTTAAAATATTTGTGGACATTGTGAAGTTTTTTCTACTTGGGATCGTCTACCTCTTTTTTTGATGTTCTCTGATTACTTTCATCTCTTCAGTTTCTGTTTTCCAGAGACCACGCTCTCCTTTGGCAAACCTTGTTCCTGTCTGGGGCCCTTTGACTGCATTCCATTTGTGCTGCAAAATCTCTGGAGAGGCTGAGAGAAGATGAATGCCTTGCCCTTCTCCTCTACACATCTCAAAACATTTAACAAAGAAGGTCAGTATCATTTATTCCCTTTCTGTAGATAAAGTAGGTGAAATAGAGAGAGGGCAAATGACTAGTCCCACTCACCAAGGAAATCGATGGCATAGTGGATGCCAGATCTCTCAGAGCCAGACACTAGTTCTAGTTGCTGAGCCCATGCTGGCTGGGGGAATGCAATCCTGAGCAGCAGCACAGCAATTGCAGACAATGACTGTCGGGTTTTGCAAAGGATTTTGATGTTTGGCTTTTTTCCAAATTAGAAGACAATTGAAAGTTCTCCAAGAAAAAAAAAAAAGGCTTTTTTCTTTCTCTTTTGAAATGTTTCATGTCAACAGAACTGAGAGGGGTTTTGTTTTGACAGGGACTCTGAAGAGTTACCTTTTATTGGAACACATGGTAACCTCAAATAACAAAACAAAGGCAAGTAGGAGGGGACAATTTCAAAATGAACAGTCCAAATGCATAGTTAATTTTGATGTTCTGACTGTTCTGCCTCCTTCAGAAAAATCTCCATTGAGACATTTAAAAAAAAAAAACAAAACTGGGGGCAAAATGAGCTGACATCATATGCTGCTTGAGTTTCAATGGCACCATGTATCGGTTAGCGTATGAATCTACTGTGATTTATCACTAGGACTTAAGCTGTTGTACTTAGGTATGGAAAAAAGTGTGAAATTACACAGTGGGCAGATGTAATTACAGATTCTCTTTCCTGCTCTCCTAGCAAGCCACATTGCCACGACCAGGAGCAACACAGCATTGCTTAATAGTACTGGACGAACAGGGATTTCTTATTGCAGGCTGTATGAAACAGGAACTTCCAGGGTGCAACACGCCAGTAGCTGGCAATGCAAGATGCAGTTACAACTTTCTGACCCGATTCCATGGGCAGCAAGGAGGGAAGACTGCAAACTTTCCAAAGTTTTATGACCCCTCTACTGTCGTGTAACTTTTCTCAGTCAAGCTGCTTTACTTTGTGCTTGTTACAATTCTGAGTTGGCTTGATATTCACATGCTAGCGAAACAATCTTTGCACAATTCCTTTCTCAAATGCAATTGAAACTGAACCAAAGAGTGTGCTTTATCTGGTTAATTTAGCTAGAGAGATTTTACATTTCACAATAAAGGATCCTTAAGGACATGTGATTTGATTAAATCTTCACCTGGTGTTTATCACTGTGTAGATTCCAAATTTCACTAGTATCTACAAATGTAACAGTGGTACTCGGACCTTACAAAGATTTCTGGAGCCAGATCCAGAGAGAGATGCAGAGTAATGGAATGGCAGAAATCCAGGTTAAAAAATAAATGTAATCTGTCTGCCGCTAATGAGAAACAAAACACCAGCTTCAAACTCTTCCAGAGCATGAAACCATCCCTTGAATCCTTGATTCCATGAAGAATTTAAGTCCCCACAATTGCATTTGGAACAAGCTACAGCATTTCTGAATGGTGTCTATTGAAATAAAGGAACTTATATTCCACTCACATAATTTTATTTATATTCCACTAGCAACCAGGAAGCCCCTTGAGATCAGAACCCTGCTATATTGATGCTGCACAGACAGTCCTTCTCCTGACACAGTTGCTTTCAGAAAAATAATGTGGTAGGGGCGCAAATTGATGAAACACTTGTATTTGCTGATGAAACAAATCGATTAAAAGTTACTGACAAAGCAGGATACAAACTAGGGATTCCTGGATCTCTGTGTAGCAGATGCTGCTACTTCCTTCAGCATAGTACAATATTTGCACTGAAAATCAGCCTATATTCTGTAACTTGGTCACTTGTAAATGGCTGCTTCACCTCTGTCTCAGTGGGGACACTGAGAGAACCAAAAAATAAAAGCAAGGATTAGGTTGTTTCTGTTTTGACAAGAAGTGGCATTGGAAGATCCCATTTGTTCTGTTTTGTGAATGAAATAGTTCATGCAGCCTAGGTTTGGGTTGGATGAAACCTGAAAGGAGCAAATAAACCTCACAGGGGAAAGACACCCTAACAGGTCATTTTGCCCTTGAAGCATATCAACCTTACTGCATTGCTGAGTAACAAGGAGAGAAACATGCAAAAGAACCTTAAAAGGAAAACTCAGCGTGCTTAAGAAGTATTAGTTTCTCTGAATTGGAAAGAACTGTTTGTGGAATCGATGTTAATTCCAGTGAGAAGAACAATTTTTAAGGGATTAAAGCTTAACATTCAGGCTACAGAAGCATATGTCTGCAGTCTATAGAAGGTGCTAGCACACAAAGGAAAACCCCAACAAAGCAGGAAGAAGATAAAGGTATGGATGTTATTACCAAAATAGCTGTTAATAACAAAATTATGTTATTGTTATTATAAATTAACATAATCAGGGAGCAATAACAAAGGAGTCTTCTGAAGAATATGAACTGAACATCCCAGAAAGAAGTGTACTTTGTAAAGGGAAATAAGAATCCCCTTACAATTCCACATGTTAGGTCTGAATTTGCTGAATTAAAGAATAGTTTTAAGCCATTTACAATGGCTATTTTTTACAAGATTTATCCTACCTCAGTTCAGGTAATGAACAGAATTGGCTAATTTAGGAGCTCATTCTTTTGTCTGTGGAAGATGCTGTGCACATTTAGGGATCTCTTCAGCCATGAAGATCTCAGCTGTCCTATGGAATTTCCCGTTTCTTGCTAGACAATCTCTTTATTGAATTTAGAAAGACACTAAAGCATCCACAATCCTAACTCATCTTAGTCTCTGAAGTTAGGAAAGGTGGATTCTCTTACTTCACTTACTAGTGGATGTCAGAAATGGCTTCTCCAGACAACAAATTTATCTC
Source organism: Pterocles orientalis (assembly GCA_011057875.1). Lineage (NCBI taxonomy): Eukaryota > Metazoa > Chordata > Aves > Pterocliformes > Pteroclidae > Pterocles > Pterocles orientalis. The sequence goes on from WKFP01014393.1 coordinate 302,329, forward strand.
TTTAACTTTCTTAATGTCTCTTACATCCAAACCCACCAAGGGTGTCATACCCTTAAATGAGAAGTCCAGTTGTAGACATGTGATTTTTAGAGGCTTAGGTAATTTTATTCTCTTATTTGAGTAATATGAAAAATGTAGTTTTGGAGGTAAAATAGTCTGGCATAGAGCATTTTTAATATAAATGCAAAATGGCTTTCATGTTGGACAACAGCTTGAAACCAAGGCTCTGCTGAAATTGTTATTATTACTTAGACTAAGACAGTGGATATAGAAAGAGATGTTGCAGGGTAAATCCAGGACAATATCTAACTTGTCCGGAGGTGTGCTGACTCGGCCTGTACATTGTGAAACAAAGCTTCATAGGTGGTCATTAGAATCAGTCACTTAGTTTAATCTGGTGCTTATGAAAAGGTATTGACATCTACACAAATCCAGACCAGGAAAGCCAAATGTAAAAGGGAATTCCTGTGACAGCAGGAACTCCATTGCTAACCCCAGAATTCATAGTTCATTTCAAGTAAGTATCTGTACTACCTAGTATCACAGTTAATTGCACATTTAATTGACTACAAACATACATTCTTGGCTCATAAACCCCAAAAGAGCTTATTTGTAACAAGCATAAGTGAAGCCTCAGTGACTGCTTTGAATGTAGATGCCTCCACTGTAAGAATATGTACTTGGTTAGACGAATCTCATTCAAATAGTCATAGCCGCAGACCTGGACCCTGTTTTTCCAAGTGCTGTGCAACAGCATGACAAAGTCCCCATCCACAAAGCATGTGCAAACAAAGATTGGACTAGATAAGAGAAGGAGATAAGGGAAGGAACTCAGGAGAAGGAAATGACAAGACTACTGTTGTAAATGATAAGGCTTAGGGTACCGGAGGACTAATTCTTGTCCTGTTTGGAGGTTTTCTCGTATGTCGCACAGCAAACAAAATATAAGGAAAAATTTGAAACACAATAGTGAAGGAGTTGTGCAGATATTTCAAGCACTCTTCCCAAATGTGCTAAGCATTACGATAGGCAGTTTGGAGTTTCTAACCTGAGAACTTAACTTGTGAGTAGTGGAAGTTTTTATTCATGGTCCATTGAAAGGTCTGTATCTTACTGAGAGTACAGAAATGGGCACTGGCAACCTCTGAATATAAACCTGCAGTTGTATTGATGCCAATGCAAGAGCAATCCATCTCAGCCTCTAATCAATGTAATCTATTGAAGAAAAATCCGTGATAAGTAGGAAGGAAGAGGAAATTTCTGACATGCTTTTTGTTACATAAATATTTTTATTTGCTTTTATGTGACTGTGTTTTAAGAGCCTAAAGATGCCCCTGTGGAGATGGGCAACACTGTCAGTTGGCCAACGCTGGCTTTTCTGCAATGAAGAGGAATTTGTTGTGCAAGGTACTGTGCAAACAGACCAAGAAGATGATCTCTGACAAAGAAGGAACTGACACATAAATGCCTCATTATGCCTTGATTGAATGCTATTTGCACACATTGTAACAAAGCTGTGACCATTAACACCAGGTGAAGTTTAGTGTGCATCTTTTAACTTGGATGTCTTTATTGCTTTTTCCTATCCTATATGATTTTAATGCAATACAGCTTGTTCAATTTAAATTAAACAAATTTTAACAGACAGCTAAGCAGATCCCACATTTCTTTATGATTTCGTGAAGAATACAGGTGCAGAAATGTTGTCCACAGGCATGTCTGTGTTAAATAGAGGTAAACTCATTAAAGCTCATTGTATTAAGCTAGTCAGATTTTCACAATTAGCCAATGTGAGAAAAAAAAATTAAGTAATGAAGTGGTACTACATGGATCCTGAAATGATATGCTGTGTCCTTCAGGAGGCGGTCAAAGCACATGGAAGAGCAAAGAAAACTGAGTGATCCTATATTTAGATTTCTCACTTGAATTAAAAGACATCCAGATCTGTATTAACTTAGATTAGGGAATCTAAAGCACTCGTATTTACAATTCATGTTCCCTTTAATAACAATACTAACAGTCACAGGGGAGTTTTCAAAAGCAGTGGCACTAACTGTGCTCACATAGAAATTACTCTCTTCAAAAAGGAGCTAACCATAGGCTAATAGACAGTGGAATTTGAACAATATTCTGTCAAGAAAATTAAGATATCTGTACACATACAAATATGACCTGCCTGTTGTATACAATGATATCAGAGTAGAATATGCAAAAATTGATTTTGAGGAAGCTTCAAATGAATTGGAGTCTAGTATTGTAAAAACAGCAGGTCCCACTCCACTGCTGAAATACTTTGGCTTTCTCTGACACCGAAATAGAATTTATCTTTCAGAAAGTATAAAATGTGATTAACTAATGCACTAATTAACAGCCAGAAACATGAGCTGGTTAGGTAAATAAAAAATTACTCAAGGGTGTCGACAAAATCACATTGAAATTAAAAAAAAGAAATTAAGAAGTTGCTACATTTGCCCAGAGCCTTCGCCATTAGGCTGCTTGGTCATTAAATCTGAAGTCAGCCTCCAAATGCCAAAGCAGTGCTTAAATGTAAGTAAGGAAAGAATTTTTTTAAAAAAAAGCAGAAAAGAGGTTTAGGTATTTATAATAAATGGAGATATAACCTGAGTTCTAAACCTTGGCTTTAAGTTCAGGATTTGACACATCAATGTCATCCACCCAACCTATTTTTCCTCCCTCCTCCTTCATCTGCCATCTTCCACATGATGTCTTCATGGCCCAGTATTTTAAAAAGCACTGTTCTCTTGGTAGACTGATGAAAAAAGCAGAAAACTTGTTAACTACAAATAGCCGGGTGTTATTTTCCTCCCACTTTCAAGTTCACCACTGTGTGACATACAGGCTGATTTGTAAACTCTGTCGTTAGGGCTCAGTAACCACAGTGATTACTGTAAATTGAAGATGTATAACAAGAATTTCCATTTCTTCTGGTAAGTTGCCTTTAGAAAAAAGAAATCCTAACTGAATCAATTGTAGAAAATGTAAAGCTAAACAAAAGCTCTTTTTTATTTTCAAGAATATTAAAGTAGTAAATACTGTTACTGTGTTTCATTCTCATTCATACGGGGCTCCCTGCTTCCCCCCCACCCTGCCCCACAGTTCAGACTGGAAGCTGTTTGGTTAGATAAAATCCCTTTTAATGGTGTATTTCCAGTTGAGGGAAACATGACTTTACTGAAATTCTCATGAATGGATTTGGTCTCATAAACATCATAGCCCAGCTGATCACCCATTAGGAATGAAGTACGGTCCTGTAAGCTGCTATTTCACAGACAGTTAGCTTGAAAACCAAAACCCCCTCCAGGCTGGTGCTGCTGGGCTCAGGTTCCACGTTCCTCTGAAGCAGTCAGGAACAAGCAACGTTAAAATTGCAGTTGTGTGTGAGGACCACTAGACCTGGTATGGATGCAGCAGCAGCTTCCTATGTCTCTCACTCCGTGTTTCTCATCATTCCCAGTTCTGGGATTGCTTTCATCCTGGAAAGAGAGGCAAAGCAGTCTCCTCCCCTCACACAGAGAAAGTGGCACATAGAGATGGGGCCAGGAGATAATCAACTTCACTGGCGCAGAACAGAGATACCCACCAAGATGCCACTGCACAGCAAAAAAAAACCTAATTCAGAAAGAGCAAAGCCACTGATAGCTATTAAACACCCAATTGTCTTGTCACATATTCCAGCTTAGGAAGTCTCTAATCAGGCCTTCAGTTTATTTTTATTGCGAGTTGCTGTCTATATTCGGATATGAGGTAGTTACATCACAATCACTGTTACCCTATGGTGATGGGAAATAGGACCCTGTCCTGCAGAAGGGGACAGAGGCAGGTCTGGTTATCAAACAGTTACCATAGCTAATAGTTTTGTTTTTTTCACTTGTTATCAAGCTTGCTAGAAAATGGACCATGTCTTGGTGGCTGATAATCTTGCTTTGAGACAGCACTGCTGTGCAGCTGCAGCCTGGGAGGAAAGCAGTCCTCACGCTATCTCCTTTCCCCCATTTCTGGAGGCAGCCCAGGGCAGGGTAGGAGCAACACTTGCACTGTAAGGGAATTGTACGTCACTTTAGAGCCTTTATATGTCTTCTGTAAGCTCTTCTAAGCAAAGCGTGTCATACACAGTAATCTCAAAGCCTCTTTTCCTCTTTCCTTAAATGCTGAAAATACAATAGGAGAAACAAAGAAGAAAAGAGAGTGAGAAAGACAGCTGGAAAATGCATTAGCGGGCCCTGGTGACTCATCCAGCATTTCCACACTGCTGGTATAACGGCTTGCCGTGATAACAGCGGAATGGCATCATGTGTTAGGGGAAGGATGATGTCACCAGATATCTCACTACAGCACAACCACAGTCACAAAATTCATGTATACTCGGTGAAGGTTCCCAAAGCACTAAAAAGGCTGCAATTTCTCATTCTTTAGGGGAAAAAGAATAGTGGTCATCCTTCACTGAAGGGGATGTAATCCCAGAGGGGTTAAAGTGTCGGCCTCAGACAACAAAGTCCAGGCTGCATCTGTATTTGCACCAAAACTGTCCCAGCAGTGCTTTGAGTTGTGAAGGAAAAAAATCTTCCTCCTTCAGCTTAGAGCTAGAGGGCGCTGGACATAAATTTTGGCCACCTTAGCCCCATGTACCACCAACTGCAAGAGGTGTCATGGCTTATCTAGACAAGCCCAGGGGGTCTTCTCTGCTCAGGCTGATCATGGTGGGATTTAGTGTAGTAGAGCACGTCACCATCAGTTCTAAGTGGGGTAAAAGAAACTTAACTGCCACTGGGATGGCTGAGGATGTGCACTACAGGGATCACCTGATGTGGTGACTATGAAAGCAAGCCAGTCCCATGCTCCTATCATCATTATCATAAGTAATCTAATAACAATAATAATATCCTCCCTATATTATTTTTAGCTGCTTTTCAACAAGAAAATTCAGAGCACTTTTTTCCCTGCTGTGTGTTTAACAAACTATTCGCATCTGAAGACAAAACAAAAAACCAGGCAATTTATTTTTTTCCTAAGTTTTTGATTTTGGAAATGTCAAAGCAGTTTGCATTTGTTCAACTGTGATGCATTAATCTGAAACCGCTCAAAAATAAGTTTCTAGCCCCCATAGCACAGTGGCGTTTCATTGGTGGTACAGTCTGGGCACCTCATACTCCTATTCTGTGATACAGACTCAGCTGTCGTCCCATGATCTGTCTGAAATCCTGTGGCACCTGTGGTGTATCATGGAGGTTTGTTAGGAGAGAGGTACCAGTGGAAACACAGGGAAGAGTAAAGGAACCAGCAATCAGACCTCCACAAGTAAGCTCAATCTATGGCTAAGCTGACTACAAAGTAAATATTTTGCTTTTGGTTAAGGTGACACTAATGGAGGCTTTTTTTTCTTTTTTGAGCATTTTCATAGTTTTTTTATTATCTGTTTGATCTTTTAATCTGAAACTTTGGTACCAAATCTATTAATTATTTACTGAGGAAATACGAAACCCCTTTAAGACTCTGACTACTTTGCTTTTACCATTTTATTTTCTTTAAACTTTTTTTTTTCTTTAATTTTACACATTGTTTCACGTTGCCTTTTATTGTGTGTTCTGATCAAAGCCAGCTGCAATTATTTGGGCAGCTTTTCGTACACTTCAGCAGGCTCTGGATCTGCTGAGAGCCCCTGCTGCTTAGTGACTGCCTGGTGGCCAACATGAAGTAAGGAGCTGGTCTCAAGCCTTTTCCTGAGAAAAAGAGAAAAGGTGTCTGTTTTCAGGCTTGCTAGCAGTGGGTCTCAGGAGCAGGATCAGACAGAAAAACTTCACAAAACTATTTTAATATATTTTTTTAATCTCTGTCTAGCTGTTTTAGTTTGGTTTTTTTTTTATATCTAAAATTCCTTAACAAAGTGACAGTAAAACATTGGTTATGAAGATAATAAACTTCCTCTTTCCACTTTTTTCGTATGGAATTTTGTATTTCAAGTCAAAAATAAGCCTTAAAAAGTTTCTAATATAAACTATTTAGCTGTTATTGTTAAAAAAAAAAACCCTTGTTCCTGGCAATGCCTTTTTAATGATTTTTTTCAATAACTGAATTTTTGTTTCTGTTTTCTTTTTCTATTTTGGAGCAAAAAAGAATGGGGAATTACTGAATTTCTTGCAAGACTACTTATTTTTATTCATGCCAACATGCACAAAGGTCATACCTCAAAAGCCAGCCAAAGCTCCATTCCCAATGGTAACTGAAATTTAATTGGAAAACATTGTTTTTGAAATGCAGTTTTCTCATTCATTAATGGGTAGATGTAGTAGAACCACATGCATTAGGAATTCAAAAGATGAGTGCCTGTCACAAGCCTTGCAGAACCAAGATATTCATCCCAGCCTGTGCTGCACTTAGTGCTGCAGTTTCTCTCCTCACAAGGTGTGTACTCAATAACCATCATTGGGACTCTGCAGCAGATGCGGCAAGTGACCTGGTTCGAGCCGTAGGAGTAATGTGTGTGGGGATCAAAACAGAAAAGGTGAATGAGAGAAGGATGATTGATAGAAGACCTGTGATGTTTTATAATTAGAAGCGCTTTATAGTACTTAATTTAACACCATCAATTATTTATGTCCTGGTGATCATCCTCTTCAACCTTATTTAGGCCTTTATGAGAATTATACTCAGCTTCAGTTACTGGCATATACCACCACTTTGTAACAACTTCCCCCAAGAAATGCAGGAGCATTAAAAACAGAATAAAACACATTTAAAATCACAGGTCCTGAGCAATTACTTTGCTTCGTGCCTCCCAGAATCAACATACATTTTCTTTGGCCTTAATAAGTCTCCTCTGAATTATTTTCAATCAAGAAGGAGAAGGTGAAGAAGAATGATGTAGCCTGGGAATCAGAGATTGATAACACAGAGATGAATCCAATGACATCTAGTGACAGGATGAGGGGCAATGGCTTTAAACTGGAAGAGGGTAGATTTAGATTAGATATAAGGAAGAATTTTTTTCCTGTGAGGATGGTGAGACCCTGGAACAGGTTGCCCAGAGAAGCTGTGGATGCCCCATCCCTGGAGGTGTTCAAGGCCAGGCTGGATGAGGCTTTGAGCACCCTGGGCTAGTGGGAGGTGTCCCTGCCCATGGCCGGGGGGATGGAAGAAGATGACCCTTAAGGTCCCTTCCAACCCAAACCATTCTATACTTCAAAGTTTCTATGACCTAGGAACCACTTTGGTTTTTATTTTTTTTTCCTATGTGAAGTCTGCTGTCTGGATTTGGCTGAGGGGAATACCAGCAGTCTAGCACTGTGCAAGCAGGTGAAGGGTGCACCCGTCCTATGGCACTCCTGACTCGTACAGAAGAAAAATAAAGTTGGCAAAGCAAATATAGCAGGATCTTTGAGTGGAAGCATCCTGCTCCCACTGATTTTTTCCTGATGTGCTGAATTCTATCCTCAGGAAGCAAATAGAGGCTGAAATACAACCCTTAAATGCAAGATTGTTCATTCATTTCAAGGGGTGTGGTGTGTTGGGAACATGTGACAGTGGGCAAGAAATTTCATCCTGTGAATCTCAGCTCCACACCCGGAAAAGAAGACAGAGCACTGCGCTGCTGCCAAAGAAAAAATAATGAGATTGCTTTTCATTTAGTATGACTTAATCAAAATACTGGTGAAAAGAAACAGTAGTGAGGGACCTTTATTGGTTTCTGAAGATTTAAAGAAAAAAGGAAAAAGAAAAAAGGAAAAGCAACAGCTGACCAGCTGCATAACTGATAATTACAGTCTTGTGTGTATTTTTCTCTCCAAATTTAAAACTATAATTGCTTTGGACAAGCAGTATGCAGACAGGGAGACATAATTTTTGAGTTCTACACTTTGCAGAAAGCCAAAGAAAGATTTTATTTCTACAGAAAGATAAGCTCCATTTTGGATTATTTGTTTTGTGGTGTGTCATGTCTCCCCTTCCCCCAACAACTGCCTTGTAGGAACGACAAGCAAAAAAATCTCAACTACATATAGAAATTTCACTGAAGTGAATGATAGCTTGTCTGCCAAACTTAGGCTAATAAATTTATCCATGTGGTGCATGAAATTTCAGAACATTGAGGCACACGCAATAAAAATACAACTATTGACATTACCTAATATAGAGGAAGGATATAATCTAAGTCCCCAACACCAATGGTAACTACACTCATCCTCGACTCGCTGTGTTACCTGCAGGAAGGGATAATGGCCAATAAACCCACCTATGTGTCCTGAGACAGACTGATGTATGATGAAGACCTACAGTGTCATGAAGAGAAATAATTGGATATCTGTGAGATTCATGAAATGCAAATCTCTTTTACTGAGGTTTGCACAAATGACTCCACTAGTTGATAGAGCTGGATAACCTCCAGCCTATATCGATGCTCAGCTGATTGTGTGGTAGCTCCTTGCACAGCAGAACTTGATTATGTGTCTGTTTTTATTAATTATCACACTTTTCTTCATTCAGACTTAACACTGAACTGCCACAGATTTGGACTTCTTTGATATTTTAAAATGAGCACATTCCGAATGTTTAAAAAAAATGCTTCAGTTGTGGATCTTTTGTGTTTTCCATTTGAGATGTTCCATACAGAAATGGAATAAAGTGCATGTTGCCAGGGATTAAATAAGGCTATTTCTATGTAGAGTTAAATTGCACTGAGACAGAGAGTCTCTGATTATCCTTTTGTACTGGAAGTTTAATGTTGCTCAGAGAAAGTAACAGCAAAGGGCTATGTTAACTGCCAAGTAGAAAATATATACAAAGGAAATAATATGAAAGACCAGGGGGAAATATTTAAGGTGGTTAAACCAGGGGTAATGGTCTAAAACTAGGAAAAGAAAGAAATTAGAAGTGAGCATTAGGAAAAATGTTCTAACATCTATGCCAATTAGGGAGGACATTAAGTGAGATCAATGAAGCAGTGATGAAGAAGCTGTTAAAGAAAGAGAAGGTGGGTGTTCAGGGGACCAACATAGTACTTAAACATACATTGAAAAAGGTAGCAGCAAGCCCCTGCTTTCCCCTCTAAGTAATCTGTCACCTCAAATAAGTAAAATTCCTCATCACCAACCTTAAATAACAGTGAAGGAGAGAGGAAAATCCCTATGGCAGCATCTATAGCTCGTTTATCCTCACTTGAGGACATTTCTTGAATGCAAACTTCTTGTGCACCTTCAGGGCTTTGGGACCCTGAGGAGGCTTGAGCAGAAAATAATGTACAAGGGCTGTCACCTATGTGGACGGCTGTAGGACAGGGAAGGTAGCCAAGCCCTTCCTGCCTCTGTCTGTCCCACTGACCCTCGCAGCAAGGCTTCTCTCAGAGAAGCTGGTCTCAGCCTTGTCCTGTGCAGGTGAGGACATGATTTAAGGTCAACCTCAAAGGGGACCAGAGGTAATTCAATCATTGGTATCCCAAAGACAGACTGCAACATGCAAATGCAAGGACGGGTCAGGGAGTGCTCTGGATTTAAGATAGTTTCTGCCCTAATGCCTTAAACGAGCAATAAATATAACTTTTATTATATGGCTCTCCAGCAAAGGGGCATCCTTTGAGGGGAAATAAGACAATACCGTATCAAAGAATAATATAAAAAAAGCAAAACCATTGTCAGTGTGATCAATTTGTATTCTTACTTTCCAAATCACTGGATAAATTTCTTCTGTTGTCTGGGAGACATTTTTAGAGAGAAGTAATTAAAAAAACAAAAAAATTACAGTTCCCTAATTTATAGAGTAACACATTAAAAGTATTCATGTTCCTTGGGAATTAAGACTAACAGAGACAACCAGGACATTCCCTCAACTCCAACAGCCCATTTTAGGATTTTTTTTTGGATAACAAGATAAAAATAATAAAACATCTTTAATCCACAGTTATTCTTAAAAACCTTTCCTCCAAACTGGAAGATTTCTCTTAAATAAAGGAGATATCCTTTGGGAAGACAATTGTGTGCTAATTCGTTTTTCAATTTCTCTATCCATGTTTCTCATTTCAAGCTTTTTCATATCTTCTCACTCTTTTATCATTATCAACAAAAGCAGCAATGAAAAAAAAAGTGTTTCTTTTCTTTAAATATTTGCTGTAGTTTGTGTAATTACTGTGCTTGGCAAGAGACATGAAGCTCTATTGAATTTTCCAACCTATTTCTTTTGAAGAGTAAAATACTTTTGCCCCCCTCTTAAGAAGTCTCCAGAGGACAGCAGTAATAAATGTTGTTAAAAAAAAAAAGGAAATAAAAATAGGAGTACACTAGTGTGAAAATGCAGCTGAGTTTTGAGAATTCAGATTTTACAAGATATTTGCACAAACAAGCCACTTCAAGGACCACACCATCTCAGCTGACCCACATTCCCCTCGCTTCCAAGCCCAGTTCTATGGAAAATGTGCGCGGAAAACACAGCCTGTATAAAAGCCTTGGCTTTGCTGGAATGATTTGGTATTGAGGAACAAGAGAGAGGCTATTAAAAATCTCTCTGTGGCTTTCTCTTCCCTACTGAAATTGCAGACAGGCTACTACAGAAAAACATGAAGCCTCCTTTTTAATTCGAAGCTTGATTAAGATGTAGATGAGTCTGTAGCAGTTTGTTCTTGTTCTGTCTGTCACAATGTGTAAGACTTTATTCTAGGCTAAAGCTTTGGATCTCATGATATTTTCAGCTAAATTGTATTAGTGATGAGGACATGCTATTTGATCTAATCAGTGCGATAACCACATGGCAGTTATAGATCAGCCATCTAGTTGTGTAGTTATGTGTCATAATATTGACTTTTATGGCACTTTTTCCCCTACATTGCTAATGCTGAGTATGAGTGACACTTGCCCTCATTTTGCTGAATTTCTCTCTTCCTGGAACTGATACATCTTGGAAAAAAATGTCAGCAGAAAAGCATGGAGCAGCCTGAATAGCGGTACAGCAGCCTCTGCACATCTGAGGACCGGCTCAAAAGGAGCAGAAGGTCAGTCTGCTTCCACACTGTCTTGGGGCTCCACAGCCATGCCAGTACAAAGGCCCCTGGGTTCTTGCTGGTGCACTGATATCAAACATATATCAGAAATCCATTGTACCTGGGCAGGCAAATGCACAAAAATCAATTGGATGCTTCTCTCACACAGGCTGTTTTCAAGCTCTACTGAAATTCCTTCCTTCTGCTGGGAGCAGGTTTGGGCATGCAGGTTAAAAAGTTCAAAAGTGCCCAAATGAATTAAGTATCTACATCCCAGATGCTGGCTATGAGAACTGACAGTCTCGTCCCTCCCTTGGAGCAGCCTGACTCTCTCTCTCCCCTCACCACAGAGGAATTTCAGCCATTTCATGCTGTAACTGTTAAATCATCGTAATTTACAGAGCTGATTGGGAGTTAGTTTTGCATGCTGTGCTGCAGATCATACAGAAGTCAGCAGCTGCTGCAGGAACAGCTGAGGCACAAGCTGGAAGATGGATCCTGGGGACAGTCTTGGGGGTGGTGGGAAGATCACTGTAGCCTGTCCACGCCAAGTCCTTTTGCCCCATCCATCAGTGCTTGCATGGTCACCACAGAAAGGTCTAACAACAAAACCATGAAACCATGTCAGTCAGAGGTGTAAAGGAGAAGCCCCGCAGCCTCAAACCCTTTTAGTTATCCTGGCAAAAGCCTGGGTCCACGTTGACAGACACCTGCTTTTGCTGGCTCATGCTGTTTCCAGCCATGGTAGAAGGGTACTGATGAAAAAGGTTTGGCTGAATTACAGAGCTTCTACAGGAGAGGGCTCTGCCAAGGTGTTTCCGTGCTGAGAAGATGCCCTTCAGAGCCTAAATCCAGTGTGAAAAGGGAAATTGAAAGTGATTTCAAAGCTTGTCCCCAAACACATATTCTTGCCAGTCAGTCAAATAATAGGCTAGAGAAAGATTTTTTGACATTTTCTGTCCTCGGTAGAAGAAAAGAGATTGACTCATTTCCTCATCTTCCTAGCCTAGCAAAGTTTACTCTTTAACCCCCAG
>WKFP01014393.1:314360-360137 GCA_011057875.1 Pterocles orientalis
CCCCCCCCCCCCCCCCCCGAGCCCAGCTGAGCAGACTGAAAGTTGTGCTCAGAGAGCTCAGCTAAAGAAAGGCCTTGCAGAAGTCCTTGTTAATCTCTTTAAACCACAGTTTGAGCTGGTGTCAGGCAGCCACTGACAGTGGCCAGGGCTGGCTCAGCTGAGAACTTTTCTGTAGGGCGAGAGCTCAGGGGACAAGCTGTCACCTGCAGCAGGTGGGCGACAACAGCGTGCTCCAGTGCTGCAGACAGCTCTGCAAAGAGGGCGCTTCCTAGCTTCCCAGGCAAGTAAACTCATTGTCCAGGTTTTCCACCAATTTAAGCTTGAAATGCGTACACTGTCACATAACACACATAATTGCTATGTGCAGATGAAACTAGCTGCCTTAAAGTTTCCTGCTTCGAACCCCAAGGATGCAATTTTTGCACCAGAACAACAAAGCGAGAGCACTCACCTAAGACATATTTTAAAGGAGATTGCATGTATTATTGATATGGCTGGTTATATATCATCCAAATATCAAAGTCCTCAAATATATAACCTGTCAGTCTGAAAGAGAATTCTAAGGAAAAAATAACTTGGTCCTACATCTTTCCTGATTCTGATCTAGAAGTGCCAATCAGACCCCTGAGGAACTGCAGCGTGAAGCCTAATTCATTGATTCCTTCTTTAAAATCTATGCTAGCGCTGGAGCTTTCTGAGATGTTTTGATTTTTCCTGTTTGTTTGTTTTATAAATCATTGAAACTTTCTTATGGGAAAGAATCATTTGGGTTAGATTTTTCAACTGTTTGAACATGTCCTGCTTCAACACTTCCTAATGAAAATATAATTTGAATAATTTTCTTCAAACTCAGAATAACTTTCCATGAAGAGAGAGATAATTTATATCGTATTGAACTGTTGATAACAGCACTGATACAGAAGAGGGTAAGGGTTGCAAATCCAGGACTCAGGCAGGAGGGTATATGGATGTACAGGTGGCTGCACATTGCCCATGTGTATACCGTGACAGAGGAGGAAGGATTTTAGGCCGAGATATTTACCTACTGGAGTCATGAAATATCTGGAAGAAAGAAATTCCATGATTACAGCCTGTCTGCACCCAACCATGCATCAAACATCAGCCCTACATCTACTGCATGTGGGACTAGCAGAGTGTAGCCCTGCAGAAAAAATAATGATAAATGTGAGGCTTCATTTCAGTGTTAGGCAAGAATGTGCTAAGGATGGTGCTGTGCAAGTGATGTGACACTTTGAAGCACTGCCAGCAATCGACAGCAATTTTTTGACAAATTTCCTAATGAGGTGCGTAGGCTCCTTTTAGGAGAAACAAGAACCATGGTGCCCTATTTGTAAGACTGAAAGGTATGAGTATTTCAATAGGACTCTAATGATCCAAAATATTTATGTAGATACATTGATTTTGACAACAGTTTTGACACAAAGGTTTTCTTGTATCCACCCAGTTCCAGAAAGAAAGCAAGACTGAGAAAGGGAGAGAGAAAGACACAGAATAAAAAATAATGAAATAAATTTTAAAATATGGTCTTTTCAATTGTGTCTTCTACACAATCAGATAAGAAATTTTATTTCTTTTTGGGGTAAGGTAGAAAGCAAGTTTTCAATTCAGTCATGATTTAAGGATTTCAGATATAAGCAGCCCCACTTCTTTCATTATCTGTTCCCTCAACCTGTTAAAAATATAGAATCATAGAATCTTAGAATGGTTTGGGTTGGAAAGGACCTTAAAGATCACCAAGTTCCAACCCCCCTGACATGGGCAGGGAGACCTCCCACTAGACCAGGTTGCTCAAAGCCTCATCCAGCCTGGCCTTGAACACCCTTCCTGGGCAACCTGTTTCAGTGTCTCACCACCCTCATAGTGAAAAATTTCTTCCTAGTCTGAATTTACCCTCTTTTAGTTTATACCTATTACTCCTTGTCCTGTCACTACACTCCCTGATAAAGAGTGCCTCCCCATCTCTCCTGTAGCCCCCTTCAGGTACTGGAAGGTTGCTATTAAGTCTCCTCAGAGCCTTTTCTTCTCCAGGCTGAACAACCCCAACTCTTTCAGCCTGTCCTCATAGGGGAGGTGCTCCCTGACCAATTTTGTGGCTCTCCTCTGGACTCTCTCCAATGGGTCCAGGTCTTTTTTGTGTTGGGGGCCCCACATCTGAACACAGGCTTGGGAAACTTTTTAAGTGTAGTTTGACATCAAACCCATTTATTTACCTGCAGAAATGTGTAAGGTGAGGGAGGGTTTGGCTGGTTGGTTGGTTTGGGTTTCTTTACAGAATTTGGGCTCATTTCATGCAGGAATCATGAGCTATATCCCCAAGAAATTTAAAAATTAATGTCCTAGGCAAATGAAAAACAGATTTTTGTGAACTAGATTCTGATGATGGATTTTGTAATATCCCTTCCTGCGATTACAAACCAAATGGTCTGAATACACCCATACCTTTCCCAGAATGTCTGGATACTTTTTGTCCCTTCAAGAAAGCCACACTGAAAGTGACATTTGGGAAGGGGAGGGGAGAGGATGACTTAGAGCAATCAAGTCTGGTTGAAATCTTCTTAAAGGTGGGAAGCAGAGAAAAGGGACAGAGAGAGGACAGAGCAGAGTGCAGAGCTCTGAGGACAGGTGGCCTTGCTGTTCATTTTGCTGGCCCCAGCAGGTTGTGGTAAACGGAGAGAGCAATTGGTGTGAGATGAAAGATCTCTTCTTCTCTTTCCCCATCTCCTCTTCCACAGGAGGAATGACATAGATGCCCATCTCTCAGCTGCAGCATTTCACCTTGTCCTTCAGGGCTCTGAAACAGGCAAAGCACATGGTGTCATTTTATCATCTATGGATATCAAACACCAAATTTGAATGGAGAGACTGTCAGATGATGACTGGAAGTGGACCTTTTACAAACACTATGTTCCCTTCTACCATTTACTACCCATTTTAATGTTTTAGGATCTCTCTCTCATTTCATATTTCAGGCAAGCTCCAGGCAGCCCGATCGTTTGGGACGTGGCTGTGTTCTCTCACTCTTTCTATAGGTTCATGCTTAAGCCACAGGCAGAAGTCAAAACTGCTTCCCTAGGTGTGTTTTCTCTGCCCTTCTCATGAGTCCAAATGGGAAGAGGCTCCTTCCCCACCCTTGCAGGCTGGATTCCTGACCGCAGAATTGTACCTGATCAACTGAGAGCCCTCATGTTCTCCCTGCCACGTGTCTCCAAGTAGCTAAATTAAAATTAAAGACCTCTGTCTTCAGCTAAGTCTTTCAGTGCTTTCTCACACTACACAACTGTTTAATCTGTCACCAATATTCCTGTTCCCTCTCTTTCATCCTCTGGGACTTTGTGATGTGTTTTGCATAGAAAGTGCCTCCTAAACAGAAAATGGCTTGATAAATGTTCAGTGTAGAATCACATATGGATAAAAAAGACCAGAAGATGACAGCTAGAGCCTTGGACTCACATCCAAATTGCAAGGTGCCATCTTCAGTGTGGCTATGCGTCCACTACATAGAAAGAATAAACTGAGAATATGATCCACTGTTCAGTTGTTCTGACATCCAGGATAGTACCATTAGATGCTCCTTTTTGTTTGCATTTTTACAAATACTTTTGCATTGATATCCTGTTTCATTTCCAATTTTCTTTGCTAAGCATAAATTTCACTTGAATTTGAGTGTCAGTAAAAATATAATGTTGGGTTACATTTGCTCTGAAAGTGAGTGGCATTTATTTTTATTTATTGTTTGAATAAGTGCTTTGATGGAGAAAATAAAGAAATCTATTTTCAAGAGTAAATTTTTTTTTCAATGGTAAAATTGACTCACATTGTTGATCTAATGGGCTATCAGTCAAGCTGCTCTTGCTCTGAAGAGCTAACATAGGAGATTTTGAATAGCTGATGATAATAAGGAGCAGATGTTCTTCCCCAAAACCTAAGCATACAAGCTAGAGAAGAACACAAAACTGACAGCTGATATCCTCCTTTGAAAAGACAAGGCACTTTTTCTCACTTCTGAAATTCATTAAACAATTTAAATCAAAAACAAGCAAGTAAACAAAGTAGTTCTTGGGTAGGATGAGTATCATAGATGTGACGGGAGGATTTGGTGTCCATCAGTTCCTCTCTCTCTCTCTCCACTGGCTGTAGATGATTGTCTTAAGCAAACACCTAGTCTTAGATGGCAAATGAGATGCAATGAATCTCTCACTCCTCTGGGGTCTTTTTAAAATCCCAGCTTTACTGGGTACACTGAGATAAACAAGGAAACTGTCAAGTGCTTCTGCTAAGCATCTCACATTTTGAGAACAGAATAGTTCACAAAGCCATTAAATCAACTGAATACCTTTGGCACTCTGGCCTCTTTTTCTGGAAAGATTTTCTCCTGTGTTTTAGTGACATTAGGTCCACATGTTAGCTTCCTTCTGCACCAACCTCTAAGAAAAATGACTTGAAAAAATTCATGATGGTTTACTGGTTTTGTGGATAAGCACTTACTAAATGGTGTGAATGCATGCACACACCCTGCTGACTGGGAGCAGCAGCTGGGCTTCCAGCCCTACCATCCTTTTGTGTGAGCAACTGAGATCTGTGCATTAGTGCAGTACCACAGGACTTTGTGGTGTTCGGTAGTGCTGCAGAGCTCAGTTTTAACTAGAGCTGCACATCCTTTAACCATCAATGAATTGGGAAAACCCAAGTTTCTTGAATGAAACTTTAAATACAATCAAAATGTGTCAAAGTGACTTGAGGAGCTGACAAAGAAAGAAAAAGAAGAGAAGAATTGCTCTTTTGACAGGTTTTCTGATGGACTGTTTCTCTTTGCACCATTTTGGAAGGAAAATAAATATCCTTTGGCCTCATTGTTTCTTCTGTACTCAGTCCTAGGGTAACAGTTGGATCCCGGTGATGACTGTCCAGAGAGTTTTCTGCACCATTCATATACAGAGGAAAACATATTGTCAAACAATACATGAAGAATTTTAATTTCATGATAGCTCTCTGTGAGGGATATAATTCAATTCTGAGGGCAAATTTCATGTCAGGAAAAGAAGAACAACAACAAAACAAAGAAAGAAAAATAAAAAATCAAAGAGGAAGAGAGAGACTT
Source organism: Pterocles orientalis (assembly GCA_011057875.1). NCBI lineage: Eukaryota > Metazoa > Chordata > Aves > Pterocliformes > Pteroclidae > Pterocles > Pterocles orientalis. Next base: position 319,480 of record WKFP01014393.1, read on the forward strand.
TCAACAAATACTCCTATAGTCTCCAGAAATAGAAAAGAAGGAAAAAAACCTCACTCCCAGCTGCTGTTAAAATCCCCATCTATTTTTTCTGCTATTATTATTGAGTAAGGTTATAAACGTAACAGAGACGGCAGTTTAGAAGGAAGCTAGCAAACTTAAAATGATATAACAGAGAGCTTGCACAGTCAGCCTGAGGATTCAGAGCCAATGTGCCAATATGTCAGACCCCAATTTAGCTCCTTTTCCATCTTGCTTTTTAGGATCACTACATTAGTTTGGACAATTCAGTTCCCCAGACTGCGCACAGCACGGGTCTCTTGGAGAGCCAAGAGAATTGGGATTCTTTATGATCAGCTCTCTGCTGTGTACTAACGAGCAGCTATGTAACATATTGGGAAGGTGTGTGCATGTCAAGCTCTTTCCCCAGCTGGATATAAAAATAGGAAATGAGCACCAGGACAAAAGCATAACAAAGATATCAGTAACAGTGACATAAAGGAGTTTGTCAAATGTGTGGGATACGTGAGACTTGCAGAACAGCTCTGCTGGTATGAAGGCACTGTGGAAGCTCCTGCACTGGGAAGTGAGGCTGATACCTTGACTGCAAGGTGTTAGAAATGGAGTGAAGACCTTATGAAACTTCTCATCTGTTACACTCCTAGCATTAAGAAGGTGGAGAGTGTTTTCTTTAATTTCTCATTTCTGTTCTTTAAGTCAAGGGATACTTGGCACATCCCCCACCTTATTTACAGCCATTAATTTTTTTTCATGCCAATTTTATCCCCTTGCATCATCTTCAAATCTGTCTATTTATCAGAATGCTCCCAGGAGAAAGATTTTAGTTCTGACATTATTTTTTTTTAATTCTTCCACATAAATATTTTGGAATGCAGAATGTATTTTATGCTCTTTGAGACTTTGAAATAAGACTTTCACACTAGTTGGATGTATTTGTCAGAGAGTTTTTATGAACATTTTTACCTTATCTGTCAAATTTTCTTTGTGACTGTTCTTTGTGACACTTGGTTGGGTAGATGCACAGAGTACAAGACTCATCTTTGCTTCTTGTTGGAAACAATGTGATCCTTCCAGTTCTGTCTGTCATGAATGCTCCTGACACTGTATTTGAAGTTCATTTGCTTTGAATATCCAACAAATAATCTCTCTGTAGTAAACTTGCTTCTTAGAGCCTCAAATAAAATACAGAACAGATGGATTTCCAATATGGAAAGAGGAAATACAATTAAGAGATCAAGATGTATTTAGCATGGTTACTTTGTTATTTCACTTAGCTTTAGGAACTAAAGGGAAGCTGTATTTTATATCAGTGGGAAAAAACTGTTAGTCTTCAGAGTTGGGTTACAACCACTCACTTTGAAATGAAACCATACTATTTTTCTGTAAAGCATATTTAGTTAACCCATAATCTATGAACAGCAGAATTCCTCCAACAGTCCTGCACAATCTTTTTCATAACTTACATAGAAGATATGTCTAGAATAGATTTGGTGCTAAAAAGAAAGCCCCAGGTTATTTTCACTGAATAGTTTTTATCAGAGATATTGTGAACATTATAGAAATATCTGACCCTTAATTCTCCTTAAAGAAAGAAATATCAGCTTCTTGGGACACCATTGTTATCTCATATCTCTGTAAGGAAAAAGATTAAAAAAAAACCATCAGAAAAACCTGTGCCTCCGCTGGAGCAGAATTTTTTTCCTGCTGGATTTCAAGCCATTTCCTACCATCCGAGAAGCCGAAAGCACACTTCACAACTCTGATGTCCCTGTGACCTTGGTGGACTATAAAGATTTGAATGTCAGACTTTCAGCTGTGGAATGTAAAACTAAGCTGTTCGACAAACCACATCAGTCAGTGCCTCTGAACAGTGGCTCAAGAATCAGGACTTACTCTTTCCCTATTGAATGATTTATCAGAGTGGTAGAAAATATTGAGCTACTGCTTAAGAAATGCCAGAGGACACTGGACCCAGGAGGGATACATGCATAATTCATTACACTGATCAACAAGCTTCGTAGGGAACAGTAACTACTTACTTTTCCCACTTTTTTGGTAGACTTACATTTTACAAAATGAAATTGCACAGTCCGTCATCTTTATTCATAAATCCTAAGGCAGACAGCTTCTTGAACCCACCAGAAAAAATAAATGTGCAAAGGTATCTTATGTATGTATTAGTTTCGAAGAATATGTATCCTGAACTATGGGGAATAACTGGGAGATGGGAAGCAAAGGGAGGAATCTGCCAGTTCACACAGGCACTTTGGACCTGTAAAACCTACTGTCTGCTGCCATGAATCAGGAGCAGGTTTGTTTTTGCTTTCAGCTGTCAGGTTTGCAATACAAAAACCAAATCTGTAACAGTGCCACTTAAAACAAAAAGAAGGCTCTAAATATGCTGAACTAAATAACAGAATGGTTTTTCTCTGCCACACATTAGTGCCAGCCATGGTCATCAGATGCCACTTGTTTTGTTTGTCTTGGTGGAGACATATACCAGACTTAGGGTGATGAGTTGTAGTAGGTTAGATCTGCAGTTCTAATGTTATTTACTTCTCTCTTTCACTAGCTACAGAGGGTGAGCTGATTACCCTACTTCTGCACATTTCTGTGAAGTTTTTGTGCAGATTGGCTTTCCCCGTTAGTTAAGCTGAAATACCTTCCCCTGCTGTGAGGAACACCACGTACACACACACAGAGTTACTGTGCATCACCTGATATAGGTGTGGCCACTTGACCATGTGGGAGCAAATAATGTGTTTGAACACAGGTATATAGTGCCAGTGCAGAGATTCTGGAATACCTTACCCTACTTGAAGAAAGGTTTGTCTCCTATGGGTCCTGTGTCACATTAACTGCTCTTGCACTGGTGCTTTGGACAGCTGAAGATGTCTGAGAAACTACTAGGCATCTAGATTTAGGTACCTGAATTGTTCCTTGTTTTTATTTTTTCATCAATTCCTCGCTTATAGTGGGAATAACAGCTGTGCCTCAAGGGCGTGAAGTACCAAAATATCAGATTACTGAAGAAAATGCATGGGCCTTAGATCATGTCATATGCAGTTCTTAGGGAATCATCTGTGCACTTTAGATAGAAAGTCTCAACAATACTTTGAAAAAAAAAAGGAGTAATGTTAAAGCTTCAATAATTCATCAAAATCCAGTTTAAATAAATAATAAATCGTAAAACTAAACACCTAATCATCTAGCTCCTGATTCTTATGACTCACTGTTTATTACCTTCTCAATAAATTAAATTGCGTGACTTTCCAAGCTAAATACTTAAGAATAAAAAGGTTAATTGAAGGTTGGAGTAGGATACATTATTGAGTAGTTGACATATTGCCTTGATGTTATGAATAATCTGGAAGTAGTTCAATAGAGTTGCAGCCACTTTTCCCAAGTCTGAACTTGACCTGCAGTCTTCCTTCCGGAAGCATTGTCACGTCTTTATGTCTAACAAGGCTTTCAGTAATTTTTTTTTTTTGCCCTCCCTTCTTCAGAATATGAATTATTAATAACATGAAGAATACATCCAGGGAAGAAAAATCTAGAGCATATCACAGCTCCCCAAACCTGTAAGATTTTGAAAAAAGGGAGACCAAAAAACATTAAACATCCATACCTGAGGTTGCTAGTTTGCATGCCAACAAAAGATTGTGAAGGAACTACAAAGAAGCTTTGAAATGAGAGGATTATTAGAACAAGAAGAATTTTGAATTAATCAGGACAAGCTTGTATAAGCAGATCCAAGATGCCAGAGGGTTTGGAAGCTCTTTTTCTGTAAATCACTTCCTATCACAGACACTTTTTAAGAAAGGAGGATGGGGAAGTGAGCATAGGGGGTAGGTAGGGAGGAGGTAGTGCCATCTCTGACATGCTCTGAATTAATGCAGATGTCAGGCAGGAGCCAAGTGTGAAAACAGGACTGTGTACCAAAATAAAGATATTGCAACTACTGTGTTAATGATGAGGGGCAGATCCTCAGCAGGTTTTATTTTTCAGAGGTCTAATATAGGTAATGCAAATCACACCAACTAAATATCTGTCTATGCATTTTGTGCTGTTTCTCCTCCTCACCCAGCTTCATCTCCTTTCATTTTTATGATAAACAGGACTTGAACTGTGCTGAGCCTCACAATTCTGCATCTCATTGATGACTCATTAAGATTTTATCATTCCAGTGACATGTTATTGAACCCAGTTTCCTTGGGGGGCTGGTCTGGTGATTACAGGAGTAACCAGTGACTGCTTAATCACCCACTTCATTATATTCATATTAATAATAAATACCAGGAGGTAGACAGTTATAATTACATTGCTAGTTTAGGAAGACATGAGCCCATAAAAGTTGACAACACTGAAATACAAATTCAGTTGTAAATATCACACAAATAGATCTGACGTGGAAGGTGCAGAGAAGGGTAAGAGAGCATAAACACTGTTATTTTAAAGAGAGTTATTGTCTCGGAAATAGTAATGCTGTTTAATTAAGTAGAAGAAAAATATTTCCTTAAGCACGAGCAGCTTAGAGGAGATCAGCCAATATAATATTCTTATGTCTGGTTCGGAAGTGTTTTACATCCAGGTAAAAGGTCCCAAGGAACCCTCCTTAGCAGCTTTTTTGTGATGCTCTTTGGAGCAAGAAGTCACAGTTTTGCATGTCCATAAGGTCCCTAAAGTATGGTCTGTGCCTCTGGGTTGAACTCTTCCACCTTTGATCAGCAGACACTTTGCAGAGCAGGGACTTTCAGCATTGTGTAAGTCTCGCAACAAAGCCGTTCCCCAGATATACCAGGGGTGCTGAGCAGATGACCCCTTCTAATTCTAACGAATGGTGGCAATCACACTGAGGGTTTGATACAATAATGTTCCATCACAAAGTGACAAAAATGCTGAGCTGGATGTGTGCTGAACTGCAAACATGGACAGGAGAGGTGTTTTTTTTTTCTGGTTTACCTTATAAGCCTATTTTAAGATTAGATGAACTGCCATCCAAAGGCACTTGCTTGTAATGGAAGCATCTAAGTTTTGACACTTAAAGCAGATGTTGTGTGAGGGCTTGTGAGGGAACTTATTGGACCAGAGAGTCAGGAATAGCAATAGTATTCTCCCCAAAGCAAGATAATATTTTCATGGCTGAGGATTTATGAAAACTACAGGTTTCCAATCAAACCTGATTTTTCTGAAAATACAGAAGAATATCTGTCCATTCCTCATTATTTTTAAAGTGAAGCTTTGCTTTGTTTTACTTTGAACAGATCAAATTTTTGCTGAAGATTTATTTTCACATAACTGAATGTATTTTCTGCAAAGTGCAGCTAAGTCAAAAGTAAAGTGAAGGCAGAGTTGCCTCTTGACAACTTAGGCTAGAAAAATCTAGCCTAAGTTCAGAAGGCAGATGCTCAGGAAGCTCATCACTCAACTTAGTTCATTACTTAGAGCTGCACACATTTATGTATCTTATTAAAAGTCAGACAGATCAAATGAGCAGAAGCTGGAAATGTTACTTCAAGTTTCCTCAGATAAGGGATTTAGTGCTCCCAGCTGCTAGCTGTTTTGTAAAACAAGAGGTTCATAGTTGTGCCAAGCCTTACAGTCAAATGTGTTTTGAGCAACCTGTGAGTTTGGATTTTTAGAAAAAAAAAGGATAGTGTATTCTAACAGGGCTTAGGCTAATAACTGTCAATAACTCAGTGCTCAGTTGTCTGAAGTATCTCTCAGACTTCCCCACTGAATGTTTTAGATGCGAGGCTAGTTTGACATCTACAGGATTGAAGAACAGGGCTGGCAATGCCAGCAGTCCCTAAATACTTGGGTTTCTTGAGGCCCTTAGTATTCAATCTCTTCTTGCCAAGCTATCCCTCCAAGTGTGTGCAGCCAGGGGAAATGTGACTGTGCACAGCTTCTGGCTGGTGTGATGTCTCAGTTTCTAGGGAATTCATCCTCATTTGCCAGGGTCATATTTCTTCCAGAGGAGAAACATTCTGTTAAGCTATTAAGCTTCAATGGTTTCCCTTGAAATGATGCAACTTCATGGACGTGAGAGATGTGGGGAAGTGGATCCAGCTGAAAGAAAGACAATAGCTAGGAAAAATAGACTCAATGATTTGTGGAAAAAGGTTATGTATATCTTGGACTCCTTGAAAGACTGTGCATTAAAACTGAAAACCACTGAAGGGCTGAGGAAACCAAGACTGGGAGATAAAGGAATATCTTTATAGTTGGGCAATCTTTAGGTATACCAAAGCACATGGGGATGGTTTTGAGCAATCATCTCATTTATTTGTGCACACATACACAAATTCATACGTGAAGAAAAGAACTGCTAGCTCATTGCCCACCAAAAAAGTTATAGGACAGTACAAGAACACTGGGACACAAGGCTCCACCCTTACTGTAACGGAACAGCTGAGGCGTCTGGCACTAGAATATATAAAGTACATCCAGATAAGAAACACAGCTATAATCCATCCATTTAAAATTTACAATACATTTATAGTAATAGATTCAAACTTTACTAATGTGCATTTTGTTTGACTATACAATCTCCTCTCACTTCCATTGCTCTCTCAGACTCTACATCCCTAGTTAGGCAAATAGTAGGCCTTTACCATATGACATTACATTGAATTCACTATATAAGTTACAATTAGATAAAACACTCAGTTTTGATTCTCTATTCTTCTGAGTTACCGGAAAGAAGAGAAAAAAACCCCTACAGTCTTGGCTCCTGAGGCTTCCCACACAATAGTCTATTTCCTCGCCGCAGTGAAATATGCATAATTGGTTAGATTCTTCTCTAAAGACACAATTAGTACCTTGAATCCTGAGCTCTTTTATAACAAACAGCACTAGAGATTCCAAAACCTCACCTCACTGTTTTTCCCCTAGTTTCAGCAATGCTTTGATTTGAACAGAAGGAAGTGTGAGAAATGCGTGCAGGCGAAGCAGAGAGGTAACATCAGCATGGACAAGAAGAAAGTGCAAGGAATTTTGTAGTATTCAGATGAACTGCAGACTGAAGAGAAACTTGGGGAGAAATTTCCAAGGGCAGGCACATGAAACAAAATGTACGTCAGAAATTTGTATTTTAAGTAGGCAGAATAAAAGTAAACCTAACCTCAGCAAAGGTTAAATCTTATTCATACACTCATCAGTCATCTTTCTGGTAGCCTCTACCTTTTTTTGGCGAATATCTATTCTGGCTTCTAGTTCACCCATTGGCAGAAGCAGGGATTATCTTTCCATTATCTGTTTTCACTGCATGTGCCACAGAGAAACCCAAAATAGACACAGTGACGGTATAGTTGAAAAATACTACTAAAGATCTCTGAACTAGAGTATGCTATTTACCGCAAGATTTTGCTCTGAGAAGATTAACTAAGGAATGTAAGTACTCTGCCACACCATTCAACTCAAAGAAGATAATTTTGTAGGATGCTGTTTCATATTAAAGCTCCCAAGCAGGCACACAATTACAGGAAAGTCCCAATACAAGCAGTATTGTGCCACTTCCCATGTAGCTGTGTGCTCAGGTCGGTAAATCTACTTGTATCCTATCTGTTTAAATGACCTCCATAACCCCTAGAAAGTCCAGGCTGCTTGTTCGTTAGCAAACTGATCTTTGGGCACTGAGTTACCAAAGCAGAACACACAAGTTTTTCAGTTCAGTGGGAGTTACTCACGCGAAATCTCACACACAGCTTTAGCGGATAAACCTCTTAGCCCCACAGAAACAAGGATAGGATAGAAACGACAGAGGACTGGTGATCAGATTTCAAGTTGTCATTATACAATTGCTTCATGCTTCAAATGCCTCTCCCCTCTTGCTTGCAGAAGCTGTAACCATTGCCTTTAAAGCAGTGCAGAACCAAAGGAGCTTTGCTGGTGAGAGACAGTACCCTAAATGTACAACGTTCCCCTCTTGTCAAATCCCAGTCTGCTCTTTCAGTGTCATGTATGCATTCATCCTTATTAACCCGGGCTTTCTATGCAGCTTAACAAGCAGTCATTTTTTTCCTGCAGTTTTGACACTGTAGTAGGGATTGGAAGTAAAGTCCACAGAAATCTTTTACTCCACATGCAGAATTAAACTACCTTTGAAGTCAGAGCAGGATACGCTGAGCGTTTCAGTGCATTAACATTACAGGGTAGTAAGTTATCCACTCCAAATCAAGGAGAAGTCCCAGCAAGACTGGTAATTACCTCTCGCCAAATTCCAAAGATGTTGGATACCTCTGGATATCCTTTAAAGCACCAGACAAAAGGGGGCTCACTTGTGAATTTCATGTAGACAATACTGATTTTGAATATTTTAGATTTTCAGTCTGCTAAATTTTCCCTTTATGGTGAAAACTTCATCACTGCAATTTGAGCCTAGTGAATCTTGATTTGCTTAGTTATCTTAGAAAACATCTACAGAGCGGCCAGATGTTGAAAAACCATTGTCAGAGAGTAAGGAAGGAAAAATCCACCAGGTATGTTCTGGCAGCATCAAGTTGACACCATTGCTTCACTTAGTATGTCACTATTTCCTTGAAAGTGCTACCATGCGCTTTCCAGATAGCAATTGGGATGCGACTGCCCAGTGTATCTGCGTATCATCGTCCCTACCCTGCACCTTTGAAATGACAGCTTTTCCAGGTCACATTGTTTCATTAGCATCAGCCTAAGATATTGCGTGGGGTTCCAGTGCAGTTTCACGTGTGATTTGACAGGTGATTAAGCCAATCTAGTGGACAGTTGCTTCTGAAAACAGTTTCACTCCTACTCGTTCCCTTGACTTATTGCTGCGCTCACAAAGACCTTGCCAGTTTTCTGCCAGTTTAGCTCTCTGAACATGTAGGTTCAGAGAACTTAGAAGTATCATGTGTGGTGCAGAACTGGTAGAACAGTCCTCTTGGCTGCTGAAGAGCCTTTTTTTTGCATAATTTGTGTCATTAAACACCACTCACAGAGGACAAGAAATCTGCTGTATGATGGCAACTGTAGTAAAGACTTCTTTTCCCGTTAAACTTCATTCCATGACTTCTCTGCAACCATGACTTATAGTGTCTCTCACCTGGCCTTTGGTTTCTCCCCTGATGCCTGTATAAGTCTTTCATCCATTTTCTTTACTGTAGAGAAAATGCAGACATCTACCTGTATCTCATTAATGAGAGAGGGACCAGACTTAGCTGTCAGAGCTGGATCCTTTATTTTCAAATATTTACTTAAATACTTTAACAAGAAAATTTTTGGCATTTGCTGACAAATATTTAGCTCTCCATTCAACACCATCATACTTGTCGTGAGAATTTTTTTCCATTGTCAAAACTAGTGCAAGCCTGTCACCTGACATCAGCAACTGCATTCATCTGTTCCAAGTTTCCCCTGTAATATTTAATTTTTATGACCTAAAACCAACAGAGCAATTTGCAACTGTCTCTTTTGTGCCCAAGTGGAGACTGAAAAATTATATTAAGATATATGTTGCTGATCAGTCATTAATATAAAGAATTATATGTTCACAGAAATAAGTTTAAATACAGTAAACTGAGAATCTATCAATTTTCCGGTGACTTCTAGACAATATGATATTTCCAGGCTCAGTACAATGATGGATTTAAAAGGAGCTAAACCAGAATAAATCTCTGATGTGAATCTGCTATGTCAAAACTTCCACAGGGTTTGATTTACTCTAGAATTTATCTTTTTTTAAGTCCCATTTTATTCTGATACAATATGTCTACGTTGGTGAATGTCATTGGGCCAATACTAAATAACAGGAAAATACAGAAAAAAACAACCCATAAAAATTGATTCAATCATTAATCATTTGCCTAGTTTTCTTGCAATTATGGATCTCAAAGGGCTTTACAGATATGAATTCCTTCTTCTTTGTTGTGTACCTTTGTAAGGGCTCTCATGATCTTTAATAAATACTCTTGACATGTCGGTGATGGAGGGGAAGGAGACAGATGCTCAATTTCACGAAAAATTCAGGCACAGCAGAAGTCTATGGTCACTCCTAGGGTCATGCCAGATCAGGGTACCCAGATCTATTCTTCCCCACAATTAATGCTCAGTACAGACTTTCTTCAGGACTCTAGTCAAAAATTAGGGTGTTTGGTCACCTTCTCCACAGTTGTTCAATTTATTTGCTGCGATTAATTGACTCAAATTAAGCAGTAAAGATTTGGAAAGAGCACCCTCACTTCATGCTTATGCTCTCCTTTTAAAAACTGCAGCTATCACACCTTCAGAAGATAATCAGGAGCAAATCCTGTAAAGAATAATTCTCTGGCACTATTTTTATCCCTATGCATCTGTATAACACTGATCAAATGTGAGACTGTTCTGAACTCCGGTTTGGATCTACCCACCAGTTCAGAGGGAAAGAGTAGACCAGAAAGTTGTGAGGAATAAGAATTTGTGCAGTAGCTTCAGAGAGGAAAAGAGAATGGGCATATTTGTGTCTTCACTCTACTCCTTTCTGTAAGGATCACCTTGAACATTTACTGACCTCTGAATACCCGAGAGGAGTTACAGTTGCCAGGCTTCCTTCTTCGGGAAGAACAGCAGCTCTTTCAGTACCCTCTGAAACACTGAATTGTCAAGGAAATGTCAGTATAAAAGGCAGCCCAAAATGACAGAGTGGGAAAGTTTGACATTTTAAGTGTATTTTATGCAAAATAATAAAGTTCTGCCTTGAAGAAGATGCAAGTATAGTGATGGTCAGTTGCTACTGAAGTCTCGTGAACCCAGTGGGGTAGGAATTGACCCGCATGCTTGGAGTGAAAGGGACATGTCAACATCATACTGTCTTAATCCATCTTAAGTGTGTGTCTCTTTTGACCTAGCTGTCTAAGCTCTCTAAAATCAATGAGGGAGACAGGCATCTCCAGAGGATGATTTGTCTAATCACAGGTGTTTATGAAAAGCTGGATAAATTACCTTCTCCAAGAGCCTGTCTCTTTCCGTTCGCTTTATGTAGTGAATGGAAAACTTCATATCTAGTTTAGATTAAATGGATGAATTAATTCCGATTAATCCTACTCTATAAAACTGAAAGCAGAATCCAGCTCAGCTTCTTTTGTTTTACTCACTACCTATTTGTTGATAGCATATAATAGGACTGATCTGTTATTTCTGTGTAACCGAAGGATTTTGAGACTGATCCAATGTTTCATCTTTATTTTGGTTATTAATCAATCACAACAGCTGTTTATTGCATTTTACAGCACAAAGCAAACAAAAGTGATCCTTTAATTAATCCTTTAATGTTGTGATATTTTATATACTACCAAACATGTAATAAAAATATTTTATACAGAGAATTTGTTTATTTTATTTTTTTTTATATGAGCATTCTGAATATCTCTAAATGGCAACAGACTTTTATTACTGAACAAAACAAATTCTCTATTTTACTTTCCAAACTTTGTTTACTACTCTTGAAAATGGAGAAAACAATTGCTGGTTATGGGAGAAAGAAGTTCAACTGATTGTACTTTTAAATTGTAAAATATCATGCTTATCTTACAAGCATGAGCATTTTGGTAGATGTTAGAATAGTTTCAAAGCCTTTCTTGTCTTATATATTACTACGTTGACTGACTTTTGTTCCTACTGGAAAACAGAACACCATAACAGTTTTTATTTCAGACCACGTTTACAACATTTCAACTGAAGGCTTTGCTTCTGGTCTTTACACTATTTTCCAGCTGACCTTAATACACTGGAAAATTCACTCTGGAAATTTTACTGTTGTGAGCTGGAACTGTTTTCAATATCTCCATCTGAAATTTCCCATACATGTTGCAGATCTTTGGGCAATTCTGTTTCGGCAATTTCTCATAAATATCATTCATCAAGAAATATCCTATCTCCAGGATGACTGTGTCAGTCCACAGAAGATGCTTGGCAGTGCTAAGGCACATTTGATCCCCAGTATCATTTTTTTTCAGGTCATTGAGAAAGAAAATGAGAGGACAAGACAATGAAGATGGAGTGATGACTAATTAGTTGATTAAATTATGTCAATTCAGGGATATTCAACAAAACAGAAGTATTCATGGAAAAAACATGCTTTCTTCAGCCTCACACCTCAGGAGAGAAATGTCAGGATAAGGCCATTGAGACCCATTAAAAGAGCTTTAGAGTAGAAATAAGAGAAGTTTGGGAGATGTGATATTTCCACACTTGATCTTAGGAAAAATAAACAAGTTGCAGCTCCTGTTGTAATAGATAGAGGAGCACCATAAGTAAGAGATTTGATACTTGAAATGAAGCAAAAAACGTAATATAAGTCAAGACTGTAGCTAGGCTCCTGAAGTGGTTAGGAAAAGAATTTATGTCAATTTTCAGCAGAGATTTGAAGTGATTTGTATACTGCTGCGCAGAGCATGTGAAACAAGAGGAAAGAACTTGAGCTGCTATAGGCTTGGATTTTGATATGGGCAGAGATCTCTCTCATGTTATTAGGATGGTAGACACTACAGAAAGACTATCATTAAGAAGACTTTTTTTGACAGAAAGAGATCAGATATTACTGCAATGACTGTGTTATTATTCCTGGAGATGACAGCCAACAGAAAATTCAAGAAATCACAAGAGAAATGCACAGAATACTATTGCTTGGCCCCCCAGCATAAGAAGGACATGGACCTGTTGCAGTGAGTCCAGAGGAGGGCCACGAAGATGGTCAGAGGGCTTGAGAACCTCCAGCATGAGGACAAGCAGAGAGAGTTGGGCTTGTTTAGCCTGGAAAAAAGAAGGCTCCGCTGAGACCTTACAGCAGCCTTCCAGTACTTAAGGGGAGCTACAGGAGAGATGGGGAGGGACTCTTGATCAGGGGATGTAGTGATAGGATGAAGGGTAACAGTTTTAAGCTGAAAGAGGGTAGATTTAGATTAGATATTAGGGAGAAGTTTTTCACTGTGAGGGTAGTGAGGCACTGGCACAGGTTGCCCAGAGAAGCTGTGGATGCCCCATCCCTGGAGGTGTTCAAGGCCAGGCCTGGATGAGGCTTTGAGCAACCTGGGCTAGTGGAGGGTGTCCCTGCCCATGGCAGGGGGGTTGGAACTAGGTGATCTTGAAGGTCCTTTCCAGCCCAAACCATTCTATGATTCTGTGATTCAGACATAGTTTTGAAAGGAAATGACATAGAATCATAGAATCATTATAATAGACTTTTTTTTTTTTCAGGTATTCATGATCTGGTTTCAGTTTCATGTAGAAATGACCAAACAGTGTCTGCAGTAGAGGATTTTGCTTTTGAAACCAGGTGAGCAGTGAACTGGAAGAAGGCTAGCTTTGTAGAAGCCAAAGACGTGTATTTTTTTCGTGGTTGAAGAACTGCAGTGTCAAGAACCTGTCCCCAACAAGGGGTTGAAAACTTGTTGGAAGGGACTTCATTCCTGAATAGATGGCTAATCAATGAAGAAAGATGCTAGCAAACAAGTAAGATGCTTACAAAAAATAGAAAAAGAAGGGAGTCATCAACAAAGAAGGCTATGTCCTAGATATTAAGAAGCACAGAGGTGAAGAGGGAATTGTCACAATGTGGACTGCGTTCATATTTGCAAGGCACATTAAAAGAAACAGCCAAGGACTATTCAAATGGAAAGTTAGTCTGCTAATGAAATTTCCTTATGACTCAGTTTTATGGTGCATTGTTAATATGTAGGGCAGTCAGAATGTCACATCAAAAGATGCAGATGAGCTCCAGGACTAGAAAAAGGGGGAAAACAAATAGCATAGAGAGGAAGCTAATGCACATTACTGTCAACTCGGAGATTATCAGTTGGAAACAGCTGAGGAAGAGGAGAAAGTAGGTGTGTTAAATGACCATAGGATGGCAATAAATAACCAAGGTTTTTCCTGTAGAGAAAACAGATTATTCATACAAATCTACGATAAACTGGGATCTCCTCCAGTATCATCCCAATCCCTGATGTTCACAAGACATTAGTTCAAACTGAAAAAATAGCAGAGGAGGCCTTCTAAAGTGGTCAAAAAGTGGGAGAAGGATGAAAGATCTTTGTTTGATGAAACCCATAAAATGAGACCTTAAAAGATTATAAGATTTTTCCTTGAAAATGTTTGTAGAGAACGAACAGCAGCAGGAGGAAGAGCTACACAGTCTATAGGACAAAACTGGTGTGAAAATACACAGGTATAACACGGATACAAGCAAATGTAGGCAGATAATTACAAAGGTTTGTGTTCTGCAACAGCTTTTGAACAACAGTAGTAATGGAGAAAAAAACATGGAGGAGATTTGAAGAACAGCTTACTAGTTGTATTAACCAGACTGTCTGAGGTGGTTATGTTCAGCAATAGTAGGCAGCCTGACTTGGTGACTTGAGATCTTATTTCTGTTCCTGTGTTCCTAATCATTACACCACTGTGGCAATTATATTACTGGTTTTGGACCAGTGAAGGTTTTAGTATACCAGCTGTCCCAAAGGTTGCTTATGCACTTTTAGATAGTTTGAACTGTACCTTTCTGCACATAGGGAAAACAGAAACACTATTTTACTTTTAAAAGTGGATTTGCTGGTGCCAAGACCATGCAAACTGTAGTCTTCACTGCTACTTAAACATAAATTTGAATGCCAGAATCAAAGGTATCTTAACAAAAATGAGAAGGAAATTTGGGATGCAAGTTAGAAATGAAGTGGCTCATCAGCAGGCTTTTTGCTCTTTTGTGAAGATAAGTAACTTCCACAAATGTAAGCAATTGCCTGAAAACACCTGAGGGATCATTTTGAAGCACAGTATACAGTCTTTGGTAGAAAATAATGATAAAAAAAAATCTATCCAAATTGTTGGATGTTCCCAGTGCTTTCAAAAAGCTAACAAATTGATGTAACTTCTTAAATTGTGCATTTATTTTGTACCAGTATAATCACCAGCACTTAAGTTATTAGTGCTATTTTTGGCTCCTGAGTTAATACGAAATGTTAGTAAATCTAACCCAAAGAGCTGTATTTTTATAGCTGTTAGGAACTATCAGGCGTGCCAGCATAAGTCATTTCAGACAGCTCCACTCTGTGATCACACACAGAGCCATTTTGAATATTTTACTAATTCATTTATCAAGTACTAAGTTCCCAGCAGTAAGAAACTGAGCAATTGTCTAGGCATCTCTCAGGGTGTCTTGTCATTTTGTTTTCTATGCCAAATAAATTACTACTGTCTTTTGATTATGAATTCATGAAAGCTCAGAGGAAACTTAATTATAATCTCCACTTAGGAGGCTAGTATGCTACCTGTACATGTGATTTAGTAGAATTACATATGCTATTGATTCTGGAGAATAAAAAATGTTAATAGAAACAAGATACCACTATACTCAGTGACATCACTACATTTCTGTTGTCCTTCAGAGATATATTTTTTTATTCAGGAAGCCTAATAGCTGCCACAAGAACACTCTGCACTGCCTACTTGTTACTATGAATCTATTTTATTCTCTGTCATAATTAATCCACTTCTCAGTAATGGCAAAACACTGCTATTGTTTTATTATTTAATAAATGCATTTCTTTGGTGACAGTAAATTAGATTTTGAGGAGCAGCAATGGCTGCTGAAGGCTCAGAGAACAGTGCATTGTATGTTGCGCTGATTTTTCCTTTGGTCACTACTCCCAGCAATGGCTATGAGAACCAGGGAGGGTGAGTAACAACACTTTGCTTTGGCATCTGTTGTTGTTTATTCTCATGATTTGCCATTACAATTTATTAGTAAAACTTCAGAGAAGCCAACCCAGCAAAGTCTCTGTGCACCAGAGGGTGTTTCTCACGGGCGTGCAGGGCAGAAGGGAGCAATCAGGTGCAGGCAGCCATGCTCAGTCTGTGCTCCAAGCACATGGCACCAGGCACCGCTGGTCCAGAGCTGAGCGGTTGTGCTACCACAGTGCTCAGGAGGGGTAAAGAGCCCTAATGAGAGGCCAGTGATAGTACCTCAGAGCATGAGTGAAGCAGGTACAAGGTCATGCACATGGGTTGGGGCAACCCTGAGCACAAATACAGCCTGGGCGAAGAATGGGTTGAGAGCAGCCCTGAAGAGAAGGACTTGGGCGTGCTGGCTGATGAGAAGCTCAACTTCACCTGGCAGGGGGCACTTGCAGCCCAGAAAGAAAACCATGTCCTGGGATGCATCAAAAGAAACGTGACTAGCAGGTCGAAGGAGGTGATTCTCCCCCTCTAGTCTGCTTTCGTGAGACCCCCACCTGGAGTACTGCGTCCAGCTCTGAAGTCCTCAGCACAGAAGAGACGTGGATTTGTTTGAGCGAGTCCAGAGGAGGGCCATGAAGATGGTCAGAAGGATGGAGTACCTCCTGTATGAGGTGCCTGGAAAAAGAAGGCTTTGAGGAGACCTAATAGCAGCCTACCAGTACTTAAAGGGGGCTACAGGAGAGATGGGGAAATACTCTTTATCAGGGAGGGTGGTGACAGGCCAGGGGTAATGGTTTTAAGCTGAAAGAGGGTAGATTTATATTGGATATAAGGAAGAAATTTTTTCCTGTGAGGATGATGATGCACTGGAACAGGTTGCCCAGAGAAGCTGTGGATGCCCCATCCCTGGAGGTGTTCAAGGCCAGGCTGGATGAGGCTTTGAGCAACCTGGTCTAGTGGAAGGTGTCCCTGCCCATGGCAGGGGGGTTGGAACTAGGTGATCTTTAAGGTCTCTTCCAACCCAAACCATTCTGTGATTCTATGATTCTGTGCAGAACTTGAGCAACAGAAACAACATTGAATTCCAACTCCTGTGCCTGTTTTGCAAGAAGGGCTGTAAACTACCTTATATAAATGGGAGTAATTCTCTACTTCATTATACCAGTGTTATAGTAGTGTAACACTATTAAAATAGGTGAAATTACCTTAAATTAAAATGGATGCCATGCACTGGAGAATCAGATCTACAGGAATGAAAGGTTTCTTTGAGTAAGGGACATGTTCTGAGGCATAACAGATTAGTAAATGCAATTGATGTACTTTCTTGTCACATATAATAACTTATTATTTGTGCTATTTTTTAACAAGCACAGAATTAGACTTGTAATTTTTTTTCAATGAACTCATAATCTCAGAGAGCAAGACATTATATGCCTCTAATCCTTTGGATTACAGCCTGGCATATGCCAGACACCATACAGAAACATAGCAACAGCATATTATGGCTGTTTGGAACTGCTTTTTGTTTCATAAAATTGTATTTTGTCTGCTACAGATTTTTGAAAAAAAGTTTGTAGATCTCTACAGGCTATTAAAAGTGGCCAGAGTGTAAAAAAAAAAAAAGTATTTCAAAAGGTTTCCTCCTACCTACCAGATGTTGTTAGAAAATTGCTTACATGTAAAGCTAGCACATATTAGAACTCTGCAAAACTGCCAAATATGCTTCAGGTAATCTTCCTGCATATACATAAAAAGTGCCAGATTTTGAAAAAGGGTAAATGTATCATACATGAATGTTTCATCTCACTAGCCAGTGGGAATGCCTGAGCAGCCTCTAGCAACTATTGTCCAAGAAAGAGAAAGAAAGCACGTGTTTCTGCAGAGTAAGGGCTATATGAACAAATGAGGCAACCACAGGGCAGAAAATGTGTTTCAATACAATAGGCATGAAATTTGGTGGACACTGGCCAAGCTACTGGAAAACATGTGTGCTGTAGATTAGACTAATAACTATGTTCAAGTGACATCTTCAAAAGCACCAAAATATGTTGCTTTATTAAAAGCTGATAAGTTTTAAGGCCTTAGCCTACTGAGGTACTTGTGAGATTAAACATTACTCTTGTTAGGACACCAGCCTCTGAGCTCAGCAGGAAGGTAAGAAACTTTAGAGAATGAAAAATACAGCATATTGGTTGATCTGATCCATCTTTTCCTCTTTCCCTTTCTCCCAGAATTGCAAATGTGGATTGTATTTCTCCCTTCCCGAAGATATCAACTGTTAATAATTCACTATGATGATTTTAGACACTTTATATTTAAAGTCTGCATACAATTACTGATTAAATTGCATTATGAATAGTTGGATGAATATCTTATTTAACAAATTACTTTCTTCTGCCACCACAAATTGTACTTTTGCAGCAAATGACTGGCCATTTTAATAAGAAAGAATGTAATTATTTTACAGTCTTTGCTCTTTACAGGCTGGCGTACTTCATTTTCATGTAAGAAGTCAGTGAGTATTATTGGAAAGGAGGATTCTTAAAGTTGCCATTTGTGCCTATAATTTACAGAAAATGACCTTGCCTGGAAAATAAATAGACATGTGGAGGGCTCCAGTGAAATCACTGAACGCAAAAAGGCATGAATCACTGGGTATTCTTTTTCTTTGCCACAGACTCCATGGTGATATATTCTCTTGTTATTTTATCAACTAAACCAAAAAAAGAAAGAAAGAAGGAAAAAGCTAATGCAGGCAAAGAAATCCTGAAGCAAAGCTAGCAAAGTGGACTTCATTCTTCCTCAAGACCTGTGAAATCAGACTAGCAAACAAAGACCTTTATTTTTCAACTTTTTCTCAGGTTTAGTCTCAGAGAAATTTAATCTATATTCATAGCATTATACTTTGAGCTGCTGCAAGTCATCCAGGCTGTGGAGGCTGCCTAGGATGCAGTCTTTGCCCACTGCAGCTGCAAAGAATGGGAATGAACTGAAGTCCGTTTCACCTTGCATTTACCCTGTGGTTTTTATTGACAATTATCAGAATGCAGACGACAGATAATAAAACATTGTATCAGGATAATGACAGATGAAAATTTAAGTGGCATGCACAGGTGTCAAAATCCCAAAGAAAAGCAAGGGGATATAGGTACCTGTCACTGAATCCCTGGAGAATCTTCTCCTTCAGCTACTGTGTGCTAAGACCTTTGTGAAAAGGGAATTCAGATTACAAAGTTAGAGATTTTTGAAGGAAATAGCTCTGATCTGCTTTGACCACAGAACCAGGTAGATATAACCAATGATCACTGCCCTCTCTATGTACTATACAAGCGACTCTTGGAAAATTGAGGAAAAAATAAAACGTGTTTCAGTCCTGCGGGTCGTATTGGCCTCAGCTTATAAACCCATCAAGCTAAAAGGAAGATTTACTGTATCCCTGCAAACCCATGAATTCAGAGTGCAAAAGGAAGAAAGCATAGAAGCTGCAGTAGTTCCTTAGGAGTCTCTACTCCATTGTTATTTAACCTGATCCTGCTCTGCGCTAATTTAGTTTCTTAATCACATAATCATGATATATATCCTCAGTCTCTTCTCTTTTTACATGTTCTACAATATGTACAATCAAACAAGTACTTCCTAAGACAGAGGACTGATGCCAGAACCCAACAGTTAGATACACACTTGGCTCACAGAGGTACAAGGTTAGGGCCTACCAAAAAGAGAGCAGGCGTAGGTTGTGGGTCACCCCTGTCTTGCATCCCTATTGTGGGGATGTTAATAATGCTGGGGATGCAGATAGGAATAGATGGGAGAGGTGGAGCTTCAGCAATTCTAGTTTTGAGTGGGAAATGCACCTTTCTAAAAAGATTTTAATGAAACAGAAACATTCCTTATGTAAGTACATATATTTGTGTATGTATATGTTCGTATATTTGTGTACGTATGTGTGTGTGTGTATATACATATGTATGTTTATATAGAACCATGATTCTATTTTGCAGCACAATTTACTTGAAGTGGAAGCAGGTGAAGATCCTTAGATCGGTTTTGCCCATGATGCTAATCCTGTTCACTAAAAAAAGAAAACATTCTAGGAAAAAGATAGTGAAGTCAGGAAAAGGTGTTTTGATAGGTTCCAACTTCAAGGACAGCGAGATTTTGGAGACAGAAGCTTATTGAGAGGAGCTGTCACATTCACATGGCTGCTCAGTTCCAGCAACATCTTCACTCCCTCCTCCTGTATATGCTCCAGGCATTCCTTAGCTCAGTGTCCTAAAAAGTATTGATGCATTTGATGTGACCTATTGACAATGGTGATCTGTGTTAACTGACACAGACGAGCCTTGAGAAGGTGCTGATTCCATCTGTTGCAGCAGGTTATCTTTTTACACCTCAGTATTTTGAACATCGACAAAATTCTTGATATTAGATTTCAAGGTAACTCAGAGTGCTTAAATAGGCTATCCAAATCTCCAACAACCCAGTTTCACCCAGTGTTTCTCTGAAATTGTTCTTAGGTTATGACCTTATTGAGTAAGTTTCAATCAAGAATGAATTTTTATGACATTTTGTAAAGCCATGAAAATGAGTATTTATAATGGGAAGCGTGAAATATCTTCAAGTATAACTGCACTGCTAGGAGCTGAAATAGTAAAAGAGCTCACTCTGTTCCGTTTTACATTGTATAAGCTATTAGACTGAGGAGGTGGAAGTACAATTTAATTCCTGTCTCCCAGTACATTAAAGGTATATTTGTTTTTAGCTCCTTTCACTGGTACTGTTTTACATTTTACCCTTTAGCATCCAATAAAAACAAAATAAAAGCAAAAAAGACAGAAGAAGGGAGAAATGAAACTGTTGTATAAAATAACCTCAGAGAATAAGATAACTTTGTTTACAATCCAATAAAATATTTTTCATGAGTGTGGAGGGGTGGAAACCACTCTGTACTACCGAGTAACTCAAATCTGTTCTGTTGGGAGGAAATGAAAAAGTCAGCAACCATCGTGCAAGGGGCCACATTTTATGCAGCTGAGCTGTGCCTAGTGACTACAAAGTGTAATTAACTGAAAATTAGGAGATGAAGGCACAGTAGCCACTATATTTGATCTGCAAATCAATTAAACTCTACTAGAAGCTTCTGTGTTGACTTTTTATTTAGTCTTTTTCTCTTTTTTTTTTCCAGCTGACAACTCTCCTGACAACTGCAGTTCCTGCTCTGCTCTGATCGAAGGCCGATGTCAGTCTGCCTAGCAGTACCGATACACCCAGAGAGTCCTAAAAGCCATGAATTGTTTTCCCTGCCCTGTAAAGGTTCTTCTACTTTCTCTGCACCCTCAAGAAGTGAACTCTGATCCATTTAAAACTCAGCAGTTTCTTGGGTTTCGCGTCTGAATTCTTCTTGGAACAATACAATGGTTTTTAATCAAAAAAGAAACCTCTATGAGACAGCAACAGACACTAAATTTCTGACTGTTTAATCATTTGTGGCACACTTGAGATGTCATACAAACACAGAAACAGCTTTCAAAGACAATTCGGTAGTTGTACAGGTACTGCTTAAGCAGAAAGTCACTGATAGAATGAAGTGACATGCAGAATATGTTATTTGCAGTGAAGATGGTAGTTACACATTTTTGCTAATCTTCTTATCTGTCGCAAAGTTGGGGTTTCCCTTTTATCCCTGTGCTCCACTGCAGGCCTCATTCTTTCCATAAAATAGCTACATGAAGATGTGAAGGGAGACGGAGTGTTATTCTCTTTAAATTACAGTTTTATCAGAAAAGGTAAAAACAGCATTTGATTTTCTGCTGTATTCAAAACTATACACCCTTCTTTGTCAACTAGCTTAGTTGTTAATCACTTTCTACCCTTGTGAGAGTCTCAGAGGTGGTGTACACACAGGTGAGGATACATGCTTCTGCTCAAGCACTGAACAACTCAAACACAAAATCTTTACTCTTAGCATAGGAACCAGAAGAAATACAATTTGATTTTCAGAAACTAAATTTTTCAGGTTTATCTGCAAATTCTTTTTCTTGTAGACAGTGCAGAGTTAATCAAAAGAGTGAAGAAGGCTCACTGACGGCTACAGACTCACATCTCTTTCAGCCGTTCTGTGAGTCACTGAACTCGTTTCCAATGAGATGAAGCTCAGCTGTCCTCCCAGTGTTTATACACTTGCAGATATGTGTGAATGCCTTTGCAAAGACCAATATAATGTGACCTTCACTGCTGTGTACAACCAGTAAGTAATAAAGTAGAAGAAATAAGTCATAAGATTTTCATTGTGTCACACAAATCTTCAAAGTTTATGTTTTATCCAAAACCATTCCTACTATTGGAGCAGTGTGGGAGCTGCTTTTCCTACAATGCGACTAGCCAGTCTGCTGCTGTAGAGTGAACCTGAAGAAATCAATCCTTTTCCTTGCAGGTGGTTTTCCATATCTGGACAACTTTGAAGGGCTAACCACCAGGCTCAGTGTTGGACACTGTCCTCAGTGAGAGACAAACAGCACTGTGGACCCTGAGCTTGCTTTCTCTCTGTCCTTACTGTTTATTCTCAACTCAGTGGGATTAAGGTTCAGGGAATTACATTCTGATGCTGAGTTTGAGAAAGTGAGTGTTGTCTGTTTCCTTTCAACCAGTCTTGACTTATCTCAAACAAAACACAGTCCAAACAAAAGCTGAGGACTCTGTCAGGAAACTTAGCACACTCACCTTTCCAGGTGATTTCAGAGCTTGCTGTTTTGCAGAGGTTGTTCCAGGTCACGTCTTTACAAGAAAGCAATCTGTACAGAGGTCTGCAGCTGGGAACAAGCAGAAACCCACTTTTCACCGACGATATGCACCCATCAGTGAGTATTTATCACCCGTGGCTGTCATCTACCTTTTCCTTATTTCCTTTTCATGTCTTTTTTATTAGTTACAGCTGTCAGATCTTTCCCACCTCTCCAATGTCGCCGGTAAGTACAACGATGAGAACAAGTACATGTGTGTCTTGCCTTACAGCTTTTGGGAGGCAGAGCTTGGCTTCTTCTTGGCAGCTGCAAGAGCCTTAGGGAAAAAGGTTTGAGGCCACCCAGCTGAGCAGATGTGTGGTAGCAGCTGGGGAGTGCTGTTTCCAGCAGCTCCTCCAGCTGCAATCATTAGCCGTTAGTGAGCAGCAGCGGAGTTGCTCCATCACTACGGTGGCTCCAACCACAGACCTTCTGCTCCCTTCCCAGGAGCAATTCCTTATCTCTTGCCGGTCAGCCTCACTCTTCTACTTTATTAATTATGGGATCAGCTGTGAGTCCTTCCACATGCCTGCTCCGGGAGTAATGGTCCGTGAGAAGTCTCATTAGTCTCCCGTGTGGGCTGCCTGCACTGCCAGATCCCTCAGAGGGAAGACAGCAACTGTTGGCTAAATGCTGCTCTCCTTTCCCACACAGGTGAGTGATGACAGAGCAAGTAAATGTGGGGGAATGGGAAGGACAACCCTATCTCTTCACAGGGCTGTCTTGGCAGACCCAAGCACACAGGGAGGCAGTAAATAGCAGTCGCATGGCAGCCACTTAAGGGCTCTTCTTTGAGTATCAGGTCTATGTCTGTCCCTGTCTATTTTCCTCCTCGATATCCTGAGCAGCAGTTCAGCTCTCCTGGGTGTGCTATGAAGCTACACTAAGTCACAGCTCCCTGCTTCTGACATCGGCAAGTTTACGAACTAAATCTCCAATCCTGCGAAGATGCGCACACGGTGTTGCATTTGGCACATGGTGAA
The DNA here is from genome assembly GCA_011057875.1 of Pterocles orientalis. Lineage (NCBI taxonomy): Eukaryota > Metazoa > Chordata > Aves > Pterocliformes > Pteroclidae > Pterocles > Pterocles orientalis. The sequence continues at coordinate 342,932 of WKFP01014393.1, forward strand.
TCTGTCGGCGGTGTCACTCTACATCAGATAATTTTGGTTCATACCTCTCTGCAAGATCAGGGCCCACAAGTTTGTTCACAATGTCACATGGATTTGGGATGAATGGAGGACACAGTAACACTAGCAACAATTTTCCTCCCACATTTTACGTATCCACACTGTAATTTCTGAATTTCCATTTTAATTATTTTATTTCTGCAGATATGCTCTCACACACAACCAGAGGTGGCATTATCCAGGACCAAAAATGACAGCGAAAGCTATGCAATCTTGGGGGTGATGATTTGGAGTTATTTTCGTGGCATTATGTGAAAGCACGACAATAAAACAGCCCATACAATGCACTCTAATAGCCTCCTTACCACACTATTGAATTCTATAACTGAAACTTCCTTGCATTTCTGCTGAAAACTAACGCAGCATGAAGACTGAGTTGTCTAATGTCCATTTACAGATATCTCTTTAGGTCACTAAAGTGGGATAAGCCACCAAGAAACAGCCACACCATGTTTAACTTGGAAAGAAACAAACACAAAGTTTTTATTTTACATATATGTCCACAACATGAAGACACCCACTTTACCCTGAAACACACAAAGCCATAAACACACAAAGACACCAGTGTGCACACATCAAGCCATGAAGTCAAACAGAGCCACTAACACACAAAGCTGTGCACGCATGTGGTGTATGAATGCACAGAGCCAGACAGGTATGGACACTGAGCCAGATGCACAGAGGTGTAATCTTGCACCCACCCATGCATACACAGAGGACTGCGTACACAGCAAAGCATGAAATTAAAAAAGGGTAGCAGTCACTCCTAAATTTAAAATGCATTGACTGCTCTCTTAAATCTAGTAGGAATTCATTTTATGTGTTGGACATAACTGATCCTAATTTTTTTTTTTTAAATTGAGGTCAAACCAGATGGAGGGAAGTGACAAGTATCTTAAGCTCACACCAAAGATACAGGCACTGCTGAAAGGATGATAATTTGAACTCATTAATTTCAACATGAATTTAATCTGTGACATCGTTAGGTTTAAAATTTTCCTATGGGAAATTATGAGAATAGAATACCTGAGGGCTAGGTCCTACGCCTAAATATTCTCCATTGATCTCTTCCCACTCTACGTTTCTTAAAAGAATAATCACACTGACATAGCCTCTGCAAGAGGAGCTAGGAGAAGAAAATACTGCCTCTGCCACACAGAATTTCCCCCACCAATCTTGATTTTCTTACAGTGCCAGCCCCCAGACATTCTTTGTTTATTAGTCAGTGACTTGAAGTCAAATAGGAGTCTTTGAAATACTTCACAGTGAATCCTTCTACTGATGGACAGATCCTTCATGATAAATCTGATAATCATATTGCCAGTGGTTATACGGAATACATAATTATTAATGCATAATTCCCCTGTCTATCTAGATGCAATATAATTGGGTGAATAATTTAGAGCAAACTATTAAAATTTGTGCCCATTTTCTGTTAGCATATTAGCCACAAATACATTATAATTCTCTGAGATGAATTCCTCATTCAGAATGACTTACTATAATTACAAAAACCTGATATAAAGTCTATTAAGTCAGTAGAAAGTATTTCATTGAATTCTATGAACTCTGGATTAGACCTATAATTATTAGTCTGTAGATAAATCAGAGGAAGTTCAATAAAAGTACCCATGGTCATAATTTTCTTTCTAATTCTTTTGATTGGAAATCTTTCATTGCTCTGATTGGATATGCACCTAGGGAAACAGATATATGCTGTAGACATCTAGCGTCACATTTAACTTTTAATGATTCAAGTGCTTTTAAAGATCCCATCAGGCAATTATTTGTCTCTTTACACATCTAAATATCTCACATAATTCTCAAGATAACTCTCCATCCTATCACACTATACATGGGAGCTCCATGCTAAGTTTCACAAGCTCCCAGCTTCTAATGTCTTAAGCATTTGACTGTGTTTACTTTCCAAACTAAGGTATTAAATGTCCTGCAATAAAAGACCAACAACATAAAACAACTAAAGGGACATTCCTCATTAAAAGTCTCATACACTATGATGTTTAGAGAATTCCAATCAAATCCAAAGCCAAGAGAAACGTAGTAATGGAACAGACAATTGATAATTGACAATCTATCTACCTCACCCCCAGTAGTGCAAGTCAAAGCTCTTATCGTGCCAATACAAATTGCCTGTTTCCAAAGCAGCAAATGCTACCAAGAAAAAGAAAAAATAGAATTCAAAGCTGCTTTTTCTCACTATGGTTTCTTGCCTAGATTGGGTTTCATATTTCTTTGAATTAATGATTCTGCTTTCTTTTGTACTGTGCCTTAAGCAGTCATCTGGCTTCAAAGAAGTGATGTGTTTGCTTTAACTCCTCTGCAGTAGAAAATACCTTATTAAAGTAATGATCTAATGGTTTAAAACAAGGCACTTCTAAGCTTAATGGAGGCTGGTTTAAGTATTCATTCATTAGACAATGCTGCTCGTGATAAATATACCATTAAGCAACCATAATGCGTACTGTCAACTACCACCATGAATTGAAAGGCACGTGGGCCAATATCCCTGTATACCATATCATCTTGAACAGTTATGCTTGAAAATATTGCTGTCCTACATTTTCATGTATTGAAGCTATGATTTCAATCTCTGTAGGATGATGTTTGGTTTCCAACCCAGGTATTCGGTGTGTATTAGACTTCTACAAAACAGTTGTCCTAGTTATCCTGAATGGGAGTTGTCGACACATTTCCTTACATAAAGCCAGGCCCTCAAATGAATTGGGAAGAGATCTGTAGAAAGGGAGAGTAGAAATCACTCTCAAAGGAAACCCTAAGACCAGTGGAATACTGGGATGATTTGGGTTACCTTCTTTGGGTCTGTGAACTTGAGTCTGGTTTTCACAGCCTGTATTAAGATCTCCACAGAGGAAAGCATGTGCAGTGTGTATCTGTGTAGTCCTGTAGTACAGTACTGCTATTGCTAGTAACAAGTTGTCCCCTTTTTACTGAGTTTGCAAGGCCTCAGGACTGAGGCTTGCCAGGTTTGTTCTCCCTGAACTTGACCAGCTTGCAGCTTTGTTTTAATTGGTTTATCTGTGACAGCAATTTGTTTAGTTGAAAGGTGTCTATGGCTAATTTGCTTTGCTTTTGTCATCTTTATAAGGTATGACCACAGCTTACATAGGTAGCAGTAACAAGCAATTATCCTGTCTAGAATTAAGTATTTATGACTCTTACACAATGATGTTGTTTAGAGAAATACAGGCCTGGTATGATAGTGAAGGTTTTGAGAAGGGGCCACACGGGGTGGGGGACAGAGGAGTGCAGGCATGGAATAATAAGAGATGGGGTACAGCCTGGCACTGTGGACCCCATGCCTTTAAACAAATCACACATGGTCAGTTAAAGAAACGCAGTCCTGGAGTTGGATAAAAAAGGCTTTAGGGATAACAAACAGAGTAATACTATATAACGTATGTAAAAGACATCATATGTAGTAAATTCAGATATAACATGGAACTGCAGAATAATATAGAAAGAACTAGGTGTAAAAGTATGTTAAGAAGCATAAAAATAACCCAAACTGGATCCTAGTGTGAAGAAGAAACACAAACATGAAACATGAACATCATATTTCTCCTGGCAAAGGAATCCCGGTGTTAACAACTGTCCAAAACACTCCCACCCCACACTAGAATGGAACCACAGAGGTTAGGACTCAGAGGAGCAGCAGAAAGATGAGCATAACACCAGGAAAAAGGATGTGTGTAACAGTTGTTATTATTACTGTTGAAACATTTTCTGTATTTTTTTCTCTTTCTGAACTAATGAAAAGACTTTGATTATACTGTTAAAATTTAAATTATACGAGGAATAAATTCTTGGCTTATGGTTTCCTCTTTGTGTATAAACATGAGTTTGAGCATGAGCAGGTCATTACCATCAGGAATGTCAGTGGTATGCCAGTGCCTTTGTTGTCTTTTTCTGCATCACATCTCCCAGCACCTATCATCTAGTTGGAAAATACCAACTTTCATGCACATGGGTATTCATACTTTGTAGATTGATTTTCTTACAGCCAAAGTGTGTGGGACTTTTACAGCTACAGACAAGGGCCAAGTCAATGTCTCTTTAGTGTCCAGTGTGTCAGCAAGGTGTGCATTGCTCTCAAACACCAAATCAGTACATAGCTAACCGTTCACTAGGGCATGTCTCAATACTGAAGTTATGCATTATCAAAATAAGTCATGTAACTGAGAAAAAGATTGACCTCTTTTTAGTATAAGTTAGACAGAGCCTGTCTCCCTAGAAAAGTGCTTATTTCTTCTAAGGCTTGTAATATGTTTTCGATGTTGTGTCAGCTTAAAGCTGGATCTCATTCTTGATGACTAACTCCTCTATTGTCTGTCATGCAGTCAGGCCAGCTCACACTGGCTAAAGCCTGGAGTTAGACAGCTGGCTCCCAGAATAGGAGACCCATACCTGAACTCAACACATTCCCCTCCTGTAAGTGTGGACACAATTAGCCAGAGCCAGCTGAAGTAGAAAAGTTGAGCACTTGCTTGGACACTGCATAGATGTAGGCTGGGTTCTTTATATGCCATGGCAAAAGGTGTAAAAGTAAATTCTGTTTCCCTGCCTTACCTCTACCTTTCTCTCAGTCTCCAGTGCCCCTAGTCCATCCTTGCAGCTCATTTCCACCCTTCACACACACTCCTTTCTGAAGGCTCTTGTAAGGTACTGCAACTCTACTGGAAGGTCCCTGGCAGACAGGGCTCTGGGGTTGGAATGTGTTGCATATGTTCTTTAGCTCAGGCACAAGGGGTAATGCTCCTGGGATCAAAGGGCTGAGTTTTATCCTTTCTGTCTCTGTATAGCTACCAATGGTTTAAACTGAACATATCTGGTGAATCCAAAGGAATTACACAGTTTTAATTTGCATAACATCTATTTCTTTGGAACTGAGGCGCAGATTTTCGAAGACATGTATGAAGGATGAAATTGCTGAGTAACAGGGATGAATTTGTTCTGATGCTTCTTGAAATTCTTTGAAGTTCAGGCAAGCAAAAGTCAGAGAGGCAAAGCACGATGCTACAGTATTAATCAAAATTAATCTGGAATTCTTTCTTCTTGTTGATTTCTTACAACTTCTTTGTAACTTGATTGAGTTCTTGCATCTCAGCTAAACAGCTGCTGTAGGAAATATGCATGAGCTACTTCCATGATTAGCTGAGTAGGTATCTCAATCTTATTGGGGTGAGCAAACAGATTTCACAAGCAAATGGTTTTGTTCTTGTCTTTGCTCATCCCTCTAGCCCTGTGAAATGCATAGCAGGCCCTTCTACTAGCACAGAAGGGATTGAGGAAGAGAGTAGGTAATGACCAATTTTGTCTTTTCTGGATGCTCTTTCAATGGAGCCAAGAGGCATTTTCACAGGGGCAAATGAATTCCTACCTCAGATGCATTCATCTTCCCTCTTGGATGCATTCCTGACTCTCTACTGCACCTCCTTCTGTAACTGCCTCTTATCCATCAGCCATCTGTAAATTTAACTGCAGAAGGAAATTAATGTATTACAAATTTGTGGCTGTCTTTTCCTAGAACACCCTGAAAAAACTCCAACGTGTGCTTTTTTTTTTTTCTAGGATCTGATTCTGCAACTGTCTCATGTAACATTTGATAAAAACTGAGGTTCACTGCTAGTGCCTGTAACGCACAGCCCACTTCATGAGATGAATTACATGACTGAAGCTGAGTTTTTTTCCCCCTGATTTCCCTTCTTTTTGTGTTACTATGGTTCATGACTTTACAAATCTTTCCTTTTTTTTTTTTAATATTAAATTCTCCCAACTTCTTGCAACTGATTGATTTTCCAAGTGTCTGTTTTGTGGGTAACATATTGATATATTTTGAAAATCGATAGAAAGAAAATTAAGCTGAAAATAAGTCAGACACATCAGTCATATAAGTCTGCTGCATAATCTTTCATTTCAACCTATATATTTAATGGGCCTAAGGCCACAAACCAGACTTCTCTCTTTATTTCCTTGCCTTCCATCTCAGTACATGGATTAGAACATGCATGAAGCCTTCTATTTATATAAAATTATATTATGTATGGAATCTTATGATAAGGGGCTCAAGTGAAATAATTAAACCTGTGTCAATTAAGACTAATGCTGAATCCAAATCAATATCCCGAAAGCAAGGGTCTTGCTCAAAATGAAGAGAGAAACTGTTCTCTACAAAACAGTCTTAAGTAAAATAAAATCCAATATAATCCTCTTATTAAGTAATATTTGATAGTTCAGTCAAATTTCTCCTGAAAGAAGAGACTTCCTTATTTTAAGCTCCCAGAGAGACAATTTGTATAATGATGATCTTCTCATAGAACTAGATTGATTTACCATTTTTAAACAGTGTTTGAAACAAGTGTTTACATACTTCTTTCCAGAGTCTATTGAGACTTACAGCAGGACAAGGTCCTCCCCACTATAGATTTCTGCCCTGACTCATATGCTCTCAATCTCGAGCCACAGCTGTACTCTGATATGTTTCTGGCCAGCCATCAGTCACATGACATCTACTGCTGTGGGTCTATAGAGGTGAGGACAACACTGCAAGATTTTGACTACCTAGAAAGAAATTGTGAACTTTCCTTACAAAAGAGTAGCAGGAGTCTTGCTCTACTTCTGCAGAAATATTCATTCAATCTTAGTATAATGGTGTCTATGGGTTTTAAATGTTACTTAACTGCTACTTTATCCATAAAGGAAAAGAGATTAAAGAGAAGAGATGGTGGTAGGAAAATAAAGAGAAGATTAAAGCTTTGATGACAGTTATAGAAATTATACATGGAAAGACAGATTATATCTAGTTACACATCTTATTTCCTGTATTCACTGAGTTATATGCTAAAATTCTCTGTTTAGTCTCAGTTGGAGCCTGGGACTTGGAAACTACAGTTGGTTTCAGAGCAAATAACATGAAGGCTTCTTAGCAAGGCTTCCCAGTCTCTGTAGCTATGTGCTTTTGAGCATGCTAGAGGTGATTAACTATCAAATTAGAGCAGCTTTGCATGACCCTTGTCTCAACAAGAGATGGGAAAAGCTCTGTGGTTCACACACCTTGTGTCTTCACACACACACCAGTTTTGTGCTCCCTACGTAGTGGCCCTCAAACCAGAAGACATTCCGTGTCAGATGGAGAAGGGATGCAGGAGCAGGGCTGCTTCAAAGCTTTCACCTCAGCTACCAGAGCATTTCTAAGAATCAGTCCATGGTCATCTTACTTAGTCTAGTATCAATTTGTTCATGACTTTTCTCCATTCTCTCAGTTTCCACTGGCATAGTTGTGAAAGGGTCATCCTGGGATCTAGTGTATTAGACATGGATCAGAGTTGAGCATCAAAAAAATGTTAAGCCAGATATCTCCAACTGGCTTAAATTTTATCTCTTCAGCTTCCAATCTCTTCTAGAATTTCTGTTTCTTCTTAAGCAGTGTTTCATAAAGTACTTTTCTACTACAGGAGAGAGTTTCAGCTAAGTGTGTTTCCAGGACTGGCATGGGGATGCGCTTTCCAGGTATTCTCTTGATCTTTATTATTGCCTTCTCTGGCCAAACACATCTCTTTTGCTGCTGTTGGGATTTTTAATTAACAATCAGACATCCTAGAAGTATGCCATGAACTCTTGTCCTCAGACTCATTGCTGTGAGGCAAGCAACTAACAAGAGCCTCTACTTGGCTCTTGTGAGGCCCCATCTGGAGTACTGTGTCCAGGCCTGGGGCCCCCAGCACAGGAAGGACGTGGAGCTCTTGGAGCGGGTGCAGAGGAGGGCCGCTAAGATGATCAGAGGGCTGGAGCACCTCACCTATGAGGAAAGGTTGAGGGAACTGGGCTTGTTTAGCTTGGAGAAGAGAAGGCTCCGGGGAGACCTCATTGCGGCCTTCCAGTACTTGAAGGGAGCCTATAAACAGGAGGGGGAGCGACTGTTTATGAGGGTGGATAGTGACAGGACAAGGGGGAATGGTTTTAAATTAAGACAGGGGAGGTTTAGGTTAGAGATTAGGAGAAAGTTTTTCACCCAAAGGGTGGTGGCACACTGGAACAGGTTGCCCAGGGAGGTCGTGGATGCCCCATACCTGGAGGCATTCAAGGCCAGGCCAGATGTGGCTCTGAGCAGCCTGGTTGGTGGCCCTGCATATAGCAGGGTGGTTGAAACTAGATGATCACTATGGTCCTTTTCAACCCAGGCCATTCTATAATTCTATGATGATTCTATGATTTCATTAATGATGAGACTAGCTCCAACTCATGTGAAGTGTCTTTTTACCTTTTGACAGGGTCTATGACAGCCCTTAAAGCTGCTGAAACCTGAGCAGTTCCCCCTGAAATTCCCTTCAGATCTTGTACCAGTGCTGAATGAACCAACTTTCTTGGGTGCCTAAGTCCAGTATTTGCATTCGCCAAGAGTAGACCCAGTTTCCACCTGAAAAAGGATAGGACTGAGCAGCTACACGGTTGTTCCCATGTCAGTTACATAGACTTAGCAGTTTGTAGCAGGCAATACCCACAGTGAATCTGTGTCTGGAATTAGATGTCTTTGGCAAGACCCCTAACTATAGTTCCCACTGAACAGAGTGGCTGTGTCATTTGTGCTAGTGAGTTCACGTGCATCAATGACCATTTTTGGAATTTAGAAGTTACTACTGTAGTCACTTGGGACAGATAAAAGATCATGGAGATTTTTATCTTGCTCCAGAGGATGAAGTAAAAACATTAAAATTGTCAATGTGCATGAGTCCAATTATGTGCCTTGCTGAGGAATTACAGCAATTTTTGTTGGCTCTGAATTGAGATCATTCCGTGTTGACCTCCTTGGCTCTGTGCTACTTAACTATGCCACTTGGAGTGACTATTGTTCTACACCATGATTCCCTGTACTCAAGGAAGTTGTTACCTGTATGATTTATTTTTAAAATGTTTTCAGTTGCTTTTATTTGCTAATACTGTGGATATTATAATTTAGCAACAGTACATCTGTGTGTGCATGTGTGTGTGCATGCATGTTCAGCTGCCTGCATGGGTACAGTGCTTGGCACAATAAGGCCTTTCCACTCCATGTTCTACAGTTGCTTTAGTGACACTTACATACACGAGGAAATTATTTCAGAAATGAAACTTCGGGAAAGATAAGTGTTGTGTCTGTACAGCAAATTATACTTTCTCTTTCTGTCGTGGGTTAAGCAGAGCAGAGTTAATTTTTTTTTTTCCCTTTTCCCTTCTCTTCATAAATAGCTAGAAGAAGCTATGTTTTGGATTCCTGCTCAGGAGAGAATTGATAAGAGAAGAACAGAGAAGAACGTTTATAGTTATTGCTAGGATGTTGCTATTTGTTCTCAAGGACGAGATACATTCAGCCTCTCTCCTCTCAATAGACAGAGAGAGAGAGCCCGACTTCTAGCTTGGGATTTGCTTTTAAGTCAAGATTGAGAAGCAGACTGACCAATTATTCCATCCCATGCACGTCATACCCAGTATTTAGAAGAGGACTTTTCGAGGAGAGCTGTCTTTGCACTTCCGGATTCGTCTCGCTTTGGGGAGCCTGCGTTCGCTTTCCAAAGGCCTTTCCCCCCTCTTCCCCCCACGGTCACCGTTAGCTCTCGGCCCGGGACACTCGTTTATCTCCGTTCCGTGAGTTTTGGCATCCTCCCTCTCCAGGAGGATCATTAGCTGTTGGTTTTTTTTTCCCCTCTGCTTCGGTCAGCTCTCGGGTTTGGACGCTTGGGCTGTTATCTCCGTTCCGTGAGTGCCTCTGGGAGCGGTGCACCCCCTTTCCCCCTTTCCCCCTTTTTCCCCCCTTTCTGGGGGAATCGTCTGTGCGGTTTCTGGGGATTATTAGCTGCCAACAGGCCGAGCCTTTTTGGGGGGGGGCAGTATCATTGTCAACAGGCCGAGCCTTTTTCGGGGGAGAGGGGGGGCAGCATAATTGTGTATCACCTATTCTCTTCCTCCTTTGGGGCCATTGGCTGGGAGTGGGCTAGGCCTTTGGTCACTGTATATCACATTGCATCTTTGTATATAGTATTATTTCTAATATTATTGTAGTTTAGTAATTAAATTGTCCTTATCTCAACCCACGAGTCCTCTTTGCCATTTACCTCTTTAATTCTCTCCCCTGTGATTGGGTGGGGGCAGGGACTGTGTGAGCGGGTGTGTGTGGTTTGGCCCCCAGCCAAGGGCCAACCCTTCACACTTTCTCACTCAATACATTTTGGTGGTACTTAACATAGATGGCCATATCCCAAACCTGATGGGAAGAATTAGGACTCTACTGAGACATGGGCAGTGATGCCTATACCACCGATGACCTCTGCTGAGAACTCTCAGACTGCCTAAGGGGATGCCTTACTTCCAGTATATTGTCTTCCTTTGACAGTTCAAAAACAATCCAAAGACAGAACTTTATTTTTCTTTGAGGAAAAAATCAATCCGTATGAATAAGTTCTAGTCTAGTTATGTCATACATTCCGTCAGCTTATATTTAACAGCATGGCATGCATGTTAGCAGCAAAATGAGTCGGACAATCTACTTGACATAGAAAGAATTACTTTCTTCTGCACATAAACTACCAGTTTGCTTTAGAGTTGTCATTTTGTAAAATAAATATTGCAAAGCAAATTGATTTCTTATTTCTTCTCCAAGAAGAGTACAAGGACATAATCTCTCTAGTACCTCATAAACTTGATTTGATTTTTTGAAAGCTCTCTCCAGTGTATACCTTTTAGATAGGAAACGAGTTTAAGTCTTTTGATTGCAAAATATTCTCTGCTTAAAACAAAACAAAAAGAAAAAGAAATATCTCATGTATGTCAGAAGATGAGGATGTAATATCTTCTCATCAGAAAAAAAAAACAAATCAAAACAAAACATGAAAATGTATTAGCAATTTCCAGCTGGGAAAAGCACTAAAAAATTGCCTGTAGCTTAGCTTGCTTGTCTTAGACAAATTTATATATGGATCCAAAAAAGGCATAGCAGTGAAAAGAAGTGCCATGTAGTGGAGAGAATTAGTAAGAAATGTTGAGTTAGAAGACACTTTGTAGAGTAGATCTGCCATCACTACATGATATTATGCTAATATAATCTGATCCATGTTACTAAAAGAGTCTGAAAGTTTCCATTCAAATTTATATTGCCAGGCATGGATAAACTGTTCAAAAAGGCTTGCCTATTTTGGAAAGCTTGTCTCTCTGTGTCTTATTCCAGAGTTCCTACCCAGATACTTGAAAAAGATCAGTTTACTTTTTGCTATCACACTGTCGCTTTCATTCATCAGAGAATGATGAGAGATGTCTACATGTCTGCTCTTCTCTCAATTCACTCCCTGTCTGGCTATAGTAGGAAAGTGTGGCAACCATCCGGAATCAGACTCTTAATGAGATTATGGTTTCTAAAATCAGCAATAGATCAGCTCCAACAAAGGACATATAAATCTCAAAACCAGTAAACCTGTATATACTGTTCATATGACTCTTTAGAAACAGATTAATCACACAAATTTAAGCATGTAAGCAAGACATAAGATTATAGACACTCTAAGACATTACAGACATCACTATAGACAATGGCAAGAGTGTGGTACCTTCAGAGGGTGAATGATTCCTCTTAAGACCTGGGATGTTTTATGAGGGCATGCATCTAATATGGTTTACCTAATATGCACACTTCTTTCTCAACGGGCTATATAGTGAGCACAGGACAACTACTCTCCCAGATTCGTCATCTCCATCAGCCACATAAATGAAACGTGATAAATCCAGGCCTTAATGCTTCAGAAGGCACATCTAAAAAGACTGCCTAAGAAGGCAGGTGCTTAACGGCAAACACTAAAAACAGGCATGTGGAGGCATCTGAGTGTCCCTAACTTACATACCATGGCTGAAGAATTTCCCTATAAGAATGTATTGGAATAGCTGAGTAGCATTCACTCCTCTCCTTACACAGGATGAGAAGTTGTGGAGTCTTTCTGGGTGCCAAAAATATATATTTCTTTTTTGTTTGTTAAGATGTTTCAGAACACAAGAGATTGTTGACTGTGAAGGACTTACAAAGCAAGCAGAAGGCAGAAATCTTTCTGTATCTTTAACAGAGAAGTGAGAAGGCATAGTGTACATTTTTACTACAAGTACTTACATGGAAATACGTATTTGGCATTGCTGCTTACGAAAATATTTATTATAATATAAAATTATAATTTATAAATATATTTTATTGCAATTATGTTGCATTTGAAATTTTCTTAATGATGACCGTGACTGCGCTCATGTATGAACATAAATATACATACACTGCTGCATGGTAGAAGTCCTTTCAAAGCAAAGGCCAAGAAAAAAATGTAGATTTTGGTTCATAGAAAATACTTCTGAAGCAGAAATAAAAAACATCTGCAGCAACAAACTATCTATGACCTCAAGGAGAAAATAAAGAACTTAAAGTGGATACAGAAGAAGACAGAGAGCCAGAGGAAGACATTTTAGAAGCTGTTGAAACAGGAGACATAGAAGGTGATATTAGGGTAGTGGTCTAGACAAGTGTCCAGGAAAGGATGAAGTAGAGCCAAAGGAGAGATGCAGACTTATGACACTTGCAGGGTGGTTAGGATGGAGTAATTGATATCATATGGGAAAAAATACGATGAAATCAAGTGAGAGGCTCAAAGAAAACAGGCAGAAATAAGATCTGACATGTTATGGAAGGCAGGGCAGCCAGTATGCAAGGATTATCAGTAGTGTCTCGTGTCAGAGGAATGCACAATGGTGAGGAAGCAGACCTGAGCTATCACACAGTGGAGTTGTTCACATACAGCTTAATTAGCACAGTGAATCTGAAGGAAAAACTTCACCTCTGGGTTTGTTCTCATACCAAGGTTATCACACTGTGATGTGCTACATAAAATTAGCTGGAGAGAATAAGCTTGCCTGAGGTCCTATTCTGCTTTCCCACCAGAGTTTCTGTTACTCTTGTCACAAACTGACTAAATATAGATTATCTTATTTTCCCTAAGGTTTTCTTTGTCTTTTCTTATCCTGGCCTTTCGTAATCCCAGGGTTTGCAGGTGCCATACATAATCTTCTGTGTTATCAGGAAACAGCACTGCAGGGTTCCATTTAACCAGCACAAGCTGTCATCTTCCATTGTTGCAGTTTTAAAACTATAAAAAGACAATTATACATACTGTGAGAATGTTGATGACTACCCCTCGAAGGCCGAAAAATGAATTGTGACTCCAGTTGTGTGGAGTCATGGTAGCTTGAAGGTGAAAGTTTTAACATCAGTGCATGTAGCCATGCTTCCCAAATGAATAATTTTGTTGTATTTTTTCTGTGAGAAATGTCATCAAAGTGTTGTTGTCTTCTGGATGGTAAACTAGTTTCATCCCAATTTATTTATTTATTTTGAATTGCTCTCAAAACATCTTTGAGGTTACTCTCCTTAAAAAGCCTATGTGTTCCTTATGGCATCACTCAGCATTATATGGCAGTAAACCATCATTCAGTGATGGACCTCTTTAGTGTAGTCTGCCCACAAACTGAGTTTTGCAGATGCATGCCCTTGCTTTGGTGTACAAGTCAGATGAATGACTACAGTATCTGTCTTGGTAATGTGACTGACCATGTGGCTATAGCTAAGGACAAAACTGGAAATATGAGCCACTAGTATTAGTTCTTCTTGATATTATAAACTATGCAGAAAGATCAGAATTATTCAAATAGAATCACTGGTATAATCAGAAAATAGTGTGTTTTCACCACATTGGTACATTTACTGTGTGAAGTCTTCAGATCAACTTCACACATGTTGCACCAAGTATACGGTCATAACATGAAGTGGAAATTTCATATCAGCTTCACACTATGTCTTCATATATCTTAATATAAATATCAAATTTAGTTTTTCAGGGAAGTAGAGGCACGTCATTCACCCCTCCAATAACTGATCTCTTATATCTTATCCATTATGCCATGTGTTCAAGAAGAAACTGAAGCCAGCTTAAACAAATAAATAAAAAATTACCCCAATCAACTGATGATGAAAACCTCACTGCAGGTTAATGTGTGCTCAGGAGTCACAGGATTGAGTCCTACCTCTTCTTTCTTCTAATGTCACTGGAAGTTGCACATACTAATTATGAAAAGGTGCCTACTACGTTGTCAGTATATCGCACCTAGTTCAGTCTCTGACAGGCAATAGTCCAACATGAACATCCCGATGCTGATTTCAGAAAAAATCTAAATGCTGCTTTAGGATCTGCTTCAGATCTTTCTGCTGCCTGAGACACTTAGAGGAGAAGGGTCACACACCAGACTTTTTTAGGACAGGATGAAGGAAATCGGTTTCAGTCCCCGAAAGCTCAAACAAAAGGTGTGAATCAATCATTATTATTATTTGGATTTTTTGCAGTGTTAGTGAAAATCCTACTGAAAGATTTGTGCTTTGTGAAATACAATCCCATACTCCCTTGATACTCTCATACTCCAAAACTAAGGTTTTTATATCCTTTCATGGACTATAACAACCATACATTTCCCCTCAGTAAAATACATGCAGGATGTTGAACAGGTACATGGGCATGTAAGATTTTTTTTGTCAGCATTTCCTCCAGTATAAATCAGTATCAAATGGATAAATGGCATCCTTATATTAATATTGCCCTGTTTCATATTGGCAAGGTAAGTATTTGTATGGTTTATCTGTTTCATGAATGCTATACATGTCAATTAAAACTCCCTTTAGGCAGCTTTAGCCTATGCATCTGACAGAAAAGCAGAATTATTTGCATTGTACCCATGAATTGATATGTTTTTTCTTGATTTTTATTAACTATTTCCTCTTCCAGAAATGTCTCCAGAGCTTACTAAGAAAAAGTTTTCCTGTGTCTACTACATCCCAAAATTAAAGAATACTGATTTCTGCTGGATTACACATTGTGATCATGCATGTTCAGACCAGCCTCTGAAGAAACTGATTCATTTATGGCCCTCTGGAATCTTGATCCTGAGGATTTGCTCAGATATATATGCAAGCTTTTGCAATTTAGGGAAAGTGTGATTTTATACAGTCTATAGGCATCCAATCACCTTAGATAGAGAAATAATTATCAACAATTTGTCTAAAGTCAGCAGAGAGTCACATGCTCCGCTAGAGCGCAGAGTACAAATCTAAATTTGATTCATCTTCTGGAAGACCAGTGTCTCTCTGTTGGTTGCAGAGGGAACATAGAAAGACCAGCTTTCTAATTTTTACACCTAATTTATATACCTAAAATAAGGTGATGTGATTATCCCCTAAAGCCTGAATTCATCTACCATAAATTAGCCATCTGGAGGTTTTAATGATTAAGTATCAATCCATGATTCATCCTGACTCAGCCCTCAGTCAACATCAGCATCTGCTATTTCTCCAGATTTGGGCAAATGAAAGTCCATAGCTGTTTAAACTTCCTGTTTTGTTCATTTGCAGAACCCTCCTGCCTCTGCCCAAATTAGACATCTAGCTCTTACTAAAGTCCAGTTGTGATTAATTCCCCTAAGGGAAACTGTCAAGGTCCTAAAACTCTCTGAATGCTAGACAGCTCTTAATTCTTGCTGAATCTCAGATCTGCACAAATACCTGGTAATGGATGGTCTTGGACTGAAATGCTCGTCCTGTTTTACTCAGTCCTGGCCTCCTCCAGCTCATCTTGACCTTGGAGTTAATAAGTAGTGAAATCAGAGAGGCAGAAGAGGCAGCGAGACAATAGAGGGATTTTTTTCCCCCCCTTAGGATCTTTTAAACGTTGTGTGGGCATCCTGGCCAACTGTCTTTGTAGTAGATGGCCTTTCCATTTTAATTAGCTCTGTGATTTCCTGATCCCCCTATGGGCCTTGAGATATATGCATTTTGCCTCTGATAGTGTCAAAGTGCAGTACTCATTTAACTTCAGCAGTGCCCAGCCATCTGCTGATGACTACAGCAAGTAACAAGTGACTGTCTTTTTTGACGCCCAACCTGAAATAACAAAGATGCTGGGTGAGAGATAGGTTGTTGCTTGCAATAGCATTGGCTCAAAGAGGAGAGAGAAACACTGGCATTTGCAAAAACATTTTGCTGGCCTTCAACCCCCATCTGCATGGGACAGGCGAAAAGCCAGGTGCATCATAAAATTGTATCATAGCATCATAGAATGGTGTGAGTTGGAAGGGACCTCAAAGATCACCTAGTTTCAACACCCCTGCCATGGGCAGGCATACCTGCCAATCATTCAGGATGAAATCCTATCAATCCAAACTATTTCAGTGGCTATAAAGAGGAATTGGTTGCTTGGCCTGGAGAAGTGGTAATACAACAAAAAGCAGCTAGCCACATTCAGGGGCTCATTTATTCCCCTTTGGTAATCTGACTTAGAAATGATTCTATCTTTGCATTAAGGTGAAATTTTGTCTGATGATTTCTGGATCAATCAATCCCATCTTACAAAAATGCTCAATCAAGTCTTAGAAATGCGTGGTCATTATATCACAAAGCCTTTTAGCAGTTTGCACGACATCAGTTAGAGGGATCCAATGAAATAATAAAAGGGAGATGCACGTAAAAGCAGAACACACTCCAGCACACTTCTGTGAAACACATTCATATGGAAATATGAATATGGAGCTTCAAATCTGATCTACAGAAAAAAAAATTGCTTAAAAATTATGTCACAAATGAAGATCCTGGAAGTAACTTTCTTCTTGTGTCATATCCTTAGAGCGCACTTACGATTAGGGATTTCAAGTTGTGAGTTCACTGTGTTTTGAACTTGTATCACGTTTACCACGCAAATAATGTGAGTATAGTCTGTTACAAGGCAAAAAAAAACAGATGCGTATTTTCAAAACAATACATTTATGAACACGATTATCCCAACAGAAACAACAGAATTGCTAAGAATAAACAAAAATTTAGTGAGATACCTTGATATTGGTGTGGGCAACTATTATTTCAGGAAGAGATGCAACCATACAGTATTCAGTCAGTACCATCTAGATGTAAAGGGACAGATGTGGAGAATAAAGATGTGATTATAACAGCAAAGCTCTTCATGCTGAAGTTTACAATGCTACCTGAACAAACTATTTCCAAAAAAAAAAAAAAAAAAAA
>WKFP01014393.1:360157-421985 GCA_011057875.1 Pterocles orientalis
ATCCTTCCTTCCTTCCTTCCTTCCTTCCTTCCTTCCTTCCTTCCTTCCTTCCTTCCTTCCTTCCTTCCTTCCTTCCTTCCTTCCTTCCTTCCTTCCTTCCTTCCTTCCTTCCTTCCTATTCTTTGTTTACTTCTTATTGGGGAAGGGCGTCTTCTTTTAATACAGCAATCAGAATGAGCCAAAGCCCTCCAATTCCCAGTTAAGCGAACAGCTAACAATGCTGCTAATTAAGCCAGAGGCATCATGGGCAGCTTCCTATTGATCATATGTTCACGTGTTGGTTTTGGGCTCAGAGCCACGTCTACACTCTCCATTCCTGAAATCAGTAAGAATAGTACTGTGAAGAAAAATGGCGCAAAGGGAGACAGAAGGTCTCTGTGGTAATTAAAGTTCTGTGTGATTAGAGATCCATGAGGATAAGGTTACCGAGCTGACACACTATTCTGTCCCTCCCTCCAGCACCTGGTGGCAAGCTCACCTGGGGTACCTTTAATCTGAAGACCAGCTGCATCTTTGCTACTTTTCAGTTTACAGCTTTGTTTCCTCTGTCATCAGACCTTTCGTCCTGAGGAGTCTCAGTTCAGAGAAGCATTTTGGTATCAGATCACAATACAATTAACAGGAATTTAATATATGCTTAATTTTTGCTATAAACTTCACTGGTTTACTGACCAAAGCCTTCTGTGTCTGGGAAGAAAACCCACTGCAATGTTTTTTTTTTTTTTCTTCTCTCATTTTCTATTGTTATGAGAATAGTTGGAGCACTAATAAAAAAAGGGTAGAAGCCTGCTGATCCAGAGATTTATTGCTCACACAGTCTATAGCAGAGCAAGGCTTCCAGCTAAGTCACTGGGCTCTTCGACTTCAAAGGATGCTGAGTGCGCTCGGCTCCTTCCAGGAGAGATGTGTGGGCCCAGCTGGAAATATGGCACAGACAGACACACTCATCCCTTTAAAACACGCACATACAGTTAGTGATACAGTTGTTGTGTTAAAGGGGGAAGGGAAGAGGGAGGGAGAGAGTTGGAATACTGGGAGATGGAAAGCAGGGGTGCACCTGGCTACCCAGGGGAGCATGGTCCAGCCAGTTACTGGTGGTTTCACCAGCAGGAACATCTCTGCTCCAGGGACAGTGTCTCTAGGGTACAAATAGTTCCACAGAGTCTGCTTAGTTCTTTGTTCCCTGTGCCCCCAGTTCACACAAATATTCCCACCCCATATGTGCAGAGGCCATGTCACGGCACTGATATTCAAAATATATGATCAAGGCAAAATCTGTAAAATGAAGCAAGATTTTTCTTAGACCAACTAATGTAGTTGGAAAAACAACCAAACAGAAAGGCTTTGAGGCACACGGAGCCTTCAAGAACAGTTTGCTTGCCCAAAAGTTGTCTGCTTTTTTCCAGCTACATCAGCTGATTTAACACGAAGTATTACGTCCCAGCACAAAACAATGCTTCCCTTAGATGTGGCAGCAAATAGTCAGTGATAGTTGGTAGACAGCATAGATGGGAAGCCTGTCTAACACAGACACATTGTCTGAGATCCAGAAATGAACTCCTAATCATAGGACAAGACATGCTTATGAAGTCTTACACTTTATTTATTCTGTAGAAGAATATAATTACAAGCCTTCTACAACCTCCTGATAATGTGAAATCTGATAACAAGGGAAAAAACCCCAACAGTTTATGTTCTGAATCTCAGAACAGAAAGTGAATAACTTTATGGAAAAATTTATTCCACCTATAACATTCTGTTATTATCAATTTACTTCAGACAACTTCCTGGAAATTAATGAACATCACTGACTTGTTGTTTGGGGATTACCAGTCTGACAGAAAGAGGAAAAATATGTCTACACATACTTCTGGGTACATAAATAATTTTCTTTTTATCATGTATAAACAAAAAGCAGCAATATTTTTTACTCCAGTAGTTTATGAGAAAATATCTCCACTGACACAATCATTTTGCAGCTATCCAAACAAAGAATGATTGCATGATGGGTTTTTATTTGTGAAGTGTAAATTAGAATTTCATCATAAACCCAGAATATTCAGCAAGTCTCTCTATCTTTACTTGGATTCATTTCTATATATTAAAACAAAAGAAAAAAAACCATAAAAGTTTAAATTAATGGGTATAGAGAAATAAGGCTTTTCAATTATGCCTGCCTGGCATTTCAATGTAACTAAATCAAATTAAAAATTAGTACAAGAACAGTATCACATCGTTTTGTGCCATGGACAGATTTTAAGTAAAACTGTGAGAAACAAGAACACCACATGCATCTGTGGGTTTTACAAATTATGTCAGTGCTGTATGAAGTGCTGAATACATCTTGAAGTACTGAACTTTGGACCCTAGGTTTAACCATGTAAACCAATACGTGTTTCTTTGTCCGTGTTTGTTACACAACAGAGCACAGAGGCCTCAGCCCAGAGGCGGATACCGAACAAATGCAGTGCAAAACCGATCTTGACCAAACAAAATTTCAGCTTAAATACACAAAACAAATAACAGAAGTTTCTACCAGCAAGGTCTTGAGACAGAGAACAAGTGGTTTTCCCACACTGACAATGGAAACCCTTCCCAAACACAGGATGGGAACACAGAGATCTTTAGTTCAACCAATGAATTAACAAGACCTAGACAGATTTCAGATTAGTTTCTCTATCGGACATCAGCAACATCGTGGTGAGATTTCTGGCCTTGGATTCAACCTGCCTGACTTTGCACTGTAAGTATCTGCATCTGAACCTCTATTCTCATCTGTCCATTTTGTCAACAGGGAGAAACAAGCTCTTTTAGAGCATGATTCATCTGATCTATTGTAGACATCTGCCTTAGGCTAAATTGAATTGCCCTGGCAATGACTCCATCTCTCTGGGATTGCAAAGGGAGTCCAGGATGACCAACTCAGGTGAAGCAATTTACAGAAGAGGCATCTAAATTTGAATGAATTAATCCTTCTCCATGTGTCAAAGGTGTGAATTGCCCCCACTGAAACAAGAAGCAGACACAAAGTGTGAGGTGACAATTTGTTTCTACAGTGTTTATTTGCATCTGTCAGTGTAATGTTAAAAATGTAAAACATAATTTAGAGCACAGATTTTGCCTGGACGATTTTTCTCCCATTTCTTCTGCTAAGGAGTCTTAGTCCGTAAAACAGCGCAAAAATGAGCTCTGGGGAACAAAAAAATAGTCATGATGCAGGCTGTCCTCTTGTTTATATTCTGCAAAGAAACTGAATTTACTGTACACAAAAAAGGACTGGTACTAAATGTGATCCCTTTGTTTGAGGAAGATGCTTATTCTTTAGAAGAGGGTCTGATTTTTTTTTTCTTACAAAGCAAATTATAAGCATGTTGACTACTATAAATTATTAACCTGAGGCTAATTGTGTAGGTTAGATGCCTAGTGGATAAATCAGAGAAGAAATTGTCTTCTCAAAGAGAAAAAATAAAAGCAGCAGTGAAAACTATGTGCAAGACCATTGGCTACTCTTTTCCAGATCATCCTGAAAATAAGAGTAGAACTAATAAATATATGAAATAGGAGGGAATTTGAAAATCAAAATGAACTTGTAAAACTTGTAAAAAACAATAATACTGTAATGAAAGATATTAAAAATTGGAGAAAATATTTGCACTGTTATATTTTTTGTGTCAGTTGTCAGCTAGTGTTTCTTCATTTATATACTTGTATTAATCTTCTTATGACTCCTGTATTTTCCTTTTGTCTTCTTTGAGACTATTTGTGGGTTCACCAAGTAAGCATCTTTGATAGAAAATAAAAGTGAAAGTATAGCTTACATGGTAACAGGCTTCCCAAATCTGTGCAAGACACAGTAGTCATGAAGATGTTCAAAATATGCAACCCTATGTTTTTCCACATGAAGCATTTATCTATATTTAGAAGAGACCATCTACAGTTCTTAACTACACTACAGGAAAAATTAACTCTTCCTGCTTCAATTCATTTTCATATGTTTAACTTCATTACTATTGTAGTCGTTGGTTACATCTACCAAAACAGGAAGCAAAAAGCTGTCCAAACAAAATGTACCAAAACAGGTACATCCCATGGTGAGAATTTGCAGGGCACCGCTTTCATGGCTCCCACGTGGGTGTACCAGAGCACATTCTCTTCCTGCTCTGTTTATAGGGGAAAAAGTGTTAGTAGGACAATTGGAGAACTTTTTAAAAAGCAGATGTGTAAGATACGGTAGACAAAAAGAAAACATTAAAAGAAAAATATTTTTGGTCATGAAAAAACATGCTTTTGCCATGTTGCTTAATGTGTTCCTGAAAAACATATATTATTGCTTTACTGAGGATGAAATAAAAATCTGAATAGACTAATATATGCTCCACTTCTCCATATCTGGAAACCCAGATTCAGGGTCTAATGGGATTTCTGGAAAAAAAAGGTTAAATGTGTGACTACAGTGATATTTCAGGTCTTGATTAAATTACTTATTTAGATATTCAATATGCTTGCTACTCTCTGTTCCATATTTTCATAATGCTGAAGTCTTGCTGTTAAGGATCTTATCAAACTGGTGCAACATAAAATGTCAGACCAAAGTAAAATACAATGTCTCTGTCGTAGATTTTCATCTCTACAAAGGACACCCAAAGCAGTCTTTTCCTCCTTTTTTTCTTGTGAGATTTGGGGTTACTAAAATCCAAGTCATTAGCGTTCAAGTTGTTTATGACATTACAAAATGATGAAAGTAGTTTGAAACAAGTAGCAGCTTAACTTGTGAGATATTTTGTGAAATTATGCATCTGTCTCTTCACTGGAAAATCTGTGTGCCAGCCAAGGCAGAGCAAGTCAAAGAGACTATGATTAAATCAGAGAAAATTTTATTACAGTGTCCAGTTCAGGGTCTCAGCAGTCCAGGTAAGGAATTTTTAGCATTCTTAGTATATATAAAATGCACTTCAAAAATGAAAGTAGAGTATAAAAACTCTGAAATAAGCTTCCCCTACTTTCTTAAAATAACTTGAATTTGTAAATAGACAGATCTTCCAAGATATTTGGAAAAGGTTACGAATATCTAATCTCATGACCGTGTCAGTAAACCAACAATTATAAAACTCACAAGACAAATATTTACCCAAGAGTCCATAACAGCTTAGTTAAGCACCAAAACGGGGCCATGCTAAATAGAACAAATATCTAGTAGAGATCTTAGTCACAATTTTGATTAATTAATTAGACTGCAGCCAAAGAGAGCCATTAACAAACCAGTTGTAAAATGCACTGAATTCAAAGTGAAATAAACATTTAATTGCCAGCCTGAGAGCAGTCATAGTAGAACTTTGTCATCTTCTTGGATCTTGATTCAGAAATTGGTCTCCAATGAAGGAAAATATGCACATACTTAAATTTAACTTCAGAGGGGTGTTTGCCTATGCCGAAAATTAAGCGTGTGCTCATTTAATGAACTTGAATGCATCTTCAAGGGCTGGAGGCCAAAATCCTGTTTTGCAGATCAGATTCAGAGTTGCCCAGACACACTAGTTTTATTAAATATTGCCATTGGGTTTTGTTCATCTTGTTTTCATTACTAACCCACTTTTTTAAAGTACATTTCAAGTAGCTTATTTTGAGTCAATCATGCATCATGAAAATTCTGGTTTTCTTTCTTGTTTTTGTGTGATCTCTATAAAGATATTAAGTACCTGAACATTGGAAAATACATAAATTAATGCATTAAAATACTTATAAATAGAAGCAGTCCTTAAAGTATGCTGTTATGATAAGTGGAGCTATACAGTAAATTTTACAAAGTGTTAGTAAAGACTTCTGGTTTCCTATCAAAAGTCCAAAGAATTTTATTTACTGCTGATAAAAACATATATACTACAGCTGTTTGGAAAAGAGCCTGGAAGGTTCCCACAGATGGAGAGAAATGTTGATCAAGACAGAATGAAAGATACTGCTGCGTTTTGTGTGTCCAGTGGCCAGAGGGAAATTTAAAGGCTGAATTCAGTCATGTTCCCAAAGGACAGGCAACAGCATAAAAATAAATCCCCCAAATCATAATTCAGTCTCATTAACCAAGCAAAGATGTTCAATTATAAACCAGGCTAACGTCCTTAAGTGCTGCATTCTGTGAGGCAGATCCAACATGTTCCATGCTGTCGCTCCATTGTGTACACCTCAAAATGATTTGGGGGATGTGATCTTTAACTCAGGAATGACAGACAGTACAAATATCCACCTCGAGTAAAGACAGCTCCTTTTGCTGAGCTGGTTATTTCCTAAGCATGGGAGGTGAGAGAGGTTTATGTCCAAGACTGGGATTCACAGCAGTTGAGGTGATGAGTGCTGGGAAGTAGGAAACAGATGAGAAACAGCAGGTTGTGGCTGCAGTGGTATCTCCTGTATGAGCTCAGGCAGCTGTGGGATGCTGCGAACCAAAGCCTGCTGTTTTGTGACATGGAGTACAAGAAACACAATATTTAAGAGGGGTTGAGACAGGGTGTCCTTTCATTGTTCTTTGGGTCATTTCTATGTTGTGGGTTTTTTTTCTACAGAAAAATGTATGAACATAGCAAGCCTCATCTCTCTGCGTACCCAACCAGTAGGCTAGATCTTCTTGCCTTCCTGTCTATTCATTCAAATTTAGCAGCCAGTAGGTTCCCTGTGGCCTGCTGTCTTGAATACCCACGTGAGATGTCAGATCTGTAGGCTCATCTGCTGTTAACCTGATGTAGATGTACTAGGGGAAAAGGTCTACCACTACTGTTTTTACTGTGTGCATTATAATTCAAGTGAGTTAAGATCTAAGAATTTAATTGGACTCTTCACAAGCTCAGGCCCAAGGATAGCTGTTTTCATAGCCAGCCTTAGGCAAGTTTTTTTGTTTGGTGGTGTTTGGTTTTTTGTTTATTTATTTTTATTTTTTTAGGAAGTAAGTTCCATTAAGACTTAAATGCTTGGTCATACACTTTTCAAGGCAGGTAGCTACTTACCTCGTGTGGTAGATGTACTCACCCTGACAAAGACCAGGGCCTTTAGGACCATGGAAAGAAAGTGAACGCTGACTCTTTTCATGCCCTTTCTTTTCTTAGTTCCATGCCTTTACTGTTAGTGGTGTCAGGTACAGAGACCACACAGATGGGGTCTCCGGCCAACGATGGTCAACATGATCGTATATGACCTGAGATCAGATTTGACTAAAGTATAAATGGGGTCCCACCAGAGGGCAAATTTGAGTCGCTCCTCGTTGCAGCAGCAGGTCTGCAGTCTAGGAATCTCCCCTTAGGCTGGGACGCCACCTAAGGATACCACTAAAGGTTGAGAGCCCTCCCTTTATTAAGGTGAGTGATGGCACATTTTGGATCATCAGCTGAAAAAAAGAGAGTCATACAACAATTTCTGTTAAAGTAGAGATAAGTTTAAATTAATTATCAACTCATTATTTGTTTGTTACAAATTTGTTTGTGCAACCCCTCATTAAAACGGAAAGACATACGGGTCTGCAAGACGGCAACCCCCGAACCACCATCCTCACTATTCCCTGGACAGGATTCAAGCTTAACAATTTACAAACTAAGTTCTCTTGTAAGTTGGCTGAAAAAGAAACTGAGCGTCTGTGGCATTTCTCTTTAGTGGGGGTGGATCGAATACTGTTAAGGGATGATGAAGCCGGGGGGTTCTGGGATACTGTAGTGTTTCTGAGTGACAGGCCAGCAGGCAATGAGTCAATAATGTCCCAAGTGGCTTATTGGGCTGGGGTTGTGGACCCCAAAGAGAAAGGGGAACTTATTACTACTAAAGGGATTGTTGGAGCTAGTGGAAGGAGTACAAAAAGTCACTTGTACTGAGGCTATGTATCAAAGAGGAAAATATGGGACACCAATGGCTGCACTGGTGGACCCCAGCCACCTTAGACCTCTCATTAGAGAGCTACTGGACCCTTTGAAAATATGTGTTCAGTCCCTCAGGAAAAGGATCCAGGGGCTATTGAGCACAATCTGCAAGACCCCCAGAATCCTCCTGTGCACATACTGACATGGGTGAAGATGCCACACGATATAGTTACATATGGGCTTGAGATGGGAGGGGCAGATCTTGGTGGTGACACAGGTGGGAGTAGGAGGGTTTGAGAACTAAATTGAAAGCCCCACCCTGAATGGCATCCTCGCCGGGAACCCGAACCATCCTGAGGTAAATCAGACCAGACCCATGATTCAGAAAGATCTTTGGAGAAAAGTTTAAGCATTAGAGACACCTTGGGCAATGCTGCACAGGCCATCTACTGATAATATTCAGAAGCTAGTGGAATTGTTAGAAGTAAAAACTAGGGACCAAAAGGAAATGCCATCAACCACACCCTCTCAGGAAACCTAACCTTTTTGTGCCCTTGCAAGAGGAATGGAAAGAATTAATAACTAGAAGGCTTGATTTCGCGTTCAGGCTGCATAGTGAATTCCTGACAAAAGTCCACTGACAGGGAACAGTATACACATATTCCCTTCGGTCTGAAAAATTTAAGTTTGGAATTTTTGATTGACATGGGAGCTCAGATTAGTATTTTTGAATAAATAACAAGATGAGGAGTTAGGAATTAAACCATCAAGTAGAGCTATAAATATAATAGGGGTAATGGGTGCAACAGAAGAACGTCCTTTATCTTGAATCCAACTCTGGCTGCCTGGGGAGAAAAGAATGACAGCTATAGAGGTGGAAAAATGATAAGATAAGTTTAAATTCATCATCAGCTCATTAT
Organism: Pterocles orientalis; assembly: GCA_011057875.1. NCBI lineage: Eukaryota > Metazoa > Chordata > Aves > Pterocliformes > Pteroclidae > Pterocles > Pterocles orientalis. The sequence goes on from WKFP01014393.1 coordinate 368,910, forward strand.
CAGTTTGTCACAAATAAATCTCATCAGAGTTTATCATCCTGTCCAAATTAATTTCTATTAGTTTCTGTGACACCCTGTTAATAACTTTTAGTGTTCAGAGAAGATTTAGGATGGACTGTCCAATACTTAGAACATTTCAGGTGTCTAACCAGCTTAGACAGGTTTTCCTGAAGTTATCTCTTGTATTTAGGCATCTACGTATCCCACTATATATTTAAGCAGCCTGTTGAATGTGAGTCTCAAAACCTCTGGATCTGATTTTCCACTTATCCTCATTGTTTGTACCTTATCTGCATCATATCTCAGAGTCTCTTTTGGTATGAAGAAGCAATAGGAGACTGGTTTTGCCTTTGTGTTGGCATCCAATGACACTGTCCTAAACACATCCTTGCAGTTAATCCCTGAGGTCTCATGACAGGCTGGAAGCCACACTCCCCATAGGGAGTCGGAGCCATACACCTTCCCCTGTGTTAGTTTCAGACAAAAAGCAGCTGAAGCAACTCTACTTCATCTGAGCGGAGGGCAGTTCAGCACTGAGGTAGACAGCAGACCAAAAGCCTTCAAAAATGGCTTCACAGGTGTTTTGTGAAAGTGGAAGAACTTTTGTCTTTAATGGTATAGGTGGGTGGATGTTGTGCTTCAAGTCTCTGCAGGGGTTCAGTTCTTTGGGCTTGGTGGGTGACATTATAGCTGCCTTTCAGTTGAATTTTAATTTGGAAGTGAAAGGTAAATTGTGAAATAATTGCTAACAACAATGGGGGTTTAGTCTCAGTTTTGATGCTTCTATGTCCATTTCATCAGAACCAGGGAAAAAATGAGGACAGAATATCGGCAGGTACCAGTGTCTCCCATTGTACCATCATAATCAACAAGCAAAAGACAAGGGGGGAAATAAACAGAGCTCTCTGTCTCTTTTTTTGCACAGCTATCACATTTGGTTCTTGGGTACTGCAGAATTCCAAAAAAAGTCAGAATAACTCTGACAAAAATATCAAAATAACAGAATAATTTTGAAGGACATTGCCTAAAAGTTTTTCTATTTTCCATCCTCATTTATCCCTGGCTGAGGAAGAGATTCACAGCATGCTGCTTTCTGCATTTGTTACAAGACTCAACATAAGACAGATCTATTGGAATACTGAGTAAAGAGTGTGAAAACTGTGATAATGGATTCAATTTTTCCATCTTTTGTCAGTATGTCTTCACCGAAATGGTTGGCCAGTCCCACTAATGGCAACTAGCCTCACCAGTCTGTAGTGAAGTGGTGACACCAGCAGTCCTGAGAAAAACAACCTACAGAAAAGCTGAGACAGGAGAACAGGAGGGTGCTTTTTGCAAGCTCAGCATTAACATTCCCTTGTTCCATGGTCATGACAAGGATGGTAACGAGAAGCGGCACAACATAAATACGGTGTTTTCGAAGTGACAAAAATCCGAACGGGAAGTGGGGCAAAAAGTCCTCACCCATTCTCTTTACATTGTCAACATGGTAACAGCTGTTCTCTCTTTAAGTACTTTCCACTCCAGCTCCATTCCTCTCTTCTCTCTTCTTCTCTTCTCTTCTCTTCTCTTCTCTTCTCTTCTCTTCTCTTCTCTTCTCTTCTCTTCTCTTCTCTTCCAGTCCTGTCCCTTCCTGTCCTTTCCCTTCATTTCCTTTCCCTTCCCCTCTCTTCCTCACAAAAGGTAGTCCTGTAATACCTAGGTTTTCTAGGCTTTTCCATTTTCATGGGAGCTACTTGAATGTGCCTGACCCCATTTTGATATGGCATTGAATACCATGGGATCAAGAAGAGAAGGAAAAAAAAAAGATAAACATTATACAATAAAAAACTGAATCATGTAGTTGTAAGTTTAAAAAAGGTTTGAAAGTCTGGTGCTTTGTCTTTCTCATTTCACATGGTCCTGCTGCTAAAAAAAAATCCCTGAGGTTCCTGCTGCATCTCTCCTATAAATGATTCTCTTTGATCAGAATCCAGTGCAAGCAGGGCTTTTTTTTTCAGTCTTACAGAGGCAATGATTCCATATCACAGCATTGAAACTCTTGACAGCTCAGTGGGGGTGAGAAGAAGAAGCAGGATTATCTAAAAAAGAGAGAAAAAAGAGGAAGCAATTCAAAGTCAGGCCAAAGATGACAGGAGAATCAGGATAGCAGCTGTACAAAATTGTACTTGATCTCTGCCAGAGATGGGGTATGTAGGGGTGAATGACAACTTCTAATTAAAATTGTGACTGATTACTATGTAAGAAATGACACAATTTGTTGAAGACCTGGAGTTGAAGATGAATCACTTTTATTTGTGGAAAATGCTAATTTAAAGTTATGCATTTTTAGAGGAACATCTGTGGCATATTTTTGATAAAATTCACTCCATAATTAAATCCTTCTTTTTTTAACTAAAACTTTAAAATTGTCTTTTATCCAAGCACTGACTTTGCGTTACAGTAAATAAGGAGGAAGAAATACTGAAAACAAAATTTGGAAGAGACTCTTACTGTAATTCAGCAGCCCTCATTTGAAATTTCAAGAATGAAGCAGTTCTAAAATACAATATTTATTGTAGTGTAATAGATTCACAGATCTGCATCAAGCGACTCAGGATACTGTTTTTCAGAGGTTTTGGATTGTATACTTGTCATATATGCAAGCGAACTGCATTCATATCCTTTTTCAAAGGGACACATGAATGGGAGCATTATTCAAACACATGTGCTGACTCACTTGAAAGCATACTTTGAATCTGGATTCACACTAAGATTAGCCAATTTCTGTGTTGTTTTCTCTTGAGAACTGTCTCAATCATTGTCGATGTTGGTATTTTTCAATACAGAAAATACTCTGTTGCCATGTACTGTTTGTTTATACATTTATCAGGCAGTGGCAGTGGCAGAGCCCCTGGGAAACTACCTGGTACAGGGTTTTCTTAGCACAAAATCTTTGGGTGGCCAGATGCTGATTTGTCACCCCTTCCGAGAGCTGATCAGGCATGGAAAAGTGCAGGAATAGCAAGAAAAGAGTGAAACTGCTTGGGTATTGCCTCAGGTTTCCCTGGGCACAGCCTAGGATGGTGAGAGGTGGCCTGGGCAAAACCCACATCAGGGACCACACTAATACACTGGCCCAAACCAAGCCTGGGTATGTGTGCAATTCTTAAGCCCCAGCTGATTCCAAGATGATTTAGAAGATAAATTTAATTCTTCGTACTCCATCCTCTTCTCTACAATTGATTAGCTAGGCTCTTTGTGCTGTTCCTGTGGCTCTAAGAAACACTACATCCATTATATCAAACCTATGCTAGTTAGGATAAATGTAAGCAGGTTCCAGGTATGAGTGTTACCTAAGCATGGAAATAAGCATGAAATCCCATTTTAGAGTAAGTAATAGTTGTACACAGAGTGTTTTGTATGACCAGTTTGAATCTGACTCTTATTTCCTTCTGTCAGAAGAAAGCATCCTATGGATTTCGGTGAGATCTGGATCACTATTTCTTTCACTATTTCTACTGGTGTGACCAGTAGTTCCTGCTCCCGACCCCTGGTAGTGTTACGAAAACAAAGCTTTAATTGTAACTACAATTTAGTGCCACGATCATTCTGCCAAGGATCCCTAAAAGAATCTGTCTGTCTCCTTAGTGGTGGGTGACAACTGGACAACAGTATGAACTACTTTGACCATTTAGCAGGACAGATATTACACAGACAGAGACAAAGACACTGAACTGAAGGTGATGTGGCTCCCATGAAGGCTGAAGGGAGCACAACTCAGCTGGTTATAGATTTACATTTCATAAGGATGGGTATTTTGGCTTTGAGAAGAAACCAATTATTTAACAGAGTTTTTTTGTTTATTAGATAATTTATTGGATACTCTGATTAAAAAGAGTTAGCATGTATGTCCGTGGTATTTTTTAATATCTAAATATCTAAAATGTAGTGCTTAATATTTTTAATAAAATTAATGTCTTAAAATACAGTCACATAGATAAATATTTTCCAAACACCTTTCTTCACTGACTTGCTCCAGAATTCAGTTGACTTTTAAAAATGAAATCTGAGACGTTAATTATCACATTTTCACACTATACAGAGTTATTATATAGCTCTAGGCTATTCATATATGATCTTAGTTTTAAAAATGTGTGAGTGGAGAGCAGAGATGTTGCACATTTGTGTATGCCAATGTTGATGCCTACAGTTAGCTTTACAGAGCAGAAAGTGAAACTGTGCGCATTTCTTTTGCAATTCTTTTATACTCCTTCCTTATGCAAACCACATTTTGAGAACAGGTATACAACTGTCGAAGTAAAATTTTAAGTCTATATTCCTGTTTTTTTCTAAAATTACACATCATTGTTTTGAGCTACCAATTAAGTTACATACACAAACACCGTGTCTCCCTGTGAGAATAAGAAAACACAAGATGAAGTTAAAATTAACTGACACTTCTGTCCAAGGCTCATCTTTCTATCTAGCCTAGAAAGCATGACATTGGAACAGCTTATGTAGAGTCTTTTCTGTATTGGCACATTTCAGAGCTATGGCGTAAGAGGTCTTGAGCACCATTTTTACTTCACCAAGAAGATTTCTACTGCAATATATTACCCATGATGTTGAAGTAAATTACATGAATAAAAAGAATAAAAAGTTTAGAAAAGTGCCCAAAATAAAATAAAAATCCAGTCAGAAAAGCAATATGCCTTTTTTTTATGTGTGCCTGAAATAATTAGTGGCTTCCTTTACAGTCACTGGTGGAAAATGAACAAAGTAAGTTTGGGAATCATTGAAATATAAAAGTGAATCACCAAATCCATTCCTTTTGTTTTAGGGGGAAGTGAGACATAACTTCATCCTAGAATGCTGGTCATATAATCTCATGTTAAAATTCCTCTTGGTGAGATTTGTACTTTGGAGAGAGATCAAATAATATATTCTTTTAGACCCATTTGCTGCTGTGCCAACATCAGCTTGGATTTATCTCACCATATTTAGACACCTTGCTAAGGTGCCTGAATTAATAGCTAGGTCTTTGTTCACTCTCTTTTCCAGACCTCAGATGGGTTTAATCACCCTCTCAGAATGCTTATCTCTGAGTTTCATAGGTACCAGAAAACACTTTTGAACTATTTTATTTAGCTGTAGAAGATGTTTTTTAACTTCCTGCTTACACACTGGTGTACTCAGATACAAAATTTTGTCTTTATTAACTTTCAGTTTTGATTTGCTAGGTTAAATCAAATTCTTCCAACTTCATTCCCTATATAGGTTGATAACTGAGCTGCGTTTCCTGCATCTATTTCAACTGGAGTTCTTCTTTCTCAGATACGGGTAACTAGAAGAACATACAGTTTTGCAGATTAGTGCTCACCAGGGCGTTGTATAGTAGTACTAATATTTCCCACTCTCCCTGTATCTGCATCTTTATATAGAAATGCCTTGCTGGTTTTGGACTTACTGTGAGATAATGTTGTTTTTGGAATTATGGAATGTCCACAGGAATCTCCTTCACACAGCATATAAAATTGACCTAAGTTCACTGCAAATTTGAAACGGCCTGTGTTTATGATTTTACAGCTCTCAAGTACTGGCCTGGTTTTTACTTTGAATGTGTAAAAGCCAAACTGTGAAGGGAAACCTACAGGGGAGAGGAGACAAGAAATAACTTTGTGTTCTTAACTGACAGCTCTGCTAATTCGACCTGAATCCCAACCACTAAGTTGAGTTGTGCCTTTTAAAATCTCATCACTCATATAGAAGCTTCTGTAGACGAGTGAAGATACTAAATCCCTCTCATGTAGTCCCCACTTTTCACTAAGTTTATACAGGTGCCATTGGGTAGTCCTGCATTTTTAACTTTGCCAAGCACTTCGGTAATGACAATGATGGTGCAAACAGATACACGCCTAACAGTCCACCATTTTGTTTAATGTATGAGCTCTTCTGCCCTCTGCATCAAAATATCTGAGCAGATACTGTATCACTATCAGCAGCAGAAAGCAGAGGAAGCGCCGTTTCCCAGTAGCCCCAGCAGAGATGATTCTGAAAGCACATGGTAACAAACTCTGCTCTGTACATTGGTGTAAGTTTTAAAGAAGATCTGCCCTTTAAAGAGGATGAGTTGTTTTGCTTATTGTTTAGCATTAGACTTGTTCTAATAATTTAAGGCTTCGATCAAAGATCAAAAGACATCAGTGTCAAAAAAGACATTATTAAAAAAATAGGAGTATGTTTCTGGATAAATGTTGAAAAGATTATTTTTAAAAGGATAATATTCTCTAAAAGCTGTAAAATACTCACTCTTCCAAGAATTATATGCTTCTTTTAGGCTTTCTCTGTATCATACATTTAAATAAAATATGTAAAGCTGACATTTTATGTCATGTCTCTATAAAATAGGGCAAACTCACAAATCAGTCTGAATGCAGAAGCTAACAATATACAACTTTGGTTCAGAGAGCACATATTCATAAATCCAAGTGCCTTTTGAAGTTCAGTCCCTTATACTTGTCACAGCCTTCTTTGGGCCTCTCAGGATAGAGGTGTCTTCTCTGTTCTACAAAAATAGGTGTTGGTGGGAAACACAGTTTTGATAGCTATAATTTTGGATTAAATAGCAAGGAGCTAGAGATTGTCTGTGCAAAGGTAAGCTGAAGAGCAGAGACAAACTCCTTTTTGCAGCACTGTACCAGGATGTCTCCAGATCAGAGACAGAAAAGAACTCATCAGATCAACTCACCAGTGAGCATTGCCTTCCATTGGCAATGCTTCGGGTGTCATTCTCTCGTTATAAATTTCAATTTCATACAACAGTGCTTGTCTACTTCAGATTTCTCAAAAATGCTCTTCTGACTGGTCTCACATTGTTTCTTCTTTCTTCCCCTGTTGGTCAGGGTCCTTGATGAGAGGAAGGGTACAGTGAACCATGTACCTCACAGTCAGACTTGGAATCAAGGGACATGAGATGGTGGAGGCTGATGACACAGCTGCAACAACTACAGATACCCTTGGAGGAAGTCACACATGAATCCCTTACAGACATGACTCATCCAGACCACCCAATTAAAAGTCGGTTGACTCATATACCACTGCAGCAGAAGGAATAACATCCAGAACAGAGTATGAATGGTTGCCCATTTGTCAGTTTTGCTGTCAGTGGCTGCCAGGTTCCATTCCTATTATTAACATCTTGCAAGCAGGTTAGACATGAGCAAGAAATGTTTTGGTATCCTTCCTGGGCCCAGTCAATACTTTGCAGCTGAAGCAGTCCTGAAGAGGCCCACCAAGAGATGAGGTTTAGTACTAGTTACATATCCCAAACAGCGATGAGGAAATACCCAGAACGTTATGAAGAAATGTTAGGATTCTAAACGACCATGCAAAGGGGTTTTCCACCCCTTGATTCAGAACTGTTCTTTGTAGTTCTGTAGTTTGTGTCCTCTACAACAGAGGAGGCAAGTGAGAATCTCCTTTAGTTCAAGTGGTCAGGACACTAGCAAAGAACTTCAGTTGTTGTAAACCACAGGAACTGGAAAATAGCAACTTGCAGTATATTTTCCGTGTGTGCAAGGCAAGTAGAAAGGTTTTCAGTGAGATATCCAGCTGGTAAAACCTGGAGTGCCTCCCGTGGCCTGCATTCCCAGCTGGTGTAAATCAAAGACTGTTGTCAGCAGAAGTGCATCAGTTTCCACTAGCTGAGGGTCTGATAAAGAGTCTTAAGTAATGCAGTATTGATTTTCACTAGTTGATGACTTCCAGCTAAAGGTTTTCTGATCATAAGAAGTCAGTCTTTCTAATTATTATTATTATTATTATGGCCAGATTGCACATGGCAGTGGTAACCTGGGAACTTCACTACATTCTCCGTTGTTGTGTTTATTAGGAGGGGGTTGCATTTGTTTGTGAGGCCTGTTTTCACACAGGTGTTCAAGTTTTAAAAAGGATCTAATCTAAATGCAAAATTAAGGTAATGATATTATTTTCCTTAGATTGGGAATCCAAGATAATTAACAGTTATAAAGAATTTTCACGTGTCCAGATAGAAGGCAGGTACAACCAGAGTGTATCTTTGCTTTCCCCAGTATGGTCTAGCCCTATAACTTGTAATTGTTCCAACATGCACATTATTAAAACCACATGTTTTATTTTTGTCCATTTTTATGTCTTCAGTTTAAGTTTTATAAATATTCTAACAAGCCATACTAACTTTAAGGATCTAACAGGGGTGGTAAATCTTTAAATCAAATTGACTATATCATGGAACAGTATAAAGGTGAGAAAGTATCAGTTACAGCAAATATAGGATACAGATGTTTATGGAGAAAAAGGAGAAAGAGGCAGATCTTTAAATAGGGTTTAGCTCATTCTGTATTTTTTGACTCTTTTAGAAAAGTTCAAACACTCCAGCTAGAGATTTGCTGTGCAAGGCACTTGATTTTACCAACAGACAGCCAAGTAAACAATTGTTCCAAGGACACCAAACATTGTTTCTAGACTAGCATTTTGTTAATAGCATTGGCTTAAGGAATAAGACAAAAAAAGAAGCATGTGTTAAGGGAATATAAGGAGAATACTAGTTTACATAGAAAGCAAAACTAGATTTTATTATATCAAAGAAAAAATCCATAGATTTAAAAAATGACCCACATTTTCCAGTTTTGTAAGCCATATGCTTTGATTCTAACTACAGTCTGGAGTGCTTCATGAGGAAAAAAAAAAGACTTTTCCACTTTCACATTGCTACTAAAAATAAGGAAACTTACCCTGGCCATGCTGATTATAGTCCCATTACAGTCATTATCAACAGTTATGTTCCTGAGCAAAATAGTATGGAGTTAGGCAAAGATCAGCTACTAACACATTTGATTCAAGCTAATATCCTTGATCCAACAAATAGTTTTCAGGAAATCCCAGAACCACAATGTCATTAGTGGATGTGTATATGGATAGATGAAGGACAGACTGATGTTCTCAATTTTCTGTACTTCTCTAAAACATTTCAGTTCATAAGGACCGCAACATATTATAATCTCACCTATAAGAGATGTTCCAAAGGAATGTGCCGAAATAACCTTTCTAAAAAGTACACATTTAATGAAGATCAATGAGAAACTGCACATCTATGGCTGCCTACCTGTAATCTTGCAATGGCATACTAGTTTTCCAGGCTTAGTCAGAATCCGTATGCAGCTACAACAGAAAATGTTCAGAGGTCATGGATTTAAGGGTTACCCACACAATGCTACCTGTCCTTCACTGGATATGAGCAAATCATCACCACCCATGTAGCTCAAAGCTTAAGCCTATTCAACTCCTGAGTGCAGCTGAAGCAGAACCAGAGTGAAAGACGGTATGCTCTTTGGCAAAAAAATCCTGTGACACAATCTTTAGGTTAACTCAGCCACTAGCATTCATGAATAGGATTTCATACCAACATCAGCTGGTTAGAAGAAAGTGTTTTATCTTGCCAAACAAGGCCTTAGTATGTCATACGTTTATACCATCTACTTTACAATATAGAAGTATAAGCAAGAAGGAAATCTTCCAGACTTCCATCTGGCCCAGACCACTGAAGCAGGACTCCTCAGGAGAGTGCTGGCCAGAGTAAAAACACCATAGCATGTTCTTGACACAGAATATTGTTTGCCTAAAGCTATCAAATTAGATTCATGGTTTCCATCCTTATCTTCAAGGTGCACAATATCCCAGAGGTACCATTCAAACACCAGGTACTCAGTATTCTTAACATAATGTATTTATAAAATGCACACATGCTTATAAACAAAATTCAAAACAAACCTCTGTTCACAGTCTGATTACGAGAGAAAGGTAGTGTACATAGTCAAATTTATTTAATGCTCTCTTTACAGGCAGCCAGATAGTCTGCCGAACACTGTAAAGCCCATGTAAAACAAATGACATTTACTGTAAGACTGGCTTTACAAGCACTTGAAAAGAATATGGTCCCTTAAGGTTCCCTTACAAACATGATAATAGCAGGGCATCTTGTCGTGTTCCCATGCTCTTCTCTTGAAAACATGATTTTGTAATTCTTGAAAGAAACAGAAATTAAATCCAAGATGAGAATTTGACTACTGTTGATGGTAGAATACAACTTTATTTTAGCAAGATGCTTTAGAATGTGAAAAAAGGAAAATCTGTAACACTATAATTAGTATACCAACTATTAAAGGAAGCATGGAATAATTAGTGAGACAGCAAAGAGCTTCCATCATGGAAAAGGACAATAATGACTACATCTGTTCTACAGGACAGATGTTGTAGACTAACCCACTGAAGCTTAAAGTTCCTGAATTTGTTTTGTTTGGTTTTTTTTTGTTTTCATACAGACTGTCATTTATAGGAAGTCACACATTCATTATTGCTTCATAAAAATTTCCTGCAATGCAACACTTTTATTTTCAAGCATGGCTTGAAACAGCCATACAGGGTAACAGTAAAGAAAATTCTACATTATTTCCTAAAGAAAGCTTTAACAGGTCTCATGCAGATGTCTTTTCCTTGTGTGTTGGTTTTGGCTGGGATAGAGTTAATTTTCTTCATAGTAGCTAGTCTAGGGCTATGGTTTGGAATTGTGCTGGAAACAGTGTTTATAACACTGGGATGTTTTAGTTATTGCTGAGCAGTGCTCACACAGAGTCAAGGGTGTTTCTGTTTCTCACCGCACCCCACCAGTGAGTAGGCTGGGGGTGCACAAGGATTTGGGAGGGGACACAGCTGGGACAGCTGACCCCAACTGACCAAAGGGATATTCCACACTATATGATGTCATGCTCAGCATATAAAGCTGGGGGAAGAAGAAGGAAGGATGTGATATTAGAAATGGAGATGCAAATCAAAGTCCCTGAAATCTGTGAGTAACCATGGATAATAATAACAATAGTAATAATAATAATAAATAATAGTAATGATAAATAATAGTAATAATAATAATAAATATATTACACCTAAGTTGACAGAAACTCCTCTCCCAGGTGAAAGATTAACTAATAGGCTGAATATCTTCCACAGTTAATGGAGGGAGGTACTGCTTTTGCAGATTCGGAAAACTTGTCGTCCCTCTGTAGGTCATTTGAGGCATCTATCCTGTTGACATATGAACTGTAGATGTTCACTGGGCAGCATCCCTATTTCTAAGATTTCAGCACTCAGGTTTCAGTGAGGCAACAACAAATTTAGGCAACTAAATCGGGACTGACTGGATTCTACCATCAGCTGGCAGAGAAATACTAGTTTGCACTGACAGCAGCTCATTTTGGCCATGTGGCTAGATGTTGCCTCCAGAAAGAGCTTGGTAGATGTTTATGCCTCAAGTGGATGCCATTTTAAAAATCTGAAGTAAGATCTGATGGAAATTATGGTTAGGCAAACAATAGGAGCAGCTACAATAGCAGCAGCTACAATTTATTACGATAGCATCATACTTCAGGATGTTGGTGTAAATCCATCCTTCACTGACAGACAGTTCTTCCTGAATTTCTCATCCACTGCTATAAATTCACTGTCTGATGCAATAATAGGTGGATCCAAGAGGAACTCTTACCATCAGTTGTCTACAGCTCAGTCTTATGCATTGGGATAAAAGATGCAAGAAAATGTAGAGGAAAGATTTAAACCAGTAGTTTTCAAACTCTTTATATCAATGGGCTGTGGTGAAGTGTTAGCATGTCTCACAGACAGCAATGCAACTTTAGGATCAAACTTCTGATTGAAAACACTGTAAAGGACATGTACGTTCAACTATTATGCTTAAAGTGATTTCCATGGACTTCCGTAGGGGAACTATGTCCTAAGCTACTGTCATATCTCAAATGAGAAGCTAGTGACAGCAAATTCATGTGACATGCACAGAACTAGATGATTATATACGAAATATGAATTAGTGCTACACTGATTGAAGACCTTCTTTAAAATTCAAGCAGCAACAGTCTTTCTCCAGCTGTGCTTGTTATCCTGAACAGATTTCTGTTTCAGAGATGGGCAGCTCTGCTGACTCTGGGAGCTGCGTGCTGAACATCTCACACAGCCAAGTGCCACAAAGCTGTAAATACCACATAACTATGGAGACGAAACATGGTGGGGCCAGGAGCACTTCACAAATGGGAGATGACTACCCATCTGCAGGGACCCTGGCATTCAAATTACAGTACAGGGACAGTGTAAGCATGCATGGTGAAGCAGGCCATCCATGCCGGCACAAATAGCTCCTGCTTGCTCCCTTCTAACAGCCAGGCAGCCCCTGTATCTACTTCCCTGACAGCACATGTGGCACAACTTTGGCATCCTGATCATAGGTCTCTGTGTTGCTCAAAAGTCATAGCTTGGTCATTGTTTTATTTATTTTTTTTTCCCTCTTTATTTTCTTAATGCAGAAAGATCTACTGAGTATGCAGATACATTGCCTTGTGACTTGACAGTGTATCCGCAGTCACAGTATAACTGACCACCTGCCCCAAGGTGGGACAGTTCAGCCATTTTTGTAGTCTGATGGTCTCTATTAGCATCAGGACATGACAATGATGAGGAGATCAAAGCCCAACATTGTAAAAGAAAATCTCTCTCTCATACTGCCAAAGGTAACAGGTATGGAATTACTGTGCATATTTTTTGTCACCCCAATGCTTTCACCCTATAAATAATTATCTCCTGCTCACTTATTAATATCTTTTAAAAATTCACCGTTTTATTTGTTATGTTTGAATTTATTTGCATGCACTGTGCCCTCTCATCATCTCAAATGCTAATAAAGATTCTGTTTACCACTTGCAATATTAATTATATTTTCATTCTTCCATCTTTATTGTAGAGCTTGCTTTGTCTACTAGATTATACATATAATTCTCCTCTAGTTTCACCATGCTACGATTAAAATAATATTTATGAAAACGTAATTTACACTCCTTGTGTTAGGGAAAGCCAGTCACACTAAGTAATATGCATTTTAGGGGACTTATTAGATACCAGGAGTGGTATTCATGACTGAGAACTCCCCCCGGTGAGGTGTGAAGGATTGTTTTTTATCATTTGCAGAATGTCAATGCCTGGGACTGGGATCTCATTTCAGCTGTATCTAACATCACTTAAATTACAGTGAAGGAAGAAAGGAAGTGAGGGTTGGTGTGGAGGAATAGGACCAGGTGATGACTGATTTATTATGATAATGTCCACTGGCATGCCATTACACTTTCCTCAACCCTAAAACTGGTAGAAGAGTAGGTAGCAAGAAAAGTGAGCTGACAGGAACACATGGGATGGTATAAAGCAAAACACGGATGATAGAGCTTCTGAGCACTGAAGTAATACAAGCTCTGACTCTTTACACCCACTTGTCAGCAGGATGAGGTCAGTCAGACTGCAAGAGCCCGTGTTAATGATTCCTAATTCCCACCACCTGCAGCTCAGTAGGAATTTGCATGTCTTGCAGGATATGAAGCATGTCTATGGAATACCCCCTTGGGCAGAATAGGAAGATGGTTCATTTCACAACACAGAGGGAAGTATTGGAACTCACTCAGATGTCTACCTTTCCTGAAATAGAGATGTTTTGAATACCTAATGGTAACACTGAAAAAAAGAAAAAGAAAAAAAAAAGGCAGAAGAAAGGACATTTAAAACAGTGAAATCTATTTGTTCTGCAAGGGACAACAATCAGCACTTAAAGTCTTGGTTCAGTCCTCAGACATAGTTGGGAGACTACAACAGTCCCAAGGTGTTACCATGCAAAATGAACAGAAGAAAGCAAGTGAAGGATGATTTTTCTCTTATTTATGACCAATACTTATCCTCAGAGGCCTTGAATCAACCTCAAGTCCACCTAAGCCTCAGTGGCTCTAGGCTTTCAGAGGCAGCTAGACAATAGGAAATGATACACTCAGAGACTTAAGTGGAATTTAGGCTGGGGAAAAATTTGTTGAAGTATTGTTTTCATAGATTTTATTTCCTTGATATTAAGATAACTTCAAAAACATATATTCTTGGGCATTTAGCATAATATTTCTCAAATTTTCTCTGTGGCCAATTCAAAAATATTTTCAATCCTTTTCACTTATTACAAAAGTCACTTTTATTACAAAAGTCACTTTTATCACAAAATACCACTGATAATGACAAAGCCATGCAATTTATTTTTTGTGTTTTGAGAAGATCCCTTTAAGGTAGCAGGAAAGAAGGGGCTAGATTGGTTTTGATTTAGCTTCTAATAACATTTCAATGTGTAATACAGGTTCCCAGGTGATTTTTATGAATATATAACCAGGCTGCTGAAAAGCCCTGGTGAACAATAAATAATTAAAATCCATTTGTACATAACTACAAGATATCTTGGCTCTGGGAGTCTACAGAATGCTCAGTTTCAGCTTGTCCCGTGTATTGTAGTTTTGAATATTTAAAAAAATCACCACTGTAGTTGCACCCTGATTCCACTACCACTCCAATTTAATGGAGAGCACAGCTGTGAAGAATTTGCAGATGACATTTTTACTGCAAATTTAGTGAAGTTAAACATTAAAAAAATGGGAATTAATTCAGATGTCACTAAATTGTTCAGGATGTGTGAGGGGGGAATAAAAAAGAGAATAATTAATCCCACTTTTTTTCTGTAAAATGAGTTTTCATTTAGTGATTCCATATAAGCTAATCACAATTAGAAATATCTGAAATTGTTCAGACCCCAAATAGAGTTTTATTTTTTAAAAAACTGAAAATTTTGTATTTGATCTCAAATACTTTTTTGTAAAGGAAGAACAACAAAAAATTGTTATTCTCCCAACTTTATTATCAGGAGGAAGAGACAACAGGGCCACATCATCAAAAATTCTAATGTGTGTAAAAGGTACTGTATAAAAATGGTAAAATATGGTTAAACTAGAAATAGCTAAAATGTAATGATCCAGATGAAACTAAAGTCTGATTTTTGAGCAGTCTGTGAGCACTGAACAATGCCTGAGAACTAAAATTTCAAAATCGCTTTAAAAGCTTTCAGACTGTGCTCTCAGTTACACAGAGTTCTGTTTGAGAAGAGAATGAGGCAGAAGGGAGAATAATAAAAGGTCACATTTCTCTGAAGTCTCAGACAGTGTGTTTAACAATGGCTGAGCCTCCAAGGATGTTCATCTTTCATTTCAGGATATCACAACATTAGAACAAAAGGGAAAATGTAGAAAATGGTTTACCCAGAACTGGGATTATTTCAGAAGCCAGAAATGGATAATTTCGTGTTAGTAATTGTCTTTCTGCTGTAATTACTCATTTTTAAACAGTTGGACAAGCATTCATAAACAGTTATGTGGATATTCTACTTAGGGCTGGAAAGCCACTATGACATTCTTCTCCCAGGCATCCATAGAGGGACAAGTCCATGGTGTGTCTGGGGAAAGCTTACTTGACTTGTGTATTACCAAAGCCACAGAGAGAAAACACAGAAATGTTGAAGCCCCAGAATGGGGTGTTGACTCTCCCAGGAGTTATGACTTAGTAGGAGTATGATCTAATCCCAGTGAGATAACATATGACCCCTTTTTTAAAAATTTTTATTTTTGCATAGAAATTACAATCCTAAATACTGATGAAGGAATTACATGAAGGAGGCCACATGTGAAGCCTTGAAGCAGTTACTCATTTTAGAGTGACTGATGGGTTTCATCCTTGTAAGAAAATTGAAAATATGTGTCACTGCTGTGTGAATCTCAGTATGGCTCATGCATGACTCTGTACTTTAGACCAGAATATATTTAATTCATGATCCAGGCATTTTCCTACATTAAATTTAGTTTAGAAAAGCTTGTTTGGCCATTCACTTTGCCTCGGTCTACTTTCACAGGCTTCGCAGTATACAATAGAATTGGAAGTAGGTGAACAGGAAGGTGGGTAGCAAAATTGTGTCCAGACAACACATTTCAGGACAGTATTTACTGTACATGAATGAATGCTTTCTTCTGAGTAGTCGTTCCTACCAGTATCCCTTTGCAAATGACCCACAATCAGTCTCAAGTGGATGCTTGAAGTACTACATTGTGGACTGAAGGATTATACCTCCCAATGGAATCCAAAAGAAGTGGTTATCTACTGCATTATGGCATTAAGAGGCATTTTGGACACCAGTGGGCCACGCAGAGAGCTTAAAAAAAAAAAAAACAGAACTGTAAAACAAGTATTAGTGAATTGTTCTGTAATAGCAAATGTTCTGATGTTTGGTGTAACACAAAGATTTGAAATATCTCTGTGTTAAAAGCAGAATTATCTTTCTTTTACGTATGAGAAAATTTTGTAGATACAGATTTTGGAGCTAGATTGTGAGGCAGCATCACATGCATCTCTGCTTGTACGCATGAAGAACTTACCAAATATTTGCCATCCTTTCTGAGGGTGATGAATTGCTCCCTGTTTTCTGGTGAGTTTGTCAGTACAATCACTGAAATAGAGTCACATTTCAGTGTAACTTCAAATATGCTAATTTGTAATGTGAAATAGTAAACTTGCTGATGAGTAATTTTTCCTTCCAAAGAGGTTTAATTATTTAGTCTCCCCATTCTATTTGATTGATGTATATTCCTTTTATTGGCTACCGTGACAATGAAGAAATTCAGGATACAATGTGAATAAGAGCTGTCTGTTCCCTCAGGTATATAACTTTTCTCTTTTTTTTTTTTTTTTTTTTTTTTTTTTTTTTTTTTTTTTTTTTTTGAAGTAGCTGAAGCAGCAGCAGGCGTCTGCTGAACTACTTAAACCAATTGTAGAAGTATTTTATTAATAAGTATAATTTTGTTGAATTGTGGGGAATATATGCTAAATTGACATGGAATTCTCTGTTCTTCTTCTAGAGTTGTTTTAAACTGGCTGTGCTGATCTTTACATTGTTTCCCATCAACCTTAAAATAGGCAGAGCGACAGATAAGATGTTGCTGTTGTGTGTGTTGGTGAAAAATTGGGCTCAGCAGGGCTGAGCTGATTCTTCCTTTTCAGGATGACTTCTGTTTTCAGGGGTTGATTTCCTGACCCCAGACACAGCTTTTCTTTGAGCAAAACAGTTCAGTGGGTGTGATGTGCTGTGTGCATTTTAGAAACTTGAGACAATCTATTACATTGTAGTGCAGGAGTATTCTCTCTCCCAGACTATACAGAGTGCCAAGTCTTATATCTTGCATAGTGAAATACATCGATGTCTTCCCTGGTTGAGTTAGTGGGAAATGAGTCCTGGGAATTTTCAAATGTTCAGTAAAGCAATCAAAAAACAGTAACAACTTGTTAAATGAAAGCAACACCTTTCAGCTTTTGTCATTCTGGTACTGCGTACCACATCATTTAAGATTTCTATCCATAGTAGTGCCAGGAGCAATAACACCTGGAAGATCCTGCTAAGCATGATGTCTGAACAATTTCCATTTATTGGCATCACAGATTTAAGCTCTTCCAGCTTTATTCTTGCCTTTTCTATTTCTGAGCAGGACACGTCATGTTTCATGTAATTCTATGCATAGAAATTGGTCAGCTGAGATCCAAAACACTAAATCCAACCACCTCAGCATGACAGGATGAGGTAAGAGCATTCTCAGCTTTAATTTTCATGGTTAAAGTGGACTAATAGATGAGGCTTTGTGGTCAAGTTCAGCTGCAAGGAAGAGGGTTTCATCTCACGTAATACTGGTTGTGCTCAGTTTATCCTGAAGCACTTTGGGAAGCATCACACTTTTGTGCAGTGCAGTGCTGTATGTGAAGGTGAATATGGCAGTTCCGTAAAAGCTGGTAATTACTGTTAGATAATCCTAGAAACGTCTGGCTTATGCTTAGTCCTGATTGCATTCATTTTTAAACACATTCAGAGTTCTAAAGCAGCTGAATCTCCTAGTGTGCAAGTAGTCCTTTTGTTTGTTTGAGCTCTGGGGCCATAAATTGCACTTAGGAGAGGACAGTACAGGGTAGAGTGAATGATTTTGACTCATACCTAAAGTCACCCAAGCAAGGGAATATATGGAAAACCCATGTATTTCACCCTGTCCCCTTGTGCCATTACATGCCAAGATACTGTTGCCAAGCAAAGAAAGTAAAATAATCCTTAAATGTTCAGTTTTCCCTGCTTAGCACTTCATTCACAGGTTTTAAATGATGCTCTACTTCGCAAGTTTCAAAGGGAATTTTCCTGAAGGGAAATCTGTATCAGAAATTTAGAGAAAATAATTAGGTTCTTGAATGTTTTCAGTTCCTCTTTGATTCATAACTTGGCATTCATAAGAAATGCTGATGCAGAGTGGTTTACACAATTCCACTAAGAGGTATTGCTTGTCAAAACTGAAAAATTTCAGTTGAGAGGTTGTTTTTTTGATTAATTCCTCCTTTTGATGAAATCTATTTTGTTTTGTCAAAAGTTTCTGTTTGGAATATGCAATATTTTTATGTTTTCTGTTTCAAATTACTTTTTCTCTCAAATATGCAAGTTACTGTGGAACAAAAAATATTTATCAAAAGCTCAAGTAAAATGAATTATTTAGATATTATAAAAAATATATTCAATGAATGATGCATACTAGGGGGGCTAGACTGCTAGGATTGCACACTTTTTGAGATTTTTGCAGTCTTTTTGTGTGCTGAAAAATCTGTTTTCTCACCTCTGCTTATTTGAAAATGAACTCATATGAGCAAACACACAGAGAACATCTCAATAACTGAATTTGCAAACAGTTTTTACTACAAGAAATATAATTCTTAATGCACTAAAAGTGCCATCTGGATCCTACTGTGTTGCTTTCTTTTCTGTATGTGTCAGAACTCAGCCAGTGTCTAAGATGCTGACAGATTACTTGGTAAAACTAATATATAATGATGCTTATTAAAGCTGTGTCTTTGCCACCAGATCAAATTCTAATGCTGTATTTAAAGCATCCAGCCTCTTTTTATAGGTGACAGTGAGCTAGACAATTTCCTACAGTCCCCACTGGAGTCTTATAATGAAGGCTATTGACGTGCCTGATGGAACTACAGAAGAGTTGTTTGTCCTCCAAGATAATAGATGTCTGCAGTGTGCTTGAAGTATTTTGCACCTAGAGCCCTAACACAGTGCCAGGTTTTTGCCATTCACTCCCATTTCACAGGCTGGAAGTGACACTGAGGAACTGGATTTCCCACAGAGATGAAAGTTCACCTAAGTGTGTCACATGCTCCTGTGTGGACAACTCTCCCCGCTGTCATCTCAACAAAAACACCTTCCTAGAGGAAGATACAGTCTCAGTGGCATTCTTTATTCACTTTAGATGTCACATAAAAGTGAAGTGGGATAAGGGACTGTAAAGAAAAATGTCTGGTTTTAGGAAGACATGGCTTCAACTGAGGCAGCCTCTCAGGATTCAGTTCCCCAGAACCAGATGCAGTGGATAGTATTCCAAACCTCAGTTTCTTCAGGAAGCTTATTTATGCATTTCTTAAGATGTTTGCTGACAAAACAAATAGTATTAGATTAATTAAAGTTGTTCTGTACTCCAGTTTTTCCAGAAAAATCTAACCACAAATTCTACCGCAACATTTAACCTCTAAAAGCAGCAAACATCATCTGATCATTTTGGGCTAACAAGATCTCTGGATGTCAAAGCATAGGGCTCTTCTTTATTCCCAAATTTCAGTACTTCTTGCTGCTTTCTGAACTGTGTAACACCAGAGAGAGAACTCCGTACAGAAGTATCAAATCTCCATCTAAGTCCCTGGAGGGACAGATGCTTGTAGTAGGCACTCTGAAAAAGGCTCAGTTCTCCTGTCTGCTACTTCTACTCTTGTGCTACATCTGTCAAACACAAGGGACAGACAGCTCAGCTCACAAGGACTGTGGTGGGACAGCTGAAGAAACCACTGACCTGAGCTGCTAATTATTGCCCCTTAGGCAAAGGTGGTTTGCTGACATAATTTATGTTTGTACTGAAGTGGACTAAACTCTTGGGGCTGTCACTTCCACCTGCAGGATAATAAGCAATGAGTGAGAACTCTCCATTATGGATATCTGAGTGGTGTAGAAGCACCTTTACAGACCAGGGCCTGGAGGAGCATCTTTTTTTAACTATTTGAATTACACAAACTGGTGACCAAATAGGATTCTTTCATTAGCAGTGATGCCCAGTGCCTGAGATGCCTTCATGCCTTAGCATCACTAGTGGTCAGAGCCTGTAATTTTTACTTCTGCACCCTCTCACCCAAAGTGCTGTAAGAGTGGTTTTACGGAGTCTGTCTCACTTTTACCTTATTTTTCCATGCTGTAATTCGGGTGTTATTGCCCTCAAAACCTTGTACCTGACAAACTCTGATGCCGATGTTATGACAGGTTCTCATGGGAAGCAACTGCTGCTAGCATAAGAAACGCCTTGCTTCCCTTCACTTCTTGTTTTGCAGATTTTAGTTTACACAAAAGGAAAAACAAGAAAAACAGCATAGTAGATAATAGTTATATACTTGACAAATACTATCCAGGGCTACATGTGCAGAGTCTGAACAGCCAAGCAATGTGCAACATCTGTCTCAGTCAGCACACTCCAACCAGTGCTAACAGCTTCACAAGCAGAAACATGGAACAGGAAGCTTGAGCAATTCCTAATTGAAAGTAATGCTCAGGGAAAAGCGTGGGAAAAGTTGTCATCATTGTCATCATCATCGCCATCATCATCTTTGTTGCTGCTTCTTGCTGCACTGGAGAGCCCCCACCAGAGACACTCATGTGAGACACTCATCACTGTTCCTCCTGCCTGGCCACTGGAGAGTTCCCTTTTCCTGTTCCCTTTCCCATTCCCGTTCCCACTTGCTTCCTGATCCCCTTCTCTCTCATCCTTGCTCTCTCTCCTTTATTTTCTCCAAATGTAACTCTAACATCATTAGAGTCAATGCATGTTATCTGCTATGGACCCTGCCTGTATATCTTCATAGAATCATAGAATAATGGAATGGTTTGGGTTGGAAGGGACCTGAAAGATCACTGACTTCCAACCCCTCTGCCATGGGCAGGGACACCTTCCACTAGCCCAGGTTGCTCAAAGCCTCATCCAGCCTGGCCATGAACACTTCCAGGGATGGGGCATCCACAGCTTCTCTGGGCAACCTGTGCCAGTGTCTCATCATCCAGAGTCTTTATCTTCACATGCACATCTTCATGCATGTGGACCTCTCTCAAGCTCGCTTGTGCAACAAATGCCCATGCAATTAGTCATGGGCATGTCAGCACCACCTCAGGGTGTATCAACTCAGAGTCCATGGCTGAAAAGTCACAAGCTTCCGTCTCACTTAAAAACCACCATGATTTATCAGTGTTAGAGAGAGAATATGGAAGATTTTACTACAACACCGACCATGCTGATTTCCAGTGTGTAAATCAAAGCCACCCTGTGAGCACCAAATTCACTTAATATGTTGAGATATACCGTTAAAGTGCAGTACTTGATCATTTATAAGCTGCATTTTACAAGACTTTTATTAAAATATCTCTGCTATGTCCTTGCTATTTTTACCATACTTTCAGCTATATCTCTTGTTAATTCAACATATTCCCAAGATGCTTTTAAAAATAATTGGAATTATTAACCTCCAGCTTCTCAAGGTTACAAAGTCTTTCATTATACAAACCTTTACTCTTGCTCTTCAGTGTGAACTCTGATCAAAACCAACTACTTAGGAATATGTTTCACAGTTTCTGTAACTCCGTTTTCACTGGGCTCAGAAAACTTGCGACTGTTCTAAAATAGGAAGTATGAGAAGCAGTATCAAGAAATAACAAACATTTTGCCGAGTTTTGTGCAGCTTTGGCAGCATTTCACTCTTGTATTAAGTGATAATGGATAGAAAAGTATCCTCTTCCAGCTGTAGTGTGCACTACAGTGGTAGAGTACTACTTAGGTATTTACTCCAGATTTTTTGTTAATTAGTCTTTATACTGAGACATGGCATGACGACAAGTCTAAAACAGGTCCTTCAGGTTCTCTCACCTTCTTATTTCAACACTCTTTCCCACTCCAGTCTTTACCCCAGATGACCACAGGGTTGAACTTGCTATCTAGGAAATCTATGAAGTTAGACTGGATCTCCATTGTCCGCTTTTTGTCAGATGATGAAGGAAGAAGTTCAGAGTGGGGATAAATAGGTTCTGATCCTCCTACTTGAGAGTTGTATTGGTTTTTCATAGGCCTAAAAAGCTTTTTGAAATACAAGAATGGGGCTTTGCTACCACAGTGGAAGTTCATCTTAATTTTTGAAGTTATTTGAAGTTCTTTACTGATTCTTTCCCATCTTTAGATATTTTCACTAGTCATTTCAACCTCTAACCAGCAGAATTCTAGTAGAGAAAACGTGCATCTAATGATTCACAGGTATTTTGCATATCAGCAATCTCAAAACATAATCTAGCTCCATTCTTATCTGTTAACACTTTGATGCTTAAAAAGGTGGAAGGCACTTTGGTGAAGCACCAGGGAAGTCTCTTCAATTCCTTTTGTTGGGAACTTTATTCAATAACAGGCTGTTTCTTGTCCTTTGAAATGTATATTCTAAAAGTATAGAATATGGTAGAAAGAAAGAAGGCCCTCATGTGCTTTACATTTCATTTTGTTCCTTTTTTTTTTCTGGTAAAAGTTTGCAATATTTAACAAGCCCATTACATTATAACAGTGGACAGTATGATATATTTCCTTCATCTTAACAAATCCAGAGGTATAGTTGTTGCTGCTCCTGACAGCAAACCACCTGAGGTACTTGATGCTTTGCAGAAAGTCTGGAAGAAATCCTCTTTGGCAGTTCCAAATTGAGTCATATATTCCATGCAAGATATCATTGCTCTCTCTACTTTGTGTTGCATGGTAGAGAAGAGCACTTCTGAGTGATCGTAAATGTACTGTGAATTAGTAAAAATACCATTTACAGCAATACAGCAAGAATCTGGAATGTATCTTTTATGTCTTTCTTTCATCTCCTGGATATCTGTTTCACGCTGGTGTTTCTGTGAATCTCAGCAAGCTCCAGTGTCAGTGGAAGGTAAGCTACGCCCTGTGTGTGTTTCTATGCTGAAGGACACATACCATCTACAAGAGGCAGCTGGAGGTTATTTGGGTACGCCTCACACCCCTGGCTACAGCGGGAGCATGGACACTTAGTTCACTGGTAACACCTTCATGCAGATGCCTAAATTTAGGTATCTTAAACTGAAGTTGGTTTCACAGATTATTTCTTATGGTGCTATAAGAAATAAGCACCTGACCAAGAGTGGACAGCAAAATCAATGAATTTGCTTTATTGTTTCATCAGACTTCTTTCTCTCTCAGGAACCACTTTATTTCACAAATGAATAGTACTGGTACTGAGTCCCTGGCTAGGGCTCCTAAGTGCGATAATAAGACAATTATGTTCTCTACTTTTCAGTGCTGTTACAAAGTAAAACCAAATAGTGACCTTCAGTCAACGGAACATAATGACTGAAACAGAGGCTAGGGTGCCTGGCTGAATAAATACCCTGGGTTGTTCTCACAATTTTATGCACTCTTATGAATTTTCCAGCAAAGTATACAGTAACAGAAATGATAGCAGACATCGCTAACTGTAAGTAAATCATGGAAAATATTCACAGAAAATATTTCTAATCCCATTTTATGGAAGAAAATAGTAAAGCATACAGGTTTGAGCATTTTATGAAAACTCACCAATGGAGCCCGTAGCAGAATTGAGAACTGAATCAAATCCTCTTTAAGGTGTGTTTCCCCACTTATATTCAGTATTTGACTGTCTGCTGCTGGACACCTAATTGACAAAAGTCTTGCTGAGCACAGAGCCTCAGATAACCAAGAAAGAAAAACAGCACCGAAGAAATTTTTTTCCACCAAAAAGGGAAGAAATTAGTGTCTTCATACGTCCTCCTTCAAATTCCTCATCTCTCAGTAACCACAACTGCAGATACCTCTCCCTGTAAAAATTTGAGCACCAGCCCAGGAAATTGATTTATTCGCACCACAAATCTCACAGATAGATGAAAAGAATGGAAATTGCTGAAACAAAGCAAGAAGACCGACTCAGAAAATATGGTAATAGAGCTAATAATGTTCAAAGTCAAAGTGCAATGCTTTGAGTGCCTGGCAAAGAGAAGAGTGTATTAAATGTAGCATGCAAATGAAAAATTTCTTGGAGCCTGTGGATCTTAGATCAGTCCCACTGGCACAATAAGAATAGCAATTTCTAAGAAAACATTCTGGTCATGATTCTTATAACCAGAAAACGCAGTTCTGAATTAAGAATTAAGACAAGGTGATTTTAAAATCAGCAAGAATCTCGAAAGAAGCTGGTCTTTACATATCCCAAGACACAGAGTTTTGTTCTGACGTTCTTACAGCTAGCCCATAATGTGTTTTCAAGTTTCCGTATATTTTGAGCAAAGCATAAAAATCAGTGTTAAAGAATTGAAAAGCCAAAGAATTTATCATATTGATATTTAACCACGATTTATCACACTTAGTGACAAAAATTGCTTGGAAATATTAGTGTGAATTTCTCTTTCTTTAACCATCCTTACAGCTTTCTATTATTTTCTCTTTCTATTGTTATAAGAGCCTTCAATCTTACAAATTAATGTAGACAGCTATGGAATTTGATTAGAAAAAGTCTTTAACTCCTCCATGGATAAGCAACAGCTCAAGCATATTAGAAGGCAGGTTTCCCAAATATCAGACAATTATTATAGCTATTTTATGAGTGCTTTCCGTTCTTTTTTTAATATTGTCCGTGAAATTTGGGAACCAAATCTGGGTATGTCTTTCCAGGAATGATCTAGGTAGCTTTATCTATCCATTTCATACAGAAGAGAACTTATCTGACTTTTTTTTTTTTTTTGGCCACAAATACTGTGATTTCCACTACCTAGAAAGATGCATTAATACAGCCTCCCCTCATCTGAGGACTGCTATTTACTTATTCAAAGTATTCAGATTGTGGACCACAAAAACCAACACAGTTCCAGCTAGTTATGTGAATGAAAAAAACCCCAAAAACACAACTCCCAAACATAGACTTCTGCATGGAAATACTATAATATTATGGCTTTGGTCTCCCCTTTAATTTTGTGTCCTTGTTCCTTCTGTAGTTTATGAACCAGTCGTGCATTAAAAAGAGAATCTTCAAATGATGCATCAGCAGCAGGTTTTCAAACTTCAGGTCAAAGCTCTAACAACTTCCTAGAAAAACAAGAAAAATCCCTGTAAAAAGAAATTCTCCTGTTTCAGTGTAGCCAGTTTACTCTTCCCATTTTGTGGTAGGTTTTTTTTGTTTTGTTTTCTCCGTGTGTGTGTGTGTGTGTGTGTTACAGAATAAACAAAGAGTTAACTGTGTTAAAACCTTACATCCTACTGATCCAATTTTTGGCCCAAAAATAATGGCTGAAATCACCTATTTTCACCATTTCTGAGTTTGATCCGACCTCTAAAGTGAATGATACACATTTCAACTATAAACCCTTTAAAACATGCACCTTTAGAGATTTCAGGTTCTGATTCAGTCTGGCCTCTAGCTACGAAGGAATTTCTGGACATTGGGTTGAGGTGGAATGTGCTCCAGCGTTTAATCAATTGTAAACACTATGTCGTATACTCCACTGCTATATTAGCCCTTAGACAGATAAAACAACAGGATTTGATTTCCTTCCAATGTGTCACAGTGGAAACAAAGTCAGTTGTTTGAGACAAGAATAAGGGAAGATTAATGCCAAGAATGAAACCAGACCAGGGATTATTTGTCAGTACTTTTTGTAGCCCTGTTTCATGACGCTTTCAAGAGCCAATGGGAGATGATCTCCAAGTGTCAGAATTAACAGCCATAACATGCTCTGGCAGAAAGAAAATAATTTTTAAAATCACTTGAGGCACTACACTGCAATAATACGTGCTTGCGATGCCATATAGGGTAGACATGTTTGAATAGTGTTATCTTGCATTAGTGTGCACAGTGGATGTGCAGGTATACAAGCGATGCTTAGGAAGTCTAACTTCAGGGTCCTGAATTTGGTCTGAAAGTCTAAATGTGGTTAGACTCAACTTCCATTTTTTAATATACACAAATACAGTTTGAGTTGCTTTAGGACATTGATCACAGGCATTACCTGACTGTGAATTGGTTATTCCTTTGTCTTTTCTTTTTTTTTCATTTTTTAGTGAATACGAGACTGTCTGATCTCTACTCAAATTGCCTCAGTTTGAATTTTCTGTCACTAGAATTCATGTATGGCTACAAATATGAAGTCAGAAGATCAGCAAGTAAAACATGCCTTTAATTCACTGCACTCAGTGGAATAAAGGATTTGGCCTGAAATTTTCATTCTGGTTCATCTTTATACAGCTTGGCAGAGCACCTTTTCCCTAGATGGGTCCCACAGGGCCTTGCTCCTCCAGCCACCTATCAAGGTCTTTTCTGGGGTCTATAAAACCACTAGGTCAATATCTCCCATCACTGTAGTTTGTCCTGTGTCCCCAGCTGTGTGTCCTCTCTGCCCTCTCTGTTACGATTTTCATTACAGAAGATACAAAGGAAGCAAACAGTCACTTTATGAGAAAGCCATGCTACAAGAAGCTTGTCATGAGGATCTTTTTTGAAAGATCTCATTTTCCTGTAGTCTTCTAGGGTTAGGTTTGAAAATAATCAGCCTTGGAAACAAGGTATATACTTTCCCAGCCCTCAGATTAAACAAGAACAGCTATCTGACCAGCATTTTTAAATCAAAGGTGATTTTTAAAAAAATCGTCATGTGAAGTAGGGGTTGGATTTCTGTTCTTTATTTTTATGTTGTACCTTTTTGAACAGGCTGCACCCACTAACCCATGTGAATCGTATAATTATGATTAGCCCTCCCAATAGTCCTATCAGAAATGAAGGTTTATATAGACAGTGTGTGATAACCGTTTGCTATTTTCCTCTGGCTCACTTAACTGTGAATTTTTATGGGAAGTATTTAAAAAAGTTTTCCACTTGGTGGAGACGACTGGCTGAAAAAACAAAAAATGGAGGAAGCTCACAGGGATTTATTAGAGCAAAAATTTTAACCATTGTACTGCAACCACATCAGGTTTTTATACTCTTGTACAGCATCCTGTCTTTAATCAAGATCAGACTGTGCAAACTGTAACATAGGAAAGACTTGATAGGTAATTTGAGGCAATGATACAATGCATATACCTAATAACCACAGTAATAAAATATAAAATTAGCAATCAATATTTCCTTCCTTCTGTGGGGTTGGGTTTCATATCTGCCTCTTTGTCTGTAGCCTTTAGGTTAAAAGGCATCTGAGGGAGAGATTTTTTCCCCTGTATTTAGAAAATAATAGCACAGCTAAGTACAACTTGAATTCCCGTTGGGACTTCTGTGTGTTCTTTACCATTTTAGAATGGGTTGGAAATATTGATATTGATTTTTTTCCATAATTTTCTTTTTGTAAAGTTGAGAATTTTATCCACTTTTTCTCTGTAGTCTGTAAAGGTTACAGTTTCAATGCTGATAATTTTTATTTTACATTATATTTGTATTAAAGGAAAATGTTTTCCACTTTTTGTATCACATTATGAATTTTAAGGAAAGAAGTGAGATATTTCATTATTTCACCCAAATAAAGTAAATTGAAGTTTAAAACAAAGCTATGGGAATTCCTCTAGTAGGAAACAAAAAAAAAATAGCTGGGAAAATATATTCCTTCTCAACCATTAATAACTTTAAAACCCCCATCTTTCTCCTTCATCCCATGCTCCATCAACTTCAACAGTGATTAACAGGGACAATTTTTTTCTGCAGATGGAAAAAATCAGATTTCTAAATGTTCATTCAGAAACAGATTGAAATAAAAAAATCAAAATTTTATGTGACACAATATTTCAGAACATTAATGTTTTGATTTTGTTCCCCTAAGACATTCTGAAACAAAAAATCAAAGCATTTCCCTAAAAACAACAAAATGGGACTTTTCAGCAGATTCTGAATTCTGTCATTGCTGGTTTTGATTCTCAAAATTAATTTCACCAACCCACAGACACAGGAATTGTTGAATTGCTGTACATTCGTGCCCACAGGAGGCAGCAGTGTGTGTAAGGGTAGTTTTCATTAACATGGTTCTCCTGTAGTTTCATTCACATGCAATTGGACAAAGTTTCTAAGCACAGATTTAACTTTAAATTAGTGTTTAAATGTCCCTATAAAGCAAATATTTAAGCACATACTTACCATCTTTTGACCTCAGGAACACATAAATATGTGCTTCAGTACTTTGCTGAACAGGGATACACTTAAATTCCTCAATATTATGTTGCAGAGCTGGGGCCTCAAGCTTTTAATGAGGATATAAGACGAAAGAACATCAACCATCATCAAAAGTTCAGGCTTTTCTTTTCATTGTTAACACATGAAAAAACATGCTTAAGAAAGTTCTATATCGGGTTAACTACTTCAATGATGATATGATACTGATGTAGCACTATCTATCCTTATCAGTTACAGAAAGACTGAATTGATTTATAATACACTGCATGGATTCTTTTACAAACCATCAGCTCTTTAACAGGGGTTTAAAAACTGGGTCAGTTCCAAAAGGAAAAAAAAAAAAAAAAGAAAAAAAAAAAAAAATTAAAAAGAAAAAGTAAAAGAAGGATTCACTAAGAATAATGTTTAAAAAAGAGTAGGTCATATGTTTAGGAATAGATATTTCCTAGGCAAATCATTAGCCATGGTTTTTTATTCTTTTAACATAAAAGCCTTTTCTATGAAAAAGGTATAAGATTTTTTTAAAAAAAGGAATATGCACCCTTCAAATAAGACAGTATGTCAGTGTTACGACATACTGGCCTTACTCCTATGCTTTTCTCCAGAAATCCAATCCTGGTCATTTAAGGTAATAGGATATTGAGTCAGATGGACCTAATCCACCGTGAGATGGCCAGTTTCTTGTTCTTACTGGATGAGACACAAAGGACAGGAGAGATCTGACATGTTTCATTAACAAGACTGTTCTTAAACTTTATTTTCATGTTTAAGCTGTTCTGAAAGTTGTTTGATTGGTTGGTATTTTCCATGTGTACACACAAAAAGAGGCTGCAACAGCTAGGTGAAGGTTCCACCAAGGTGCCCTTTCTACCTCCCTTATCCTGCACTGTTGTTGAGCCACATCCTGCCAGTTTGATCTAATCAACCTGAAGGGTCAGTAATAGAGGCTGAAGGGCTGTCTGTACAGAAGAAAGACTTCAGCACAAAAATGCTTCCTGCATTGCTGGTAGTTTGGGAAATGATCTGGTTTAGCCACTGGAAGGTTCTTTTGACACTAGAAGACTGATGGATGTGGAACTTCTATTCAAAATCTGAAAATGCTGTGACAATGTTTCTGTTAACACCTTACACGAGTAGGCAGGCACTGCAAAGGTTACGTATGTGCATTTATAAAACCTGACGAAATCTTGGGGATCCCTGAGAAAAACATGTACCAAAGCAACTAGAGACAGCCAAGAATTTTTTTTTGACATTTTGCCAAAAAATGTTGAGTGATCAAAAATAATGATCCTTTCCTCTGAGAAAGGTAATTTCTCCAACAAATACTATAGTGTTTTTTTATATTTTTACGCATTGTTTCAAGCCCAGCTCACAATTTCTGCTCCATTTCACTTCATATCCTTTCCATTCAGTTTCTT
The DNA here is from genome assembly GCA_011057875.1 of Pterocles orientalis. Classification (NCBI taxonomy): domain Eukaryota; kingdom Metazoa; phylum Chordata; class Aves; order Pterocliformes; family Pteroclidae; genus Pterocles; species Pterocles orientalis. The sequence continues at coordinate 398,573 of WKFP01014393.1, forward strand.
CTGATGCTCACTACATCACAAACAGACCTATAGAATCCAAAAAATTGCTACACTCAACTGGCCAGCCCTATACTCTTTTTCTAATCAGAGCTGGTCAATACCAGAAGATTCAGTAGAAATTTTGAACAACCTGCACTGTACAAAATGGGATACTCTGGCCCACACTTCCATGACATTCTAATAGCTTTTGGTTGTTTTAAACACTGAATAACAATATTTAACAAAAGGTTTTATTCTAGTTATTCTTGTCATCCAAGTATATCTCCAAACTATTTTTGAAACTTGTGATATTCGTTGTCTCAACCGCTCATTTTGAAAATGACTGCATAGTCTGTGCCTGTGAGAAAAATATTCAGTTTGAGTTTGCCTTGGGTGGTATTTATTTCTTCATCATGTCTCTACTCTTATGAGCTATTTTGTTGACAGTGTCTGATTCTTTCCACCAGCAAAGGCCATAAAGCTGTAAGAACATCTGTAAATCAGGACAAAGCTGATTAGCCCAGTACCTGTCTCTAGTAGTGGACAAAACAGAATATGAGATACTTCTTCAGTATTTACAAGATTGCAGAAATCTTCATCTCATGGCAGCCTCTTTTCTGTCTTTTCTGTTTTGTATTTTTGATTGGTTGGTTGTTGGTTTGTTTGTTTGCTTTCTTTCCTGAGGATTTTCTTCCAAGTATTTGTTCCATTCATTTTTAACTCATACACATTTTTATCATGCACAATATTCAGAGTTTCACAAGTTATGTGAAGTACCACATTGTTTTGATTATCCAGACCTGCCACCTGCTAGTTCCATTTAAACCCCCTTAGTTCTTGTGTTGGAAGAGACAGCAAGTAATGATTCCCTTCTGGCTTGCTCCCTGATTCTCATCATTTTATAGACTTCTGGCATGTGTCCTTTGGTGCCAAGTCAAGCCTTGTACAGACCTGTAAGGAGGAACCAGTCCTGCACAGACAGTTAAACACAGCCTCCTGGACCATCTGAGCTCCCATCCAGGATGGCTCAGGGCCACCTGAAAACCAAGAGAAAAGCAGATATATTAGTATGTGCTTCCTTTGTGCTAGTTAGCTTTGCCAAGGCTCAGAATACGTTTGCTTCCTTAGGCCACTGTGCACTGAATTCAAAGCTAAATGAAATATCCTCCTATGCAGGCATAACCCAAAGGCAATCTCTCTGGGGAAAGGACAAGCCCTACAATAATCCTTCATGACGTTATTTTGGATGATGCTTTTCTAAAAGAGAGAGAGAAAATAAATATATATCTCTGGGCATTTTGTAATCCTCAAAACACCTCTGATAATTGGAGATGCTTGGGAAAGGCACATAGCAATTGTTTTCCTTTGCAGAAGACCAACAAATACCATTATGATTCTATAAATACGCAAAGAACCTCAGAGCCCATGGAAAAGAAAAATTAAGTCTGTTTTTTTTTCTGCTCTGGACACTATGACCTAGTGAACCAAAATACTGGCCAAAGAACAGAGCTGTGCTCCTGACTGACTGACTAGTCAAATTAGGGTTACCCCGTGTCTCACTTTTTCTGTCTGCTATGTTGTACACCCTCTCCAAAAGGCAGTCATGTTCTTCACACATTTCTTATAATTTACTTCAGTGACTTTTAGAGTTTGCAGCTCTGACAGATTTCTCCAGTAAGTGGATTGGTGAACCCGACATACTGACAGACTTTTAACTCCAGCGTTGAACTTTTTGCTGTTCTAACTCATAATAAAAAATGAATTTTGAGGTCAATATAGCAAGAAGGAAAAAAAATACAAAGAAAACAAAAATACTAGTTCAAGTAGAGCTGAGGAATTTTTCTTTTTTTTAAATTAAAAAAGAAATTCAGTATTAATTTTATTTTGTTTAAAAATAAAATTGCTTGGGTGCTTTAATCTCAATCCTTTTATTTCCCTTTTCTTATACTAAAAAAAAGAAAATAATTCAGCTTTAAAGCCAAAAAATATCAGTTTGGTACCAAAGAATTGACAGATCTTCCCTAAGAAATGCTTAAAGCAACATTTTCATTTTTCCACGATAAAATATTTCACCCAATATTAGGTACTTAGAAATGTCAAAATGAAGTGAGGGGGTTTGGGCTCCTCGCCACAAGAAGAACATTGAGGTGCTGGAGCAGGTCCAAAGAAGGGCAACATGGTGGTGAAGGGTCTAGAGCACAAGCCTAATAAGGAACGGCTGAGGGAACTGGGGTTGTTTAGTCTGGAGAAAAGGAGGCCGAGGGGAGACCTTACGACTCTCTACAGCTACCTGAAAGGAGGTTGTAGTGAGGTGGGTGCCAGTTTCTTTTCCCAGGCAACAAGTGATAGGACAAGAGAAAATGGCCTCAAGTTGCACCAGGGGAGGTTTAGATTGGATATTAGGAAAAATTTCTTCAACGAAAAGGGAAGAAGCACTGGAACAGGGAAGTGATTGAGTCACCATCCCTGGAGGTATTTAAAAGATGTGTAGATGTGGTACCTAAGGACGTGGCTTAGTGAGGCTTGGCAGTGTTAGGTTTACAGTTGGACTTGACGACCTTAAAGGTCTTTTCCAACCTAAATGGTTCCATGATTCTATGATTCCATTAAATTATTCGCAATTTAATTTCACTCCCTCTTTATTTTTCAATTGAAATCATTATGACTAGATTCATTTCCACCTACTCTCACTCTAAATCCCTCTTCTGTTAATTTTTCTGCTCCTCAAAGGCATGGATAGAATTGATTGATCCAGCCTAGACATCTGGTTCTATACTGCACAATGATCCTAGTACTTTGAATGTCTCAGATTGTGAATCCATCATGTTAGTAGAGCAGTTTTAGTGCCATACTGCATGGAGCCCCAGAAACCCAAGGAACCCTCTGACCCTAGTCATTTTTATCAGCTTCAGTTGCAACAGACACCAAAAATCTTCCATTTTATCACTGCTTTAGTGAGTGAGCAGTTAGCTTCTTCAGTTGAGAAATCCAATTTAAAACACATCTGGGAATATCATTATCCTGTAAGCCACATACAAGTGAAAAAGAAGGCAAGAAAAACCTGCTCAACCAGGGACTAGAGTGAGTGGGTTATTCTTCAATCTATTCACTGATCAATTTTAGTGAGAGTTTTGACTAAATCAGGACAGAAGAAGTGCAGAATGGGTCTAAACCACCACCACCTGCATAACAATGTTTCTCAAACAACCATTTCATAAGCTTTTTCCAGCAGCTGGACAAAATCCATACGAGTCATTTCTCTAGGGATGTGTTCCAAAAATACTGCTTTTAGTATGTATCTTTCCAGTTACTACTTTCTGACCTTGCATATTTCAGGATTTCTGGCATATCCTATAACATAAAATAAATATTTTCCCCACTAAAATTGCTGTCTGCTTTACATTTTGTGTTTTATTTGAAAAACTGTGCAGTAAGTGATTTTTCCATTCTAGTTTTAATTTAACAACCTCTGGTTTCTTGGTGTATTTCTTGTAATACAACTCCATCCAGTTTCTGTTCATTCAGGTAAATTCCTATTTTTGCTTGTTCTTAATAGGGTTATTCAGCTCTTTTGCATTCCAAGGAGTCTTTATGCCATTCATTTAAGGGGTTATTAAATCTTATGATATCTACTTTTCTTTTTCTTTTACGACTTTTAAAATGACTGCTCTCTCAAGTTGCTTCATTTGTTGCAACCACTTTATCACAACTCCCTTCTCTTACCAGTACCTAAACTATTTACTTTTGGTTCAGCTCCCTCCCCTGACTCTTGATTATAGAGAATCAAAATTCTCAAAGCAAATCTCCTTCAATTTTTCTTTTGGACAGTGAAGCACTTGTTTTGTGTTTTTTTTCTCCTTCTTTTTTTTGGCACAAAAACAGCTTCGTTCTGCTTCTGATTTCTTAAAGAAAACGATAAGTTTAAAACGTCTTTTTTTTTTTTTTAAATGTTCCCCATATTGTATGCTCTTATCTTGAAACACCTCATGGGTTTGATTCTCCTCAGCATTAAGTGAAAATCACCGCACAAATGCTGCAGCCTGGGTGCAAACTTGGCCTCTGGGTATAGCAATATTGCTCAATAGAGTACCATCCAGATCAATCTCTCCTGCTCTTGAGTGGGCTGGTGCATCTACATGATGGTCTGGGGCATCTACATGATGGTCTGGGGCTGAGCCTGGAGGAGTCTGATCTGGCACCACATGCAGAGGATGGCTAATCCTTCAGCTGTTCTGTTGCCAGCTCCCCTGCATCTGCAGGTAGCTAACATATGCTCACGTCCAAGCTTTTATCCATCCACTTTTGATACGGACTTTTATCCAACCATAAGAGATATTACATTACATTGATCCCTCTGTCTTAACTTGCCACAGAAGCAATTTAAACTTTGGCCATGGAAACACCTCTTACTAAATCCTTCTCCCAGCTGCTTCTTCTCTGCCATGTCAAATTAAAGCTAATTTGCAAAGCCTTCACAACACACCATTCCCTGTTTCATATTTAAACATTGGCCTCTATTTTGCTAACCTCCACTGCCTATAAACAAGTAATTTTTGCTTCCCAAATTCTGCTGCTCAAGTGTTGTCATACCTCAGGATGCCTTTTTTGTCTTCCCACCTTCTTAAGAGTCCCCTATGTTACAAAACTCGACAGTGGATACAGATACCACAGACTTTTACATCCCCCACAACATTGTACTCCCTTTCTCTGCGCATGTAGTGTCCTACAGGTAGATGAAATCTCTTTGGAGTGTTGTCATGGAGTTGCCAGCCCCAAAAAGCCATATTTAGGGATTATCTGAAAATGGACTAATGTTATCTCAGTGTTGTTTGTCTTTGAACCTCTTGACTCTCTGTGAGGAGTTAGTTAATGAGTCACAGCTCGTGTTCTCAGTTAAGAGTCTGTGTATATAGCATGTTATGAAAAAACACATAACAGGAACTCATGTATACTCAGAAATTCTGTAAATTGGTACATGGATTGTTCTGCCAGGAAGAAGCATACTCATGAACTTAGACATAGAATGCATTTGTTCATAACATGCAAAGCATTAATATAAACAACGTTCACTCAGCTGGAGATAATATCCTTTTTTTTCTTTTTTAAGAAAGCTGTGTCAGACAATTACTAGCTTAGATGACAAAAATTAAGAGATGAGCCATTTTCCTAATTAAATCAGTAATCAAGAAAATGGGGTTGAAGAATTTACACTCAACTCAAATGTGATTGGAAGAGTCATCAGTGTGCCCTTGCAGCAAAGATGTCTAACAGCACCCTGGGCTTCATTAGTGTGATCATAGCCAGCCGATCAAGGGGAGTGATTATTCTCATCTCTTTAGCACTTCTGAAGTCATGTTTGAAGTACTGTGCCCATTTTTTAACTCCCTGGTATTAGAGAAAAAATGATAAATTGCAGCATGTCCAGAGGAGGACAAATCTTGTGGGTAGAGCATGGAAGAGACTGAGGGATCTTGGTTTGTTCAGCCTTAAGAGGAGAAAGATGGGTACTTAACTGCCGTCTTCAACTACCTCATGAAGGAGTTATAAAATAACCAGATGCTTCCCAGAGATGCCCAGCGAAAAAAGAGGCAGGGGTGTTGTGGTTTAACACACACAGCTAGTATCAAACAACACACAGCCGCTCGCTCACTCACTCTCCCCCTTGAGGGGATAGGGAGAGAATTAAAGGAGTAAAGGGAAAAGAGACTCATAGGTTGAGATAAGAACAATTTAAGAACTAAGCTACAATAAAATTGAAAATAATAATGATAATAATTTTATAACAATGATAGTAATATACTAATATACAAATGAGTGATGCATGGTAAAACTGCTAACCACCCAATGACCAAGGCTCAGCCCGTTCTTGGCTAAAAATCCTGGAGCAGGGAGAGAGTCCTGAAACTGCAATCCTGGAAAAGAGATAAAAGCCTGAGCATCCAAGAGACCCTGAGCTGAATGAGAGAGCAAGATGACCCCAAGAGAGAGGGAGTCAACCCAGAGAGAGAGAGCTTCCAGAGAGATCCTCGTCTATATACTGGGCATGACATGCATGATATGGAATAGAGCATTGGCGAATTTGGGTCTCAATCATAAACCTGAGATCAAATCCTAAACCAGTAGTTGGGTCTGTGTTCTCTCCCAATTTCTCCTGCATCTGCAGACACTGGCACAGCAGAGAAGCTGAAAAGCCCTTGACTGTCCTGGCAGCAACTACAAGCATCAGTATGTTATCAGCCTTCTTCTCAGCACAAATCCAAAACATAGCCTCACACTAGCTACTACGAAGAAAGTTAGCTCTATCCCAGCCAAAACCAGGACAAGGAGTCAAAAGCTGAAGCAAGGGAAATATCAGCTAGGCATAAAGAAAATCCAGTATACAATGGAATTTGTAAGGCACTGAAGCAGGTTGTCCAGAGAGGTTGTGGGATTTCTATTTGGTAATTTTCAAAGCTGAGCTGGGGAAAGACCTGAACAAACCCTTCTAAGTTTGAAGTTCGACTTGGTCTGGGCTTGTTGGACAAGCTGACATCTAAAGGTTTCTTCCAACCAAAGTAACTCCACAAATAAGGAAAATTTAAGGTGGTTAACTCCGGATCAGAATTCACTTTGGGAAAAGGTGGGGTTTGTCAGAGAACCTGTTCAGTCCATGGGAGCTGTGTACAATGTCCTGAAACTTAGTTTGACTGGATCAACTACTCTAAGGAAATCATGCAGATGGAAAAGCAAAACCAAAGTTAGTTATAGCTTCTTATTGCTTGATTTACCAAATACAATAACTTGTTACCTACACCTGGCAATTTAGCTTAAGAAATTAACTTGTTTTTACCTTCTCTCTCTCTGTCTTGTAATAAGAGAGTGAATTAATGTTGATCACAGTGGCGTCTCAATACCCCAGGACTAGTAATCTAACACACACCTACTGTTCCTATACTGCGATCAGGAGGGCCAAGAAGTAGCAGGGTGCTATTCCACAAATTTGCTGGGGGAAGGGGTTTTTCAGACTTGATGATTTAGAATTATCCCCTGGGGCAGGCTCTGGCTTGCTATCTTAGCCTCACAGCAGCACTGTGGGAAGACTACCTGTACCATAAGGGAGTCCTCAGAAAATAACAATCGTCTTTTATTATTCACAGTATAAGGGCTTTGTGAATCTTGGCCCATAAAGGGGCCTCCTCTGTGCTACAGCAGTAAAAATTACAATAAAAAAGAGATTGCTCTGCATCAAAAAGAAAAGAACATTTGTTGAATAAGCTGCTCTACCAACATAAATAATGATGTCACGGTCTAGCTCTCTGTCTCTCTTTGTGCTCATTTTTAATTACTTTTGTCTAGTTTCCTTCTTTGGAATAAAAGCAGATTTTTTCTCTTTCTGTATCCCTTTCAAATTGTTTTGTTTTGTTTTGTTTTGTTTTGCTTTATAATTCCAGGTGACAATAACCTCTGATGTTAATGTTGTGTGTTTACTGGAAAGAACATACAGGAGTCTGCACTCAGCAGGGAAGGAACTCTCCAGACAATTATATCATTTTTCATTTATTTCCCATTCTGTTTAGCAGCTTTCCTGGATTAAAAGTAGTTTATCAGAAAATATCTCAGCTGCTATCAGCTCATCAAAGATGCCAATCTTGGAAATACAAGACAGTTCCACCTTGCAGGAATCTATAGAAAGACACACATATACGTGTGTATGCATAGGATCAGATACTTTCAGATCAAGGAGGAAGTTTTGAGGAAATAAAATTGAGAAACACCTAGAACACTCTCTTTGCTTTGTGGCACATAGATTAGCAGAAGGGACAGCCTCCCTGCCCTTGCCCTGACAGTGTCGTGTTCTTCACTTTTCTGAGAATGTCAAGTTCCTGACTGAGAGCTAAACTTTTCTGAAAATGTCTTTCTAATACTGAACTGAAATTCTGTTCCTGACATAAACTGAATATCTGATCCTCAATTGTGCAAAACAGCATACACTCACTATAACAGATTTTTCTTTCAGTGAGTAAAAGCTAAATGATCCTTACATCCGCTAACCCATAAACAAAGGACGCTATCCCTTCACTCCCTAGTAGCAGAATAATAATCTCCTGGCACCTGATAATGAACAAAACCTACCAAATGTCTCTCTACGAAGACTGAGTCACAGCGTTCAGAAATATTATTCCTTCTAGCTAAAAGGCTAGCAATTCCCATCTGTTTTTTTCATTAAGTTTCAGCAAAGAAATGTGACAGTCTCATACATTTTCCTCTCTTATTTCCACTCTTAGACCTCATGAAAAAATGAACAATGTCTGTAGCCAAAAAAACTCAGTTTTGTATGATTTGTTGATCTATGGAAATTAATTATAAAATATCTTGACTTATTCCTGCAAGGAAGCACAAATCAAGCTTCCTTCATGTCAGAAAAAATTATTTTAAACAAATGGTAAGGGATGAACTGTATGATTTTGACTGATTAATCAGACAGATTCTTTCCTTACCAATTCTTGCATAAAATTGGAGTAAATCCTTTGGATTATTTTTTTTCTTGAGTTTTTCTCTGACTTGAAGAAGTGCAGAGTCTTAGTGAGAAGTTGATATCATTCTGGCATGACCCCATTTAACTCAGTTTGTTTCAGTAGAGCTACATCTGGTGAATATGGGTTTGAAAATAGACTCAAGCCCAGACTATTGATTAAGGTATAAAAACTAAAAAAGAAGGCTTTTACCTTGTTAGGCTATGATGCTCACTTCTTTTTAATTTAGACCTCAGAAAGACTAAATGCTTCAGAAGATTTGAAGAAGACTTAACATACTTACTCTATTTATTTATTACTAATTAACTGTGATAATTAGGTTTCTTTTTGGTTTAATTTTGAGATCTATATATTTTTAAATTCTCAACTGAAAAAAAAGGGGGGGGGTTCTGTTAAAACCCAATATCTTTCAAGTAAGTGATAAGTATAGGTAAGTATAGGTACTATGTGTGTGTTTTATATTAAATCACTATGTTCAGCCATGCCACAGATGGGACTGATTTGGAGTTTTAAAACCTACAAGTTTCTGGCTGTCTTTACATTTTGTTTTATGTTCTCTTTTGTTTTCTGACAAAGTATTTTTGGGGAAGAGGTAGACTACAGGATTAAGTTTTTGGAGACTGAGGATTAGATACCTATGCGAGAATAAATCTGTGATTTGCAAGCAAGACAAGATGTAATATTTTATAAATAAAAAATATCTAGGGAGAGAATTACATGTATACAGGGTGCTGACTTGTTGAGTGCTGGGAGAGCCAAACTTCTGACTTAGAGAGTCAATTTATTGCAGGGCTACACAATGCTTACAAGCCTGAGGCAATGAGTTTCTTTCAGTCCAGGAAGAGTCCTACCATGGATAAATGTCTTTGTCTGGCCAGGGTGGAGCATTATCTGGGAGATGGCATGAATGAGCAGGCTAGGCAAATGTTTTAGCCTCCTAGAAACTGGGGATACATAGGACTTTTCTTGTACAGGGCAGGGTGGCAGAAAGGCTGACAAATAGCCTGCAGTAATGCAAGAGAAGTCCCAGGCAACCTCTAGCCCAGAGGTGAAGTTAGGACACCATGTCTAGATATGGAAGTTCCCATATTGCATTTTTGGCCATGAATATACAGTGCCAAGGTAGTCTGAATGAGTATATCCTCATGCACGCTCTTATGTGCAATTAATACCAGAAAACTCTGAATGACCAGCCTTCCCCTGGCAGTGTAATAACCCACCCTAAAGGCACCTAAGACACTTGAATGGGAGACTGTTCCCTGCCACTTGCTGATGCACCTGTGTTGCCCATGAGCGCAAGGCTCAGTCCCCTTTCTGCTCCTCTCTGATGTAGAAGCACTGAAGCAGAGCATACTGACACCCTTCCTGGTACAGCTGTTTATCCCCTATACTGTGTCCTGTAAGAATGTCCTGTGGAGATAGCCTAAATGAAACCTCTGAAGGAGGAATATACCCAGACAGATATGTCTTTTAAGACTGGCAGGGTGTGGGGGCAGAGCCATGGTGAGACAACCACTTGGGAATTTCTGCTATATCCAGTCTACTTTTAATTTGTCAAGATGTCTCTAGCTGGCCATCCTTAAATTTAGGAATGCAACACCCAAGCCCATTTTAAACTGCCTATGGACACACCAGACCAAAGACATCCCCTAGCACAACAGTCACAGGACAGAGGTTATCTAGATGCATTATGAGGAGTGGAACAGAGAGGGGCATGTAAAAGTTATCAAGCATTCATCTGAGCAGAGATGACTTTTTTTGTCCTTCTTGTGAGTGCAACAACCAACCTTGCTGCGTGCGAAAGGGCAGACACTTGCAACCTTTGGTTCTCACTGTTAACAAGTCAAGCTAATGGACACAAGAGGCACAGGAGTTCAAACACAGGTTGCATTGTAGCCAGTGACAGACCTCGCAAAAAGAACAACTAAATGGAAGTGGAGAACAGACAAAAGGCACATGGAGAGAGCAGACAAAGAGAGTGAAATATGTGCATCAGCGAAAAAGGAGAAAGACTTGAGAGAACAAAAAGCAAAAACCTAAGGATTTTTTTTATATGTAATGTAGAACAACAGAAGACAAAAAATACTGCCATTAATGTATTTTTGGTTAGTCGATCTAGACAACATGTAAATGCGTTAAGCAGGGGAAATAGAGGAATAATCAAATTACATTTCTAATGAAGGAGAAAACAAGCCTATACAGGAGAAAAAATATGGGTTTTCAATTTCAGTGGAGCAAGATTTGTTAGAATTGAAAGTGCTGGGTAAAAGAAATAGAATGATGAAAGGAAGGGGTGAGTGAGGGAAACTGAAAGGTGTTCAAAATAAAACTCATGTTTGCTTCAGGGAATGTTGTGTACGTGAAGGCTACCTACTCAGTAAATATACTGTAAAGGAAAAGGGGTGCCAATGTAAATGAAAAATGCTCTATACAAAGTAATTAAATTTAGGAAGAAGCCAAATATGTGGGATAAAAAGTGTAGAATGGAAAGGAGAGATGAGAAATTCTAGAGAAAAGAGAGGGGAATTCAGCAGAAACGCTAAAAGTAAAGTAGCACAAGAGGAGAAAGAGAAGCAATAGAAATGTGTTGGGGCAGGAAGGTCATCCAAGGAGATTATAGGCTAGGATATTGTAAATGTAAGATATTATTAACCAAAGAAATAGATATGGCAACAGTATGAAATTAATTCTCTGCCTCAGTTTTCACAAAATAAAAATAAAGGACAAATGTTAAAAGCAGACATAAAATTTCCCAAGGGAGGAAAAAGAAATATCAGAAATATTACAGGAAATCTTGGTCATGCCAGAACAGGTAATCAAAAATAATGGTCAAAACCATATACAGCAAGAATATATATAGAAAAAAGCCTCAAACTACTTCTACTCAAGTATACTTTACAACTTTCTTTCTCAGAAAAAAATGAAAAAATAGGTTAGAGGAGAAAAGAATAAAAAATTCAACTCAGCTCTCTTTTAAAGCATATTGATGACAAGTTAAAAGCTGTATTTAAAATACCCAGCCCACCAATTCTTCACTCTTCTGATAAAATAAATGTCTTTGGAAAAGAACGCAATAAAACCACTACTCAAAGCCTGTACGTTTCATTCTCTTGTAATTCACATAGCCATTAAGGACAGGATCTGCTAGCACTGAAGCCAATGGAAGCTTGTAGCACTGATTTCACAAGGCATTAAGTCAGATCCTGGCTAACAGAACAGTTTACCTGTCTATACAGGAGAAATGGTATGACCTTCACTGCCCTGTGTGCTGAGAGTGCCTCCACCACCAAATTCACACGTGTTCACTGCTTCAATGTCTCAGTCTTCCCAAGTGGAAAATGGGACAGGCAACTGGTACCAAAGTCTTTTGAGACCAGTCAGCGAAAACTTTTGGATTGTACACATACAAAGACCATTCAAAAAGCTGTTTCTTGGGACACAAAGAGGAAGAAATTACTGCTAAGCACCTTTGTTTCTTTGTTTTGGCTGCCCACACTGTAAAAAAGCAAAAGGGCAGAAGAACAGTTGCATCTGCGCTCCTATGCCTTTCCAGAGGCTCACGTCCCCTTGTGTGTACCAAAGTGCAGGTCAACACAAGGGAAAAGTGCTACTTCTGTCACAAAGCTACTCTTTTAATTCCTTCTCTACTGCCAAAGATATGTAATTACATGCTGCCACTTCCTCAGAGAAAATTGCAACCACTGTGTTTTTAAGCAGTGCTGGGCTGAGACATCTAAGACCCCTCAGCATAGTAGTCTTAGAAGAATTAGCCTTAAGGAGTCATGTATCTGACACTTCATCTGAGGTCAGTGGTTCAAAAGTTACAGGGAGCTTTTTTTACCCCCTTTTAAATGTTCAGCAGAAGTAGGGCTTCTTCTAACAAAACTGAAGCTGGGTGAGCTGCATCCTGCTGCAAGTTGCTTTGGAATTAATTCAGAGAAATTCAGGCACGATGTTGCAGAAGCACAGACTGTAGTTTTCACTTGGTTTTGCCTCAAGTAACAATGGTTTCTCACATCTTGCTGGAAGGGAGAAAACATTTGTGGAAAGGGGACATGGACAGTAGCAGGAATATCACTTCTTTGGGTATATTGACTTCAAATTTCTACTGAATACAGAGGAATGGTTGTCTTCCGTATTCTGTGTATCAAAAAGTGGTCTCTGATCTATCTAAGAATTTAACCCCCTGGATATTTTCAGAGGTGTGAATCTCAGCTGGTGGATTGACACTGGCTATACTGAAGCTAGACTTACTTACACCAGATGTGAAAGATTAAACAGCAAGTCAGGAAACTAGAAGCAGAATTTGGACTCCCTTGAATCTCATTCCCGTGTGTATCTTGAAGGCCCTTAGCCTTTCCAAGTGCTCTGTTATATTGATTGGATCTTCCAGTGTATTTATTTAAATGTGTCCGATATTTGAGATTATATTTGAGGTCTACTGTAGCAGAGAAGTTCCAGCTTCACAGTAGGAAGGAGATGTACTATTGAACCAACCCTTCAAGCAGAACACCCAGAAGAAAGTGTAATTCTATGAATAAGTGACATTTTCAGTGAGGTCTACAAACATCCAAACTTTTGTGGCAGAGGCTTCATTGAAAGAACCTTTTGAACATAAACCGAAGACGTAACTCTACAAGTGCTCAACATGAGAAATGCTAGTAGATGCCAGAAAAGGAATATCTGAGCTGCATTCAAAAGACAGCTGAAGAAGGTACAAGCAATTTATAGAGCAAAGGGCCATGGTGTAGGAGAATATTATTGAACATGCTGTGCTGCTTGGGAGGAATCCAGATCAGCACCTGAGCAGCTGCATATTTTAGACAATCTGTTGATGATTAATGAAGGAAGACAGGAGGCCAGTTACAATCATCTCAGCCTAGTGTTCTGAATCCACAGCATAAATCAGGTTTTCATCATCTTTTTTAGAGAGCCTCTGTGCAAAACACAGCGTAACTCTCAGGTGGCAAGTTGGGCACTGTGGAAACTCATCTTCAGCAAGCAGACACACTGTTCTACTGTATCTTTATGAAGAGTTAATTATAAACAAAAAGATATAATCATGTGGCACTGAACCACAAGCTGAGGAAAGTTTTGGAAAATATTGTTTAAATGACAGAGCAACTGATTGTGGTCATTCATTAGCTCAGGAGGTCGGTATTTACATAAGCAGAAGTCAAGCCATTTAGATATCTTCAGTATAAGTGTCCATTCCTGACATCTAGGGCTTCCCTTATTTTTACAGAAAAGAAGACACTCCAAGGATGCATTTGTCCGACCTGTTCTGGTTGTCTGCACCAGGATGAGTTCAACTGCACCTAGAAGTGCCCATTTGTCTCTTTTGACCATGAAGTGAGCTTGCAGTAAAACTACCTCAGATGTACATGACTGCATGCAAATGTCTCATTTAGTTAGATGAAAGCGCACCCCCCCCCCCCTTCTAACAGTGAGAAGTGTGTCTATTGGGCATTAAATTTTTTTATATTAAGACTTGGAATTTAAGTTAGAGATATTTGGAGTGGAAAAGGCTGTCTGAGTTTCTTCTTATCTGGAAGGTTTGGTGGTTCTCTTTACACCAAGCTATGGAGTGTGATCCAGAGATCCTCAAGCTATCAGCAACTCATGGGTGTGAATATGTTCCCACAGCAGAGCTTCCTGCTTAGCAGCACATCTTCAGAAGTGGTATAATCATGTTGTCAGAGCCAAGGAACAATATAAACAGGAAAATACTGTTTTCAAAACATGTTTGATAGCTCAGCAGGATGCTTCCTAGTGTGTTGGATTTCAGGTCATGAAAAGCCAGTCAGAATTTCTCTGCATGCATGGTGCACAATATACTCTTGTCCTTTGTTTGTTACTGCAACAACCTGAATGTGATCTCCTGTGCCTTATCTTCTTCAGTAGTCTTTTGGTTGACAAGGACAGAGGGAAAGGTATGGATTACATAGTATACTCTAGGGTTTTTTTCTACAACTAAATGAGATATTTTAGCAATACTTTTTAGTGTCTGAAAATCAGAATAGGAAAAAAGGAAATGTGTCAGGATTAAGTTTAATTTACCAGACAGTTCAGCTGAAGTGAATGAAAATAAGCATAAATTCTTAATTAAAAAAGGTCTACTTTAATTTTAATAAAGTCTTCTGTTCCTAAATTTACATTTCATTTTTTAGAATTTTTTAAAAATAAAAAAGCAAAATATTTTCAATAGTAAACGTTTAATCTGAAGTAACAGTTTTTCAAATTATTTTTATTTTAGTTTGACACAATTATGTTGTTAATATTACTAGCCACAGTAAAGAATGAAAAATTAATGTGCTTCTCTCATGGTTTCATGGGATCTGGGATTCCTGGTGGACACCAAGATTCTGTTCTGCAAAGCTGCTTTCTGAAGAGGCCAGGTAGAGAGCATGATGACCATGAGGCAGCTGTGAGCCTTTACAGCAAAGGCAGCCAACTGCATATTGGTCAGCAGGTCAAGAAATATATTCTTCTGTACAAAACAGACATTGACATAAAGGAGTAAATTCAGCAGAGGCCTCCAAGCTGGTCGGGATTGCTGGTGCACATGATGCATGAAGAAAGGGTGAAATAATGTGTTTTTTTTCCCAGACTTAAAAGAGAATTTTAAGGGGAGATAGTGTTGCCAGTTCAATTCAACAATAAAATGGAAAGGTATTGAAAATGTAGATCCAAACTCTTCTCAGAGTTGTACAGTGATAGGACAAGACCATAAGCAAAGTGATTTAATAAGAGCCTGTTTTGAGCAGGAGGTTAGACCAGGTGACTTACCGAGGTCCCTTCCAAGCTCAACTCTTCCGTGATTTCCTTTGGCCAACAGAAGAATGTTGCTGCTCAGTCTTCATGCAAGTTAAGTGTATTTTTTCCAGAATAAAAAAATTCTGTTCTCATCCACCAGCTGTCATCTCTTGAGCTGTGTCAGAATGTCCAGTGGGTAATAACAGGGTTTTCCCTGACCTCCTTCTACCAGTCTTGTACCTACCAGAGCCACAGTATGCATCCAGAAACATGGAGCTGTCTTACATTATATATATGATAAAGCTACATCCAAAACCCAGTTCATCTGCAGACATGGAGCTTCCACACACGCCTTCACAACCTGTGCAGTCCTTCACCATGTGTACATGCAAAACTTATCAGAAGAGGGTTCTGAACCTAAACTAGGACTTTTAGGTGCTACAATCAGGGTTAAAGGTAGAAATGTAATGTAATTTTTCCAATATTCAGCCTCTCTGTTCTTGTCATATTACTTCTGCCCATGTGTTGGAGGCTCAACTATAACATTTGCAATACACTACTTTTACTTCTTCATTTCCCACGTGGCCCGAAGTTCCCTAGACCTTAATCCTCAAGAAACAATACACTGTTCTCTCTCTGCACTGAAAAGCTAATTATGTTTGAAATGTGCAGGATTTGTTACAATTAAGATCATGATCGAATAAAAGAGATGGTATTGCTAAACAGGAAGCTCATATAATAATAATTTTCAGATCTGTGATAACTTTACATTTGGGGAACCCCAAACGTTCATATTGGAACTAGTCTACAAAAAAGTCTTTAGACTCACTTTACAGTCATCTAAATCTTGCCTTGCTGCTTGGGCTGAAATTAGGTTTTCACAAACATTCTGATATGGATGGATACAGACACCACAATGTTTTCTACAAGCACAACAGAATGCTTAGAGAGAAGCTGCCTAAACTGGCAAAGACAAAATCCCTACATCTCTCCTCTCTGTAGTGTCTTTTGATTTTGTTTTGTTTTTCTCACGACAAAGGTGAACTACTGTATATATTTAAAAATCTGCCTGGGTAGGCCGTACAAATACGACAGGCAAGGATATGTCTGAGAATCACTTTGGGTTTAGCAAGCGATATTCTCAGATGTTGTATAATTGTGCATTTTAGCAGTGTCAGAAACATATGTCCTAATGGGACTTAGATGCTGCAAGTACTAGGAGGACACAGGAAAGGATCTGTGAATACCTACCGATGCGTATCATGGTCATGAGGCTCCTTCAGGTCCCATTCATTACTAAGAAGTAAAAAAGAATATCTTTCCCACACAAAGTTTTGTCAGCTCACAGTGCAGAACAGTTTGAAGACAGACCTAAAAAAGCTATGCAGGTAGCTTTGCAGCCATAAGATTAAGTTTAAATGACAAAAAGGACACTATTTGTCTTCTGATTTCCAAGTGTGCAGGGGTCACTTGGTCCACATTTTCAAGCTTTTCTGTACACCTGTGACCAAAGAAATTTAATTTTCTTAAATAAAAAGAAAGTTGAGAAACTCACTTAACCACATCATTTTGAAAACCAGATATGGAACACATACTACTTTCCTCTTCTAAATATTTTCAAAGGCTTTTACATGATGGTCCTGATTCTTAGCACAATCTCTTGCAGTTTTTGACTGTAGTGCTGACTGTAATTTAGATAAACTACCTTAGATCTGATCCCAAATCTCATCTTCAAAGCAAACTTTTTTGTTTAATCTTGCCTTGCTGATTTTCTGACTGACGATTTCTAGTCTGACGTCATGTTCTTTAACTGTTCATGTTCTTTCTCTTCAGGACAAATTATTCATCA
Source organism: Pterocles orientalis (assembly GCA_011057875.1). Lineage (NCBI taxonomy): Eukaryota > Metazoa > Chordata > Aves > Pterocliformes > Pteroclidae > Pterocles > Pterocles orientalis. The sequence continues at coordinate 415,670 of WKFP01014393.1, forward strand.
CTTGGATGCACTCCAAAATGCACAGACAACTTTTAAGTCTGAAGATAGTTCATACCATTAAAGGTAACCATCTCTGGGAAACATGCTTTCTGTTTCTGACCCTGCCTCCCACTCTCCTGCAGAAAATACTTCCAGCTTTCAGAGTCTTTTTCCTGAATATGTTCTTCATTCTTCACGAAATTACTCAGTCATTGCTCTCCACAAGCATGCGGTCCCACATTGGTTTGGAACATATAGAGGGTTATTGTATTACACGGTTATTTGTGACCTGTAAAATTGATACCAAGTTTATTACAGTGCAGCTGACTTGGTTTCAGATTTCAGACGTTATTAATCATAGTAGAAAAGAGTGTAACAGCAGGAGCATGTCTGATGTAGGAGACTTCAGACTGAGATTTGTCCTACATGTAGGTTGAAACACAGTTAAAACTATCCATATTTTAAGCTGAATTCCTAACTTGTGAGATCTCTAATTCCTTACATTTGCTTTTCAGGCTCATAAACACATAAGGAGACTTATGTCTTTGGAAGTTTAACATTGCTTTTATCTGGGAAAAAATAAAAATAAAAAAGGTAAATAAAGCTCAAGATAGACAGACAAGAAAAAATCCCAGTTCAGAACTTCCTCATTTGCACTAATTGATGAAATAGCTTTGCAAAACGTAGACTTATGAAATACTGATATGTAGGTTCTGATTAAAGTTACTCTGGGGTAAACTGGAATTACTTCCCTGATGTGAACAAACCTATGGAAATGAAAACAGAATCAGAGTTTAGGTGAAAGCAGTTGCCTAGAGATGTTTGATTTCCATCTCATTGAAAGTAACTGGTATAAACCTAACACTTGAGCAGCAAAAGACACAGAAACACAAAGAGAGGGAACCACAGTTAGTTCCTCTTCCCACACAGCTATAGAAACAACTAGGAAAAAAAAACCCAAAACTAAATAGCATATTGTATCAAGAAGTGCTTTTTCTTATAAGTAAAATATGTATTGCTATGACTCTTGGGTAAATTAATCAGGTAAGAGGCATTGCTCACGCAAGAGCCCCATTAATGCCATGTTGTGGGGCAACAGCTGTGCTATCACTGCAGTGGCACTGAGGTGCAACAGTGAAGCTCCTTGCTGCATAACGGTATTAAGGACAGAAATCAGGGAAAGAATCACCAGACACTTAAACTGGCATGCCCAGCTTCTAGTTACAATTCTAAAGACTGAGAGAACTTTTTATGCCTTACAGGCATAGGCTAGCAGAAAGCCAGAAAAGCTTTTCCAGTGGGCATATACCTTTAAAGCTGTTTTCTTGACCCTTGGTTTGAAATATTAAATACTTACCATGTCATTCCCAGAATCTTTGCAAAGACAAAACACAGCATGCTTATTACTACGCTGCTGTGCCTTCATGTAGTTAGGGTCAGTATAAGGGGCTTCTGCATACTACAGAGGGGCCTAGGTGATCTACCACATAAAAAGTTTGGTGCTTTAAACTTGTGTTTAATCTCAAATCTGGTATTAGTCTTACTGAAGGCAGGAAGCACCCTTTTACAGAGTATTTAAAAACTTAATTGAAGAGACCTGAGCTTTGCAGCCTACCTGCAAACACAAACACTAGGCAAAATTTATGAAGTAAATAATTAAAAATTATTTGCCCAACTCTCTTCAAGAGCTCAAAGACAATGTGTTGACACTACAAACACAGAAGTGAAGGAGAACAAAACACAACCATTTATACCGTGTTTCTTTACTCTGTCAGATCCTAAAGACTGCAGAAGCTCTTAGAAACTGACAATTTATTTTAGGGGTGTGCAGGGATATACAGCACCGATAGAAAATTATTTTGCATAAAACTTAAAATTCTACTACACACAGTAAGGCTAAATCCCCAGAGTACCTCTCAGCTTTGAACAGTGCTGCTTAGGAAAAGTGATTGTATATGCAAGAGAAAATCCGAAATAAAACCCATCTCTGACGAAAAATGGAATACCAAATTCGGAGATAAATAATATGCTTCTTCAAAGTCTTGCCACACAAATCCTGTAATCACTGTGAGAAAAAGGGATTATGCAAATATACTTGGTGATTAGCAAAATTACATATTCAAAATTATTTAATTTCATTATCCACTGAAAGTTACACAAATAAATACCTACTGTACCTGCATTTTTTCCCATCTGCATCTTTGTCATTTTTGACAGCTATTATCTACAAGTTAGACAATGTATGACACGGGTGAGGAGCTAGATTTTGTTTAACATTCGTCATGTATGTACCATGAATGACTTCAGAGCAAAAAGGACAGACTGATGGTTAAAGTGTATGAATGAGAATCAAGAAATCTTGGCACTTCTTTCGCTTTCTTACTCACAGAAAACCAACTATTTTTAGGTCTCATTTTTTAGGTATCCAAAATGTGCTGACTGCCTGGCCACAGGCCCCCTTAGTCAAAATGTACTGGGTCATACATGGGAGTGGGACACGTTCAAGAGATAGGAGCAGACAGAGAAGATGAGGAAGGCTGTGAGGTATTGTAATAATGATGGTTGTCACATGCAGAGCCAGGTAGCCAAGACCAGAAGGTAAAAGGGACACTTTGTGTCATCCCTCCCTACCAAGAAAAGGAAGGGGATTTCAAATATTGAAAGGCATTCTGTCAACCTCTGGTGAACCTATAGGGAGAGAAATAAGAAAGAATGATAGGCCTAAACATCTTGGATTGCGTGAGTCACTGTGGGAAAGGTCCTTTTCTGTTAAGAAGGGAGTTCCAAATTGAAGAAAATGGTATAGTAACTCTAACCAGACAGGCACGGTTTGAGGGGTGACCAAGGGATGAGGACAACAGCCTCCAGTATTTGGATGAAAATTACATCTAATCCTAAAATTAAGAACTTTATATGAGAGTCCTCCCTGAGAAGACAGAAGATAAAAGAAACTACTTGGAATCTATGACATGAGAGACTGTCTTAGTTCACAATTCTATTTTTTTAAGATTAAAAGAACAAAAAACACTGTCAGAACTGATAGAGGGAGCCAGAACTGGTACCAAAACAAGGCAAGGAATGGTGTAAGACAGAGCTTGTAGCAAAAGAACAGCCTAAAATGGCAAGGAACAGTATGTGGCCAAGGGAGGGGAGGCAGCTAGGCCTTCACCAGATGATGAGCTCTCCTGACTTCTGGCCGTGATATCTCCAAGGGCAGCTGAAAATAATGTGGTAAGGAAAAGGAACCCAGGGCTTAGCTGTTGCCTCTCCAGTGGAAAAGATATTAAAGTTATTATGGTTATAGTTTTAGTTTAAGCATTAACTATCGTTATTGTGCTTACATACCTTTTAGGAATGCATTGTCTCCTTTCATTACTGGTATTGTTCATTAGCTATTCTCTTTGGGTATTTTTTGTCTGAGTACCAAGGAATGTATTACAACAACCTGAGATTAAGCAAGGTTTTGAGCAACCCGATCCAGTGGAAGGTGATCCTGCCTACGGCAGGGGGGTTGGAACTCCTTTCCAACCCAAACCATTCTATGATTCTACGATTCTAAGGTCTTGGGCTAGGGATTTGCAAGTGAGGCCCTAAAATTTGAAACTGATCCATGACAATGTCAAATAAGTCATGCTGCAGGTTAAATGTGGGTGTTCAACACCTGTGAAGTCCCATACCCAACAACATCTGAACACTAGTCTTTACTGAACATGTCTTTATGACAGCTCCACAAGGCAGCAAAGCACCACGTCACGGAGACAGGAGCACTGAGAGAAAGGGAAATTTAGTGAGAGGTCATTGTGGTGCAGGGGAATCAAACAATACTTCCTTGTCTTCAGAAAGTACTTCTATCACTGAAAGACCCTTAATCTCCAGCCAAAACTCCCATGAAAATAAATCATAGGGATAGTCTAACAGAGAAGATATGGAACTTGAAGAAGTTGTGATTGTGTTTTGATTCAGCCAGAAGATATCTGTGCTATTTTACACTGTACCTAATCCAGTGGGACTTCAGGTCATTGCCAAGAGAGACAGTCACCCTCTCTTCTCCTTTCTCCTCACTCCATCAACTGTGTATTATGTCTCATTCCCCATATGAGATAGAAAAAAACTCTTAAGGATTTAGATAAACAACAAGATTTCATGGAAATCTTTTTTGTTCATTTGTTTGCATGTATGGTAGTTTAGTTTTCTGCAGATCAGCTGGACCAGCAGACTCACACTTCAGCTTCAGCTCCAGTACATGGGAAACAGTAGAAGCCCAGCTGGGGACAGAAAGCAGAAGGAAACATCACCTCAGGGTGCATTGACAAGTCACGTGAGTTTGGAGTGTTCATCAAGTTACAGATCACATCTCTCCTATTTACATTTTCTTCTCAGTAGGACAGAATTAGTAACTTTTTCCTTCTGTATAAGGAGATGAGCAAAACAAAACTCAGTAATGATTAAGGACCACTAAGCAGTGAGGATAAAAACAGGTAGAAGACAAATAGCAGACAGACAGTATCCTTCGTCAAAGCCTTTCAGTTTAGCAGAGCTCTTGTTTGAACTTTTGCCTTACGAGTTCCCGCAGATGAATTATTAGTAAAACTTTTTTTCCCCCAGATTGCTTTCCAACCAGAGCTAATGCAGCTGCATTTCTCACAGGGTACAGGTCACTTTGCCTACAAGTATCCATCCAGAAAGATGCTGCAATGATTATTCCCTAATTTATCATTTCTCCAGAGCACCAGGCATAAGTGCTGTCGTTTGCCCATCTTCACTTCCAGTACCCCAGTCTTTACCCTGTCCTGATTTTTAATACTCATTCACAATTCAGGAGAGAACAGTGTCCATCACACTTCAAAGGAACCATAGTGTCCTTTGTCCTCTGCAACTGGAAGAATCTGCTTGGGAGAAGCTCACCTTAAATGTCTATAAATACAGTTCTTCTGTAAATCTCTCTGTAAGACTCTACTTCACTGTGGTGCCCACAAAATGTCAGCTGTTATGCCATTATGTGTTTTCTGTACAACTTACTGTGTCATGATGGTGATGATAAGTATTCTTTCAGTACTTCTTGGTGCTGTTCACCGTTTATGGACACCTGCCCTTGTCTTATTCATAGACTTTAAGCACTGGGGATAGATTGTGTTCTTTGTCCTCAGCTGCATCTCACCCTGGGCAATGGTGTTGAAACACATAATAAACACAAAATTCTGAGTCCCATTTCCTTCAAATAAAAATTTATAGGTCCTGATTCATCAGAGTCATGTGTCTTATGCTAATAAAACATTGAACCAATATGTTGTGTGTAAAGTTGGCATTTTGAATGGGTTACCATCTGGACGTTTACTTTTATATATGGTCTGTATTGATGCCTGAAGTTAATATCGCACTTACAGTTCCATTCTTAAAGCTCATTATGTCAAGCTTATAAATTTAACCTTTAAAAATGAAATAATCTGTTCTCAGACAGTTGTCAAATGACTTCCAAAAACCTGAATGTAAACACTTTGTTACTTTTGAGGATGTAAAATCTGTATTTTATTACTACAGAATTTTTGCAAACCTTCTAAAGTGCTTCTGATGGCTTAACAGGAGAAGACAGAGACTTGAAACTTGGACAGTTTCATGAACTGCAGACATGGATACATGTAATCCCAAGAAAACCTGTTTAAATTTGGCTGTTTTCTAGAGGTTTAAAAAGACTTTTCCATATGCAATATTCTTCATATTTGACCTTCAAAGGACTTGCCAAAGCTGCATTGGCATAGAGCATTGTGGAATGTGATTAGAAATTTCCACTAAATTGTCAATCCCTGTGCACTACTGACATTTTGCAAAGAAAAATAAATTAAAAGAAAGATCTTTTAAATATATATACTTGTGTGGAAAATTAATCTGAAACATCTACATACTTATGTGTGTTTAAAGAGCTATTTACATACAAACCCACAGAGCCTCAAAAGGAAGTATTTCCGTATTGCATGTAAAAGAAACAGCTGCAAATTATAAAACTGACAAAATATGTATTGATGCAATCAGAATTAATTAAAGTGGAAGAGAATATTTCTCTCAAAAAATAAGTTTCTCCTTTAAAGTTCTCCATTCTCTTAAAGTAAGACTCTTATAGTTAATTTCACAGAATCACAGAATCACAGAATGTTAGGGATTGGAAGGGACCTCGAAAGATCATCTAGTCCAATCCCCCTGCCAGAGCAGGAACACCTAGATCAGATCGCACAGGAACGCATCCAGGCGGGCTTTGAATGTCTCCAGAGAAGGAGACTCCACAACCTCTCTGGGCAGCCTGTTCCAGTGCTCTGTCACCCTCACTGTAAAGAAGTTTTTTCTC
>WKFP01014393.1:422005-432926 GCA_011057875.1 Pterocles orientalis
TCCCTCATCCAAGTCGTTGATGAATATATTGAACAGCACAGGTCCCAGTACCGAACCCTGGGGGACTCCACTAGATACAGGCCTCCAACTAGACTCCATCCCATTCACCACAACTCTCTGGCTTCTTTTCTCCAACCAGTTCACAATCCATCTCAATTTATATCATTAAATAACATTTATAGTTTTCTTTATTACTTTGCATCGTACCAGATTTCATAATTATTCATTGCTATAGTATCTAATAATGAAATTAGTATAATTCATAGTTTATAACAATTTAAGGCAAAGAAGAATCAATAGTGCACTTTAATCTGAACACTGAATAACCCATGCTATGGAATTTTGTCCAGTTGTTTCTGTAGCAGGTCTTCTGTCACTATTTTGATAAAACTTTTCTGAAGAGGTAACATCCCATCTTGTTTCATAGCAGTTGTACTGTGGAGAACCTACTGGATTATTTAGCAAACTCTTCTGAAAGACAAGGTTGGGTTCAACGCTATAATAAGACACTTAATCTTAGAACTTCTCTGCTACACATCTGCACAAGGGAGGACTACACATACAAGAGATCTAGTCATCACTAACTGTAGACCCCCTGAGTATGACTTGTGTTTTCTTAAAATGGATGCCTATATCTAATCAGATGAAACACTCTCAAGACTACATTATCCTTTGCTAGCATTTGCAGGCTTATTTGAGTGCTGTGAGGTTTTGGGTTTTGTTCTGGGTTTTTTTTCCCCTATATTTTTTCCTTTGCTGAGGTGGCTCCACTGTCCTTTGAGAAGCCCTGTGTTAACCAGAACTTCTCAATAAGTCTGGCAGGTATGACACAGGATCTATACGAGATCCAATTAACTTTCTGTAGGAACAGCTATAAGCCAGGCAAGAAAATATCAAAATGCTTCAAGACTTCTCCATGAAGGCAAATGACTCAAGCCCAAGATCTCCATTGACTCTTATGGGAGTTCAGACACATAGCTCACATTAGCACTATAAAAGTCACTTGTTTTCATCTTGAGCTGAATTCCATTTGTTCTTTAAAATGTGAGTTTTTCTCCATTTAAAGTAATTTGGTTTTGTTTTCCAATTATTATATTGTATTATGCTTTTTTCTGTGCAAAATAGGCCACTAAAAATAGAAACAGGAAATTTGTCCTTGAATAGATTAGGATCAGGTCATCTCTTAGACCATAAGTTCATTACCATTCTTTTCTTCAGCTGTCCCACCCTTTCTAACCAGCTGTTCTTATATCCAATTAAAAATTCAACAGAGAACAGCACTCTCCAAAATAGTGACTGCATCACTGGTGAAGGGAAGAGCTGTGGATGTCATCTACCTAGGCTTCTGAAAGGCCTTTGATACTGTCCCCCACAATTTCTTACCTCTAAATTGGAGAGATATGGGTTTGATGGATGGCCTGTTGGATGGATAAGGACTTGGCTGGGTGGCTGTGTCCAAAAAGTTACAGTCAATGGCTCAAGTCAAAGCAGAAAATGGTATCCCTCAAGGGTCAGTACTAGGAGCAATACTATTTAATGTCTTCATCAATGACACAGAGGAGTTGAGTAGACCCACAGTAAATCTGCAGATGACACCAAGCTGAGTGGTACAGAGGATTTGCTTGAGGGAAAGGACGCAATCTAGAGGCACCCTGACAGGCTTGAGGAGTGGCCTGTGTGAACCTCATCAAGTTCAACAAGGCCAAGTGCAAGGTCCTGCATCTGCATCGGGGCAATCTCCAGTATCAATACAGACTGGGGGATAAATTCAGTGAAGGGTTTGGGGGTACTGGTGGATGAAAAGCTGTACACAAGCCAGCAAGGTGTGTTTGCAACCCAGAAAGCCAACAGAAGCTTGGCCAATAGGTTGAAGGAGGTGATTGTCCCCCTCTATTCCATCCTTTTGAGACCTCACCTGAACTACTGCATCCAACTCTGGGATCCTCAGTACACAGAAGACATGGACCTGTTAGAGTGGGTCCAGAGGAGGGCCATGAAAAGTGGGTACTGTTAGAGCAGGTCTAGAGGAAGGCTGGAACACGTCTCCTATAAAGAAAGGCTGAGAAATTTAGGGTTGTTCAGCCTGAAGAAGAGAAAGTTTTAGGGAGACCTTATGGTAGACTTTCAGTGCTTACAGGGAGCTTACAAGACAGATGGCGAGAGACATTTTACTGGGTCAGGTAAGTGAGAGGACAGGCTTTAAACTGGAAAAGAGTATCTTTAGATTGGACATAAGGAAGAAACTTTATGACAAGGGAAGTGTGTATGTGAGACAATAGAACAAGTTGCCCAGAGAAGTTGTGGATTCCTTGTTATTGAAAGTGTTCAAGGTCAGGTTGGATGGAGCTTTGAGCAACCTGATTTTGTGAAAGATGTCCCTGCCCATAGACATGAACTTGTTGATCTTTAAAGGTCCCTTACAACCCAAACCATTCAATGATTCTATGGTAATGTGAAGGAAATGAGAATGGGCTTTTTAAGATGACAGTTTATTCGTTGTTAGGTGAGTTTATCTGACAAATATGTATATTATGGTCCTTAACAACAAACAAGAATGTAGAAAACACTTAGCATGTAGGTGGGGAACAGGCCTAAAAAGAGGGAAGACCTCTAGTTTTCTTCAGACAAATCTAATATGATTTATTTGCTTAAAAGCACGGCAAAAACTGAATAATTCTGCCCTCAGATAGCCAACCATGAACGCCATTAGAACATTAAAGAAATATCAGTGTCAATTAAACTTTAAACTGTGAAATATTGGCAGTAGGAAGAAGAATCTATTTTTTTCTATCATACTTTTATATTTTACCGCCCTTCTGATCCCTTTTATCCATGGTTTGTCTGATTCTCATCAGTAAATTTTTGATAAATAAGGCTTTGAAAGTACAAATACCAAAATTTACATTTTTTAGTTTACTTTTCATATTTCTCATCTTTTTGTCTCCCCTCTCACCTTGCAACATATCCTTAATATTTATGAGATGTCCAGTTAACCACATATTTCACATAGAAAAAGACTCCATGTATTACAAGCCAGTTACTAGCTACCCAGAATTTATCATCATTTAACACAAATGACTACAGGACACGTATGACTGTCCATTAAATATAAAAGGAACACAAAGTCCTGTTTTTAGCACTGAGAATGAAATAAAGGTGGATGCACGAAGAACATTAAATTAAGTGATAAAAATCATAACCATAGTAGTATTTGTGCATTTGGTGAGGCAGATATTAAGACAATTTCTCCCTCTGTGCAAAGGTCCAACAGTGTACAGTGAGCATTGTCAGGATCAAAGGAAAACAGAAACCCACCTTTACCATCTCCCTTGAATGATCAGAATGCTATACTCATACAGGTGCCTGTTATGGCACAAAAAAGTTTTAAAAGTGCATCAGTCACTCATAAGCCAATTTCCGATGCTTGAAAAGTCCTGACATGCTGACACCAAACTCCAACGGATGGAAAACCACAGAATCACAGAAGCCCAGAAATGTGTTTCAGTTAGCAAGACCAAAAAAAATTGGAAATGTTGAGAGAACTGCCTGGGAGAGAGGAGATTATCAGTTCTACAGGTGGATTCCCATGGGAATTTAAAGGCAATTCACGGAATTAGGATGAGTAAGTGATCCTGGCGTGGCACATGCCAAAGGTGAATAGAGTCCTCTCTTTGTATACTTTAATATGAATTGGTGCAAGTACTGGAATCCGACATATCCCCTTAATGCCCGTGAACATCTAGCGGACAAGTTATGAAACTATTCCGAGTCTAGATTTCAGCTTTACCCACAAGCCAATGTATATGTTGCACAACCATATTGCATAACACACAGACAGACAGACAACACGTGCTCCTGAAACAGTGCCACTGTCATCCCACATGTAGAGCCAAAACAAAGCTATTTCCAGCAAATTCAGTAAATTAGAGTAGCCCCAGCACAGTTAATTTATCTGGATTTTGATTAGGGCGTGAGGGAAAACACCCTTTTTGCTTCTAAGAATGGAACTTCAATACTCAGAAGAAGTGCAACTTTATTTATGTTTTGAATACTGTATTACATAGGCTCACCCCACTGCCTTAACAGCATGAAGTATTAAGACCTTCTAGAGTTCTAAGTTGTGTTATAATAACAAAAGTGGCCCACCAAGATTTAATAACTCTCAGACCAGATTTCAGAGAGAGAGAACAGTAACTCCATATCATAGGCACTTTTCATACTCTTTATCCTTTAACAAGGCTTGGGTTTGTTTGATGGCTAACATGACAGCCATTGTTTGATTCTTCTGTAAGAAAAATACCATAAATAAAGTCTGACATTCCATAAAATGTGAGGAAAAAATCACTTTATAAGTATCATTTGAATCCTAAGGAAATTTCCTGTTTCTTGACATTACAGAGAAAAATATAACTGTATTGAGAACGCCCTTGAGAACACATAAAAAATTGTCAACTTCTGAAATGAAGTGTGGAATATTTTAAGAAAACAGATGTGTCTTTTTCTGATGCATTGAATGATACTGGAATATAATCAAGCTGTAGACTGATAATTAGCTTAGTATAGAATTATAATATTTTAGTAGATACATAAACAGGTGAGCTGAAGAACAAAATACACATGCTGAGCAATAGTCTGCCTTCACTCTGCTCATTTGTTTTCACTTCTTCAAAAAGATAGACATGTGCATTGTCTTTTTGATTCAGTGATCCAAAACCATTTCCCTTCAATGTCCTCTTTTCATCCTCCTGCATGTTCACTTTGAAGCAGCTGCACATGGAACAACTCACGCATTAAGGAGAAATACCATGACTGAAGCCCAGCTTCAAATAATGACTTTGGTCTTACTGTTTTCTCATCCATTCAGATTTCCATTCATATTTCACAAACTCCTCTTGATTTTGCTTCTTAGTATAAATCAGATGTTCTCCAACTATTTTCCACTATATCGGAAAGCTCCCTGCCCTATTCACAGGAGTGTCTTCTCACCCTGTGTTCCCATTTGATTCATGTTGTAGTAACTACAGCATTTGCAGTTACCCAGAAATATTGTTCAGTGAGCCTTCAATGCCTTTTTTTTATCTGTCTAGATTTGATTTAAAGGCTGCAAACACAGACAAATATTAGATGATGGACAGATAGCTTCAAGAGATTGAGTTAATTCCATTTTAGTAAATTAATACCCCTCAAATTAAGATGACATAGTTGACTTTGAGCATCCTCTAAATCCTTGGCATCATTTAAAACACTTTAGTGCTTCTGTGGGACTATATGAGTGGTGACTCAAATGAAACTCTTCAACTTTGAATAGGATCAAACCAAGAAAGCAAGCACAGATGAATACTAGTATCACTTTTTCTCTCCATATTTTCCACCTTTAACCATGCCCACACCTAACCACTGTTAATCTACCTTTCTTTGAACATCCCCAAAAAAGATCAGATCAGATCTGGTCTGTTTACTTTAAAATTTGAACACCAGAAGACATATTAAAAAATTACACCTCTCTATACCAATATGCACAAGTTTGGTTTTAGGGGTATGGTTGCAGCCTGAAGATTTTTTCTTTTTCTTGGACTCAGTAGGGAAAGTTTGGAATCTCTTCCCCAGAGCATTAAAGCAAGCTTGTCTTCTTTGGAACCATTACGACTAGATTCAACTTCCCAGCCAGCAGTTATTTTAATTATCTTCAAGTGCAGAACTGAATTAAAGTAGCTGCTGTGCTGGAAATCCCTGATGTGTGCTTCATCTGATTTGGAAGTGTATGGTATTTCTAGAAAGCTTGAGGAGACTAAAATCTTTGCAAAATGAACAGATAAATAAATATGTAAAATGTTCTAAAAATAAAGTTGTTTAAGAATTAAATGAAAACTTGTTACAGCAGAGAGTTGTGGTTGTTCAGCTTGCAGGGGGGTTGGACTAGATGACCTCCATGGACCCTTCCAACTCAAACTATTCTATGAGTCCATGAGTCTATGATCCTACAGTTCTATGATTCTACAGTTCTACAGCTCTTAAAAATAAAATGGCACTAATGAGTGTGAAAACCTTATACAAGAGATGATGCACAGCCTGTTGTATCCTACAGCCACTTTTGAGACTCTGTGTTGTGTCCCAGAGGAGTCCAATGTTGGCTGGACACAGGTCTTTCACACATTTTCATCTCCCACTCCAGAACCCAACATGTCAGACACTGCTGGGTCAAGCTGTGGTGTGTTAGCTGGAGCCTCCCCACACTTATGACAAGGTTAACACCATCACACAGTCCAACAGGCAAGATATCAGATACTAGATCAGAAACCATTGAAAGGGCTGCTTCTTCATGGGGGTTAGAAGTGGTCAAGAGAGCAAATGTCTATTCTCGTCTAGTGACCTGTCTCAAACAGTAGCCAGAAGTGGCTACCCAGGCAATAGTTTAAAAATAAGGCAAACAGGGAAATACCCTCCTAAATAACAACCTTTCATTCTCCACCAATATTCATGTCAAAAGTTTCTAAAAACAGGCACTGCTTTTGGTTTCCTTGGCCTTCAGTTATTTGTTTAATTCCATTTTGAACTCATTAAAACTTGCACCATTCATGACATACTGTGAAAAGATGTTCCAAAACTTAACTGCATGTTGTGTGAAGAGACAGCTCCATTTGACGGTTTTCTCTGCAGGTTTCCCTTTGATGTCCACTAAATCTTATACTGGAAAAGAAAAAAAAAACACACACTCTGTTTATCTTTTTCATACTACTCATGTTTTTGTAGATCTCTAACAAAACTCGTCTTAGATGTCTCCTTCTCTAGGCAGATGAGAATTTGTCCCTGTTTCATTTCAAAACAATAGATGTATTTCTGTCTTCCAGACAGACACTAACTCTCCTAGTATGTTGTAATAGGACCTTTAGTGCCTTACGTGTAGCTGGAGACCACAGTGGCAGCTGGATACGCCAAAGCAAAGTCTTTCAGCATCAGCAAGAGGTTCAGCATTCATAGAGTCATACAAGGGTCTGTGGTAGGAGTGGTTCCACTGGTTCCACTCCCCTTCCATGTGCAGGGGCACCTTCCACTAGCCCAGGTTGCTCAAAGCCTCATCCTCCCTGGCCTTCAACACTTCCAGGGATGGGGGGTCCACAACTTCTCTGGGTAATCTGTTCCAGTGACTCACCACCCTCACAATGAAAAATTTCTTCCTAACATCTAATCTAAATCTACTCTCTTTCAGCTTAAAGCCACTAACCCTTGTCCTATCACTATACTCCCTGATAAACAGTGCCTCCCCATCTCTCCTGTAGGCCCCCTTTAAGTACTGGAAGGCTGCTATAAGATGTCCCCAGAGCCTTCTCTTTTCTAGGTTAAACAACCCCAACTCTCTCAGCCTGTCCTCATATGGGAGGTGCTCCAGCCCTCTCATCATCTTCGTGGCTCTCCTCTGGACTCGCTCCAACAGGTCTATGTCTTTTTTATTCTGGGGGCCCCACAGATGGGCACAGTACTCCAGGTGGGGTCTCACGAAAGAGGAATAGAGGAGGAGAATCACCTCCCTCGGCCTGCTGGTCACACTTCTTTTGATGTAGCCCAGGACACGGTTTTCTGGGCTGCAAGCACACATTGCCAGCTCATGTTCAGCTCCTGATCAACCAGCATGCCCAAGTCCTTCTCCTCAGGGCTGTTCTTTATCTGTTCTCTGCCCAGTCTATATTTGTGCTTGAGATTGCCCTGACTCATGTGCAGGACCTTGCACTTGACCTTGTTGAACTTCATGAGATTCATGTGGGCCCAGTGTTCCTGCACTTGTGTCATTTTGTATGTCCCAACTAACAGGAGCATTAAGTGTTGATAAATGCCTCTTTATACCAAGTCTAGTCATTACTTTCACAGGGTTCAGAAGTAACTCTGTTGGTGGAGCACAGGTGTCTGTCTTCCACAACTGACAAGCTTCCAAGGCCGGTTCTGTAAACGGGTTTGTGACCGAGGCAAAGTTTGTCCCTGGCTATCTGATGCCACTATCAGCGTGTTTGAACACTGGATCTATGTCTAATGCCAGTGCTGCAGAGCTGCAGAAAGGCTGTGTGCACAAGACATTCGGTGCTGAACACCAGTATCACGAACACCTGTCTCTGTAAGGTTGACATTGAAGCATTTTGTATCCCCACAAATCTCAGCAGGACAAGGCTCTCCAAAGCTCCTGAGTACATGCTTCCTGATGACACTAGCTCATTTAATAATGTTCCTTGATTTGCCCGTTCCCCAGATGCAAAAGAAAGGGCAACATCTTTTGCAGATCTGGCTAGCGCTAATACACAGCACAAACACAACCTTCTAGCCTCTGTCATAATTTCTCCTGTAGGCTGATGCCTCTTTCACAGTGGGCATACTATCTCTTGCCTCAGCCTGAGGGGGTTAACTAAAGTTTATTAAAAGTGTCTAACACTGTAAAGAGGCTCCCAAAATCTGAATTCATGTTTATTCAGAAGCTCTTCAAATGTGAATCACTTATGTAAAGCTCTGGAGCCCTGAGACTCAATTCGGATTACTTACAATTACCTGAAATTATTTGAACAGGGTAAAGCTCCCTCTTTTCAAGCTTTTTAAGATCAAAGACTCAGCCTTCATCTTTTACAGCTTGTCACTTTAAAACCCTGAAGTAACAATCGAAGGGTAGCTTTTCCCAAGCACTGCTATTATATCCAGACCACATAACTGTACCACAATAGAAATAGGTGTGGAAAGATATTTGCTTTTGTTGCATTTCATTAGGTGTCTTTAGCTTCTAAGAATATGAGTCAAGTTTCCCAAAAAACAACTCTCCTTCTCTCTTCAGAAAGTTCCATTTTTACATGTCCAAACAGACACTTCCTCCAAAGCTGCAAAACCAGCCTTAAAAACTCTGCATTGCTGGGGTCATCCCAGTTGTGGAGGTCGAAAATGGAGGAAATCCAAAATCAAAAGTCTGTTTAATGCATCTTTAATCTTTGATGTGGCCGTCCAAGGCAGAGATCTCTCTTGTGCTTCAAATGTAGCACAGCAGTCTCTTTCTGCTGGACAGTAATGTCTTGTAGTCTTGATCCTCAGGACTCTTTCCCTCCCTTCCTCCTCTCTCTCCCCATAAGCATTTGATTACAGTTCTCGTTTTCCTCACATGAAACAACTCTTAACCAAAAACAACCAGCCTTGTGTAGCAGGTAGGGCTGGCAGCAGTTACTAATAGGTTTGAACTGTTCTCTGACAAAAACAGAGAAAAATGCCTATTGTTTGGTCTGACAAGCTGAGGACAGTAAGACAGTGTGACTTCATAAAATCCATTCACTATTGGAGCCTGTTTTTTTTACAATAGCTGTTGGTGTCCTCTGAAACTCCGTTTGTGAGAGCAGATAGTCTTGGTACAACAGAAAGGATTAGATGACACTGGTCACTGAGACAGAGGAGCAGGAGATTGCAGTTCCAGGTAGAGGACATACTTCTAAAACAGGAATCATAGTGATAAAACAAGAGAAGTGTTTCAGATTTTGACACTGTCATTCTTGCTTTGAACTGGACGGCTTACAAGGACAATATGAATTACAATGATATTCACTAAAGACCTAGTGGGCATTTGGTGAGATCAGGAGAAAGGCAAAACATTGGTTTCTGGTTTTGTTTATGTCCTTTTTTTAAAAAAAAGGATAAGATAAGGAATGCAATTCATGTATCAGGGAGCGAAAAAGTTGGTCTAAAATTCATCAGCTCCCCCATGTTGTGAATGCTGTAAAACAAATGAAGTTCAGATTGCCTTTCTGCCCAGTCTGCCTTTCTACACTGGGCATATTTATACCATTTTAGACTCTTTAGATGGACTTTTTTCTCCAGGAGGAGAAATACACTCTGTTAGATAATGGCAGTAATCATCATGTATGCCAGTGTTCAAGTATGGTTGCATATGTAACCACCTAGCATTTAAGAAGCACTAATTAAGGCAAAATATTCTCTCCACTTTTATTTTCCCCACTTGTGTGTGTACATTACAACACAGACACTAATCATGTGACATACAGTATATTAACTGCAAAATACAACAAAATTAATGCAGGCTATTTTCCCTCACATTTAAAGACATGGGGCAATTTTGTAAGACTCTTTCAGCTAAATCTCAGAGCATTTCTGTAATTTATTCACCGGAAATGCTGTAGAAAAGTTACTGACAGAGAGCCTGGGGTATTTTTTGTTGGTGGCCCCACAGGGCTCCATTCTCCATCTGCTCTGCATGTTTCCGTACCCTCCTTCACTCCTGCTGCCAGGGACCCTCTCAGCCTTAGGCCACTCAGAGTATGGACCTCAACTTCTCTTCTTCTTACACTGCTGGGTAAAAACCTGTTCTCCTCAAAAGCTTGCCTACTGGCTAAAACCACTCATTAGTCAGAGATAGGACAGCACCGGCCCGAAGCAACAGATGAGAACACACATGGAAAGCTACTACCTGGGACCTCCAGAGACAGAAATGATCCAACAGAAGTGTTTGTGCTAAGTGTGGCACTCCGGGATTAGTAGCAGATGCCCATGCTTTGATGGCACACAGGTTTCTATGCTCTCCCTGCTCTTCCCAAATAGTCTCCAGGTGGAAGTGATTTGTGGTGAAGAAATAACTGTGACATTTCTAAGCAGCAATATTTTGCCAGAGGACTGTTATCCTTTTTACAGGTATGCTGGAACTGAGGCTCATAACAGCCAGGAAACTAAATCTTTATTTAGGCAACTAAAGCAGTGGCCTGATTTTCTACAGCTTTGACTCCCCTGAAGAGAACAGAAGCTCTGGGCACTCAGCAGGGCTGAAAAACTACCCATTAACTTCTAAATCTATAGCCATTTCACAGCTGTATTTCTGTTTCACACCATGCTGCTCAGTTTTCCTCAGCAGCAAAGAAGACCCTCTCACACACAGACAAAAAAAAAAAAAAAAAAA
>WKFP01014393.1:440069-487007 GCA_011057875.1 Pterocles orientalis
AAAAAAAAAAAAAAAAAAAAAGAAAAACAAACAAAAAAAAAGGCAGAGGGCTGCTCATGGCACTGGTCTCTTGCTTTGGAAAATGCAGCCCACATGGCTTGGTCAAGGTCAGTCACAGATTGCCTGCTGCTTCTCCCCCATATCCATTCCTGGACCTCACCCATCTGGCTGCTAATCCTTCCCTAATGCCATTGCTGCATGTAAGGCAAAAAAAAAAGAGACCTTTATCTTCATTTACATATAGAGTATAGAGTAAAACATAATTAAGCCACATACTACAGATGCACTATAATAAAAAAGAGAAATAGTAAAAACAATTATGGGCTGGCATACTTACCGCTTCACATTTAAATAATAATGTGAACTATTAAGTAAACTAGGGCATAATCAGCTGAGGTTCATTAACTTATCTCACTGCAGAAATAGTCCTACAATTCAATACAATTAGGTGCATAGTAGTAGAAAACAGTGCTGCTTCTGCACCATGCTGAGCCCAGTTTAGAGATGCTGAAGTCTTTCACCTCCCACTGACTTCTCAGAACATGCTTGCTCCCTTTCGGGAGGCACTCAGCACCATTCTGGATGCAGTCCCTTGCAAAAAAATGGGCATTAAGTGTGTCAGTTCACTCTGGTGTTGTTGATAGCTGTGGAATCCCCCAAACCTGCTAAGAATAGGGCAAATTCATGGACTGGATTCAGCTGGGATTGCATCACTTGTTCATGTTTAAGGAGAGCAGCAATGAAGGCATGTACAAAAGAGACATTTATGACATTAGGCTGCATACAGCAGGGGCCCTGGCCCAAACAGACCCAGAACTTCTTTGAGTAGAGAATACAGAGGCTACCGCAGGCTCCCAAAAGTCCTGGGAGAAACCGATTCTGGATCATTTAAAATTCTCCAGGAAAAATGATAATAAACCAAACAATCTATTTCACGTTATCTATGGCACTTTTTGCACATGCTCCATCCCACAGTAGATTCCTCCCAACCTCCAAATGACCTTTAGACTCTCATAAGGCTGCAGAATGTGGAGTTAAGGCACAGAGACCCTGAAAGGGTGTCTATCAACTCTCATTATGTTGCAAATCAGCCTCTTCACAACACCTGTGGTCTTCCCGGCTGTGTCTATACCAGGAAAGGAGAGGGGGTGAGGGCCTGGTCTCTGACCCTGGGGGCAAGTGGAGTGCACAGCTGATGTCCATCCAGATGAGTTTCTCTCCCTTTCAGAATAGGAAGGGCTTGGAAAAAGTTCCTGTCTGGTATGGTCCCTGTCCAAACATGATCTGGTACACTGGTAGGGGGCACAGGCAGAACTGCACCATGAAGGTTCAAGCATTTAAACAATACGGAAAATCACACGTCACTGTTTGAGTCAATGTCTTCAGCCCATTTATTTGTCTGTGCTTTCCTAAGAGCTAGCCAAGGAAGGATTCTGATGAAAGGGATTTGGCTCGAGTTGATAGAGGATGCTGATAGATTGGACTGAGCATCTGGAGGATGGCTTGTGATAAATGTCTGAAGAATTTCCCTAATCTTTCTTGAAGCGTTCCTTACTATCTGAATGCTTTTCAAATCTCTTGTTTCCTCAGCCTTCATATGAGTTTGATCAGTAGAAACTCTTTTCCCTCTTCCATCTGTGTTTAGCAAGGAGATACAATGTCGTACCAGATGGAGATGCTGAAGGCCTCCCTGAGACCTCCAGATGGAGAGTGGTCAAAAACGTATGCGAAAGGACATCATTCTTTTCGGACAGCATTTTAATCACAATTTCTGTGGGTGAAAATAACAGCATATGACACAAGAGAGTAAAACACACAGATGCTGATGGAAAAAATACTCTATTACAAGCTAGTGTCCATAAATATTACCTACTACATTAATTTGTAATGTACTCTTAAGGTCACAGTCCTTATGTATCCCTAAAATACTTCCAGTGATTTCTCCAGTTTATATGAAGAGAGTATGAGTTACAGCTGCCAAAGTCTTCAAGCAAAAGGACTTGGAAAGAGATGTTCCACCATGTCTTTACATCAGGTGTCACACAGAAAGCTCAGCTTAGAATGAGGATGGTTTTAAACCTGGGAACTATGAATAAGGCCAAGCAGAAAGCATGTTACGAAGAGCTAAGGTGAACAATTCCCAAAAAAGTCCTAAGTAAAGATCTGTTCGATAAAAATATGGGTCAAAGAACAGGTCACACAATTGCTACCACTGAGGGAACTCATGTTTAAATTAAATCCCTCTGTGTGCGTGCAATTAGGGATCAGAA
The DNA here is from genome assembly GCA_011057875.1 of Pterocles orientalis. Classification (NCBI taxonomy): domain Eukaryota; kingdom Metazoa; phylum Chordata; class Aves; order Pterocliformes; family Pteroclidae; genus Pterocles; species Pterocles orientalis. Next base: position 442,340 of record WKFP01014393.1, read on the forward strand.
AATGAAGCTTAATTCTCTAAAAACATTCAATCCAAATTTCTCACTTGGATGCCTATACCAGAGAGATAATGAGCCAGGACTTTAAGTTCACGGAAAATTCCACAAGTCTCCTATGCAATTTTCATACACATTGAAGAAATAAATAAACAAAGGGGGAAAAAAAAGCTAATTCCTAACAAAAGGAAGTTTAAGAGACAAGATGGTTTTTTCAACATACTAGAATATACTTTCAACAAAATCAATGCTTTTTTCCCTTCATTTTCAACTTTTTGAGTTTCCAAATTAAATGTACAAGAACAAAACCAGACTGAGATTAAAAAAAGAAAACACTTTAGAAAATTAAAATGCTTTTGAAAAAGAATAGCAGGCAAACCCTATTCCTAAATGAAAAGTTGTCCCCAAGCTGTTGAAGTGACATAGCATTTTCCAGAATGAAAATGTTCCTTTGGAAAACACATGACCAGAATACAAGGCACTTCTCTGAGGTGTATTTGAGACAGAGTTTGTTTCTATGATTACAGTGTTACAGAGGAAGCTTCTGCACTATGTGTTCTACTGACATACACCATAGCTCTGCGGGTAAACATAGGAAATCTTAGGTCAAACTGAAAAAAAGCTAAGTACATTTCAGGAAAGAGAAAATAACCTGTCCCTCTGGATTGCCATTCTCAATGTTTTTCTCCAGTGCTGCTTCCGTGATATCTTGCAAATGGATTTACCAGGACTCCACAGGCCCCATGTGATTAAACTACTGAAAACAGGGCAGAATATTCCACTGCACATGTGTGAAGTCAATTGATTAATCATATACAACCTCATAACTTTTAGAAGTATGTTATAGGCAATTTAAAACCGGCCAAAGCCCAACTGCTCCTTTTTTATTCACTGTGGTTTACCATATCCAGATCAAACCAGAGTGTTTTCTTTTTCTCATCTTTTCCTTTCTTTGTTAGCCTTGCAAAATATTTCAGCTCCCACTATTCACTTTCCCATATTCACCCCAACAAATAAGTTAAATTACTGGCTCACCTGCACTCATACCTATCTGCCTGCTTTTCTACCCCGATCGTACAGGCCTGCACACAATGCAAATTAGCAAAACTAGTTTGGTTTTCGTTGTGGTGTTAGTGAATACTTCCTTTATAAAGTGCTTTGAGATCTACTGACGCAAGACATTATATCAGAGTTGGCATGAACATTTACTATGCATTTATGATTATTGTACCTCTTATAAATATAATTGATTTTCCATGTTACTAGAATTCTCTGTACACTTGTAAAAATTCCCACTCAAGCATCCCAAAATCAGATGCACTGTTTCTGGGTTTTGGACATTCTAATTAATCTGTTACATTGTTGTGATTAAAGCTTTTCAGAGTTCTGGTTCTTGTGATATAATCACCATCATTTTTATTCATTAGTTGTTGATGGTAGTGACCACGAAGTGCTCAGCAATTTCCCAACATTCATAAGAGGGAATTACTGCCCTAAGGAGCTGAGACTCCAAAAAAGAGCTCATTAGAACAGTATCTATTCTTTTCGACTCACTGAAAATCTGTATTAGACCCATTCATCTTTTGCTTGAAAGGTTTTGCTCTGCAGAAGCCACAATATGGGGCTTAGTTAACAAACAAGCCTGTTAAGGGAGAGTGGGTGTATGCATGTGTGTTGGGAAATGTGCTGCAGCCTCTGTCTCATTGCAATTTTCTGTCTGGCTAAGGTGGAGCACACACACAGCAAGAAAGTGCTGGTCTTGTGTCACAGGCAGCCTTTACCTGCTGCTGGTCCCCAAGGCCCCTTTCCAAAGCTACGGGTGCTTAAGCAGTGCCTTTATCTGAAAGAGCACAAAAATAACCACATCCTGTAACCCTAGGTCAGATGCTTGACCTAGGAAAGGATTTTCTCCAGCTTTATGTGGGTATAATGAAATCCCTGCATAAAACACTTCTTAAAAATCAGCTGCCCACACCTAACCTGCTCTCTCCAGAGACTGTATCCCCTCAGCCACGAGATCATCAAGGGCTAGGAAAGTGTGTGTGTGGGGGAAAGACTTTATGATTCTAAAATGGCTAAAGGGATTTTCCTCTAGTTTTACAAATCTACCGATTTAATAGTCCTACTAAAGGTCTCAACCAGGATTTTTTTTCAGTCTAAGCATGGAACAACGAAGAGGGGAAATTGAGCTTTCATTAGAAATTGTTTGTAACTGGCAACCAGTTTATAGCTGCAATTCAAACCAAAGGACAAAGCACATGTTTGGGGGTTTTCTTTTACCATTTTCTGTTATTTGATTAACATAGTTTTATTAGCCTAGCAGCAGCTGGGTTTTGATTCTGTTTGTGCAGCAGCTCAGAAAACAAATGGTGCTTCTGAGCAAGCTCAGGTCTTTCAAAAAAAGTTTGGGACGTTGTAATAGAAATGTCTCAAGTCCTTCTCACCCTTCTTCTGTCTGCACCTTTGCTATTCTTAATAAAAATGCACAGCCTAGAAAATGTGGATTATCTCAGACAAACAGATTGAATAGTATTGTCTTTTATATTTAGTTGATACAAATCACCAGTGCGAGCCCCAAATCTTAATATACTTTTTTCATCTTTTCAAATCTGGCAGCAGTTCTCTAGCCTTCTACTATACTCTGCTCTGTTCTTCTGTGATGCTGATTTTAAGGTACCTGTTCTGAGCAACATTATTTAATTTCCTTGATCCATATGCAATAACAATTTCCAGTACATTAAAAAGAGATTTTGGAAACAGTTACTTATTTAAGGCTGGAACTGCAAAACATACATGTTCCCATATCTGCCATGTCCACCTATTTTGTCATACTTAATTTATCAAGTAAAATATATTTTTTAGATAATTTAGATAATACTTCTAGAAGCATTTAATCAGGTGCTGAAACTAGTTTGTACTCTTCCTAATGGGATTTAGAGAGCAGGGCTTGCAGTAAACAAAGAAGAAAATGAAATAAATCCCATTAATTAGGGTGAAACAGTAACAGAGCAGTTCTGTTTTTACAGATGGGCGAGATGTCTGATTGAATTTCCCAGGCTATGCAGATTGGCTGCAGATGGTGTGGAAAGTGATCCAGAACTCAGAATTCATATAATCAAAAACATGCTTAGATCCAAACAAGAATGTTTTCCCATGTGATGCTGTGTAGCTTGCAACTTTATCACAAGCATTTGGTAACTTTTCAAATCAAACCATAACATAAAACTCACACAACACAGCATTCAGCAAGGGCTCTCATTAATGATGCGATTATATCTAATAATTCAATAACAGCACAGCTCCTGGAGGCAAGTTAATTTGGCCCCAAGTTATGATTTCTTATTGAAAACGCCGACTGATAAGTGCATGGGCCAACTGGAGATCTCAAGAGAAGAGCATTCACTGAGCAGGCAGTATATGAGCAACACCTGTTATCATTAAGAAAATAACACTGGAAGAACTTATTGCCAGTAAAAGTATCCTGAAAAAAAGTCAGCAAAATATTAACATATTGTACATCTAAAACTCTTAGGATCTGAAACTAAACTTTTGAATACTTCTTTGATCTAGAAGTTAGACTGTATTCCTGAAATTTTGTTTGCAATACCAACACATTAGAGAACAGAAGTCTTTTGCAAAATATGGTGACATCTAACGCTCTGCAAGGACGTTAAGACTCTTCTGCTTGCTTCAGAAGCCATCAAATAAATGATTGCCCCCTCCAACCCTGTTCAGTTTGCAAGGTCATAAAACTTTTTACAAGGGTGTAGCTTAGGTTTTAATTTGAACATAATAAACCCTCATTGAATATCTATAACAGGTCCCTTGATGTTGTTCTGGAGCTGTAAAAAGGCAAAAAATATGTGCAACCCCTACCTATGCTCTTGTCTGACACAAAATCTCCTTGCTTCACTACCCTCCTCAAGAAGAACAAGAAAATCTGCTGATTGCCTGGAGGTAAGTACTGCATGGGATATAACCCTTTTGTGCTCTTCCTTACATTGCACCTAGATCTGACCTTGAATTAACTCACACTAAGACAACAGATATGATGTTTCTTCAGCAAATTTAACTCACCTTGTGCAGCCTTCACCTCCACACCAAGTTAATTTAATCTAATGGAAGAAAGATTGGGATTGGCTTGAGAACCAAGCTCAGCGGCTTTGCTGAGTACCTAAGACTTTAGCTGTGCCTTTGGGCCTTTTTTCTTCCCTCCTTTTTCTTCTAACAATAAATGAAAGATGCAGTCTTCAAATTCTACAACCTTTGAGAAAAATATCAATCAGAAAAATTAGTGCACTAAGTTATGTAAGACATTAGATCATGATAAGAAAATACACAGCAAGACTTAGGTAATTAGCTGATATATTGAGAGTTGATAATTTTTGCAGTTACAATTTATAAGGTTATTCAAGTCCAAGAATTTGTCATTAAGTCTATTCTAATAGACTGGTACTGTTTGAAGACAGCTAGTCATCCAGAAGTAGAGCAAGAATGGAAATAAAAATGAATCTCATATATTAATTTGTACACTCAATTTCAGAGGAAAATCACATTTTATGTAAAGGCAGTGAGCCTTGGCAGAGAGGTTCACAAAGAATGAGGCATCAGTGAAAGTTTAATTTTTATATTCCTATCAAAAGGTCTTAATTAGCAGGGAAGGATGAAAGTGAGCTTGAAGGAAAATCACCAAAGACACTCTGGGAAAAGAAATGTCATTAAATAAATCCCCATCACTTGGCACTTTAAAATTGAGCTTGACAAATGATGGCCTAAAGTACAATTGATAGAAATTCTGCATGAAGGCTTTCCATTCAGTCCTTACCAGAACTTCAAGCTGGAGACAAGAAAGATAGAAAGTCTTTGAGGGGAAAAAAAGAAATGAAAATGAAAATGAAAATCTCCATATTGTAAGGAAAATTCACAAGTGAGAAATACCTTGTGAAGGTATTTTCAGGGGAGAGGGAGAAATCTGTTTCAGAATTAGCCAACCACCAGCTGAAAAGCTCTTGTCAGTTTCAGTTTCCAGTAGAAACTGAGTTTCTGGCAAAAGGTGAAATTAGACAAATTTTCCTCCAGCTGGGCTTCAGGGCTGGGGTTCTTGGGGAGCTGTGCTGCCTTTGTAACAGCTCTGATTTACTTCCTCCACTTTTTTTGGCAGATTGATATAAATTTTGCTTTCTTCTTAAAAGCAGAGGTGAATATGACAACAGCCTTCCCAGTCAAAAACTACAGAGACATCACTTTGTTTTTCTTGAATCACAACTAACATTTTCAGCCAAACTGAAAATTAAAGTTTGAACAGCTCTAGGTTTCTCTGGTTTTGTAGAATTAGAGGAAGCTGGAAGTTACTTCTGTAAACAATGTATAAATCTCTGGATAAGAGACAACATCTGTGGCATATGAAAGAGTGATAGAAAGTAATGAAGGAAGAAGAAACAGCAGTCATTGCATCAGATAATCAGGCAGCAGGCTAAAAAAGGCAAACAAATTGAAATAAATGTTTTGCACTAGAAGTATTAAACCGTGAAAGTTGTTAACACAGTTAAGAAAAGCCAATGGATTCAAAACAGGTTTCCCATGCTCACGGAGAGGAGTTCCTAGTTAAGAGAACAGATCACATGAAACTTCTTAGTTCAGGAAAACCTTAAAATAACTAATGCCAAAACCCAGGAGAATTTATGCAAAATTGATCTTTTTTCTTATTCTGCTCCTCTAAGCATCTAACACTGGATAATGTCAGGAGGACACTAAGACATCAGACTATGGGGCTGAACTGGGTTGTAAGTTTCTATGTTCATGCAAAGCAACAGAAAGTGGTCTGCCAGCTCAGAGGCACAGGCCGTTGAAGGCTGCTCCATGTGGTAACACTGGAAAGACATGCAAAACCCGAGGCCTTAACTCACTTTTAGCAGAGGCTTATCTTCAGCATGGTAAGGAGAGCTTACACATATGAATCACCACACATTACGAGGAAAGTGAACATTGCCAGAAGAAAAGCTTGCCTGCTAGGTTAGTATTACCAATCTCCCAGATCAAATATCACTAATTTCTCACTAGTTATTAAGATTAATGAAGGCTAGGGAGTTTTTTGAACAAAAAGATTCTTGCTTACCACATATGCTTTCCCCTTTTGGCTTGCCATAGTTTCTTCTAAGACTAAAAATTCATCCGTCTTCCAAATTAAAAAATAAAAATTGCATGTGAAAGTGTTTGATTTGAATCTGGTTAAGATCAAAATTTTTGAGTTGAGTCTCACTCTCTTCTTGAGATCCACTAAGAGAAAGAGAAATAGTTAATAAACCTTTTCCTTATCAAAGTTTTTCAAACCAAAGAATAATAGACTGAACATCACTCCAGTCTATTGAAAACCCTCAGTTACAAAAGCTTCATTTTTTACTTTGGGTCACATAATTCATCTGTGTTCCATTTCTTCATTTATAAAATGACACAACAGTTTTTTGGATTACTGTAAAAATCCGTATTTGCCATGTCTTCTGAGGACAATACAGTGAGCAATGCAGACAGAAAGAAATAAAAAACATAAATTGGAAAATTTAATTGGAAAGTGAGACAATTATTAAAATGTGTGCATGGGGCTACCTGCCTTGAATTCACTTAATAATCAAAGCTTACAAAACTTTGGCGTCAGTGGGAACCTCTTTCTTTTTAAAAGCCGTGGTTATCTCTGCACTGTCCACTTTTAAACTCTATTCTGTTACATAACACCATTTCATGGGGATGATCCAGGCTTCCATTTTCTTTAAAATTAAGATTTTGGACAAAGATATGTGCACAAGAAAAAGAAGACTTTGTGCAGATTATTATGCATTTCATTATTATTGCATATTTTGGAAAAAGGCCCTTGAGATGAATGCCAAATAGCTACTCACACTCAGACTTAAAAGAGAGCGTGCTAAGTTCAAAGTAGCTGATCAGAAATGCTAATGATGGTCATTGTTTGTTTACATTTCCTGTCTGCTTATACACGGGAGAAGGAATGTTTAGATCAGGTTTTACAATAACTGTGTGCCAAGTCCTCAGCAGCTTTTGATATGTATAAACCCTATCAAAAGGCCCAGGTTCTTAAGTGCATCGTGCTGTAGATGATCTCATAAACTACATGCACAGCTCCTGGTTTCTCTACCCAGAAGATAATAATCTTCTGGTGGCTTCACTATGCTATTGCTATGGTTCAGATTATAAAAGTCCATAAAGTGAGATCTGAAACCCAGCATTGTAAATGTTTTTTTAAAACCCTGTATAGGTAGACATAAAGGTTAAGCCTCCATACGAAGATATATAATCTAAAACAACGATAACATTGCAGCACATAGAAATGAGGGGAATTAAAAAATTCATAAACCTGGGAATTATACTTGTATCTCTTAAGTCCCACAGTAGAGTTTGACTTTGTTAGAATCACAGAATCATAGAGTGGTTAGGGCTGGAAGGGACCTTAGAGATCATTTAGTTCCAAAGCCCCTGCCATGGGCAGGGACACCTTCCACTAGCCCAGGTTGCTCAAAGCCTCATCCAGCCTGGCCTTGAACACCTGCAGGGATGGGGCATCCACAGCTTCTCTGGGCAACCTGTGCCACTGCCTCACCACCCTCACAGTGAAAAACTTCTTCCTAGTATCCAACCTAAATCTACACTCTTTCAGCTTAAAGCTGTTACCCCTCATGCTATCGCTACACTCCCTGATCAAGAGTCCTTCCCCATCCTTTCTGTAATCCCCCCTTAGGTACTGGAAGGCTGCTATAAAGTCTCTCCAGAGTCTTCTCTTCTCTAGGTTGAACAAACCCATCTCTCTCCGCCTATCTTCATACGGGAGGTGCTCCAGCCCTCTGATCATCTCTATGGCCTTCATGTTCATCCATTGTAAAAATATTTCTGTCCAAGGTGTTCTCAAGTCTCAGTAACTATCATGTTTTACATCCCTGAAGTCCATGCTTCTTAAAGTGCATTTTGCTTATGCTAGCATTTTTCCCTGGCACCCACACTAAGACAGATTCATTTATCCTAACCAAGCACACTCAATTGAGGTGCTTAAATTACAGTCTTGTCATATTAAGAAGCTCATTTCACCTCCCCTTAGTCATCTGAAAGCTTGACACTTAGTCCAACATTAGTCTAAAGATGGTGGAGGCAGACGTCTCTAGAAGGAGATTAATCTCATTCTAGACCAGTATCTAAAACAGATAAACAGAGTCACTCCTGATGAGGTCTCTCTCTATCGAATACAGAAGAAATTTATTATTCAGGCAAAGGCTTGGATAACTTTGATAGCTAATATGAATGAGATGAATGAACCAGTGCCTTCTATTGTAGTCAAGGGACAAAGGAATTTATAATAGATTAAACAATCAGTTACTAACTGAATCACCTTCTTGGATGTGGCATTCTCTCTTTGGTGAAATTTATTTCTGATAGATTAACTTCTGTTGTCAAACTGCCCTGTTGTTTTATTTTAATCAAAGATGTAGCTTGACATGATTTTTCTTTCTGGATTAAAAAATCCCAAACAAAACTTCACTTTCTTCCCCATTTTTATCATTGATCAAAACATTTCTTAAAGAAAAATCACATGCCTTCTACTCGAAATATTTATGATTTTGAGATGAATTTTCAAAAATCTGAAAAATATTCCTTCAGTCCAATCCAATAATTTTTAATTCAGAAATCCTTCTGAAGTAAGAAGTATACTACTGTAGTTGTTAAAAAACTGCAGGGCTTTTGTAAGAGCATGGCTAGTACACTGTCTACGGTGTTTTGGCCAAATTCCAAAGCAAGTAATTACATTTACATACCTAAATTCACCCTGGCTGTTTCATCTGGATACTGCGATATTCTGTAAGCTCGTTTAGCTAATTTAGAACCCACATGAACAGCATAGGTTCAAAAGTTCAACTGAAACTTTATTGGGTTTGTGGTCCGCTTAATAATACTTAGCACTTAATTAATCTGCACAACACCCTTGTGAGCTACTTAAGTTAGTATTACCAGGAGAGTCTGTGAAGAAAAATGTCCATCCTGTAATGCCATCTCTCATACTCAGATGGGTGTTCAGGTGCCTACAGTATTCATTGTTAGTTCAATGCTATGTAGTCTTGAAAATACATTAAATCAAAGAAAAGTACACAAAAGGCTATGTGAGAAGTTTAACATGACCCGACAATGTGCGCTTGCGGGCCAGAAAGCCCATCCTGGGCTGCATCAAAAGAAGCATGACCAGCAGGTCGAGGGAGGTGATTCTCCCCCTCTACTCCTCTCTTATGAGACCCCACCTGGAGTACTGCATCCAGCTCTTGAGTCCTCAGCACAGGAAAGACACAGAGCTGTTCGAGCAGGTCCGGAGGAGGGCCACAAAGATGATCAGAGGGCTGGAACACCTCCCATACAATGACAGGCTCAAACAGTTGTGGTTGTTCAGCCTGGAGAGAGGACTCTGGGGAGACCTTATCGCAGCCTACCAGTACCTAAAGGGGGCTACAGGAGAGATGGAGAAACACTCTTGATCAGGGAGTGTAGTGACAGGATGAGGGGTAATGGTTTTAAGCTGAAAAAGGGTAGATTTAGACTGCATATTAGGAAGAAGTTTTTTCCTGTGAGGGTAGTGAGGCACTGGCACAGGTTGCCCAGGGAAGTTGTGGATGCCCCATCCCTGGAGGTGTTCAAGGCCAGGCTGGATGAGGCTTTGAGCAACCTGGGCTAGTGGAGGGTGTCCCTGCCCATGGCAGGGGGGTTGGAACTCAATGATCTTTAAGGTCCCTTCCAGCTCAAACCATTCTATGATTCTATGACAATCTACCTCACTTTATGATTTCAGTATGTCTGTGCACGTTTCCAACAAAAGTCTGAAAAAATTAACACATTCTCATTTTCCCTTTCATATATGGAACCAGTGGATCCTTACATAGAATAGGGGAACATCTGCGATAGCAAAAAAAAAAAAGTCTATAACAGCAATATGTTAATATTCTAATAGTGCAAATACCTCATTGATGTAGTCATCAAACCACTCAACAGTAGGATGACGCAGGGCATCCTGCAAGGGTCCAAAAGACCAAACTTCTTTGTTAACAAACCACTGGGTCCCATCCTTTGAAACATGACAAGTCCTCTGTGCTCAAATTCTCATGCTTACTATGTCAGCATGATGACAGGAAACAGACTGGTGAAATAGGAGACACGTCCACATGCAGAAGCAGGCAGTGCATTTGCAGGCTGTCTGAAAAGCTGCTGTGTGAAAAAGAAGCAGGTGGAGGAGGGCTCACAGGCAACTGTGAGATTGCACTACCCTTTTACCTAACCCACTCGTGACTTAGAGAAGTATTCATGATGTGTAGAAGTTGCTGTTCTCTGTTTGTGCCTCCTGTCCTGCGGGAATTCTTCTCTGAATGGTTTCTTGGGATCCTACTGTTTGATCCAGTTCCATTTATTAGGACCTAGTATAGGTCCTTAAATCTTTTTTTCCACCTAACAATTTCTACCATCATCTCTGGGTCATTTGTAGGGACAAGCTCTTTCTATGTATGCAGGGAACTCAGTAAAAGAAAACCATAGAAGCCTAGATCTAAGTTGTTAGGGCACTTGTGGAACTGTGGATATGTATATTATGTAAATGAGACTGAAAGAGCAGAAGACACAAAGATCTCATTTTCTTCTGAAGTTTATGACTGCAATTAGAGTCAATGACAGACACAGAGGTCTGTATACGTTTACAACTAGGTTTACATATGGTCCTTATCACAGTAGGAACTTCTGACACTTTCAATAACTTTCCTGTCCCAGCATTCTTAATAAAGGAAAGTACTGTCTTCTCACTTAAGGTGAACTGATACACAAAAAATTAAAAATATTTGCCAAGGCAAACATACAGAATGACTGTGAGGGGTGTAAAACCAACTCTTAAGTCCCCAACAAGACCTTTAGTTACTGCACATCTTTCTTCTCCACTGGACTCTTGATTCTGACTGATTCTTAGAAGCATGACTGTTACAACTTCATTGCATCACCCATGGCACAACAGGAAAAACCCAGGACATGTTCCTGCTAGCAGATCCATGCAGGCAGAACTATATGCTTGAGGCACCTTTGACTTCAGGTGGGTCCTGCACAGACAGAAGGGACAAACCTTTGCTGAGCATAAGCAGGAGACATAAATATTTCCATGGCAGAGGTTTTATGAAGTGTCAGGTATGTATTACACAGGACAACAGCAAAGCCATATCCTGACTTAATATTGTGATTACATCTTGATTTTAGTGGTTCGGTTTTCCCTGCCCCTTTACTCTCCCTCTTTTTCACTGTTCTTGGGAAATTAATTTCGTCCTCTTCTTAAATTATTTTTTCTGGGACAATCAAGTCAAGAACATGAGAAGATGGCCACAAAAGCTGTTTCCTCAAATATCTATATTCATCACAGTTCAAGCTGTCTGAAGGAAACTCTTGTGAACCATGATCCTCTTGAGAGCAGGGAGAGAAAGAGGTGCTCTTGTCAAATAATACCATCTTCAAGACAATGAAGAGCAAAGACAAACAGGGTAATCAAGCCTTTTCCTTCCTGAAGATGTATGTTGTCATCAGAATACACTGCTACAGACTTTCTCCCACCCACTTAATTTAGTTCCTAAACCTATCTTTCTTGCCTTAGCATTAATTTCTTATTTGAAGGCTGAAATAAAGGTAGGATTACACCTTTTGATCCTCAAGGCATTCAGCCCTTCAGCAAGTTTTCCTGGCATCAGTGAAGACATCCTACCAATAAAGGGCTTTTCCATGCCAGTGGCACTTGAAGCTGAAATGAATTGCAAAACACTGCAATTAAAATACCAGGAAAAGTGCATTCAGAGAGACTTTATATCCTTCAGGATACCTGAAGGCGTGACAAATCTTCTACCTCTGCGTAAAATGAATCCCACTATTCACTCAAACCCACATCAAGAAACTACAGCTGCAGCATAATATTAGGGAAAGTTCTAAAGCAAAACTTCCCTGTACTTTGAGGCAAGTATCACCGAGTTTATCAGAGATCAGGAGAAGAGCCTAAGTCTTTCCACATAGTGCTCCTGAAATGCCCCCATTTTTCCAGGTGGAATCAGGTTGTTCTAGCCAGGCTTAATAGCTCAGACTCCCTGCAAAGTTTGCTGGAGAAGAAAGAAAAGACCAAAAATATATTCCCAAGACAGGGACTAGAATTTCCTTTCCCATCTAAAAATTCTGTCTTCTCTATCCTTCACACTTGGTTGAAGACCACACCTCTCTGTCAGTAGCAGATAGACAAGGTTGAGCCAAAAAGGGTGCGTGAGAAAATTTGATTAAATCAGTACTACTCAGGGACTGAAAAGTAACAGAGATGATAAAAGATACTAATAGAGATGACTCAGGAGAAGAAGGAAATTGGAATGAAAATTTTTAAGAAAGAAAAGAGGGTGGGGATTCATCAAATGTGAAGCCATCAGGAAGAGTCAGAAAAACTGCCATACACCATGGAAACCTACCACTTTCCTTTGTTCCTGTCAAAGGGTTGCCTATGCCTCATCCTTGTTTGTGCTGCTGATTTCAGGACACCAGCTCTGCAACTGGGATGACTACCCAGACAACTCTTGTTGACTTTGCCATGTAATTGTCTTTGTACTCTCTTCTCATTTGTTAGAGCCAAGTCCTGGTACTGTCTACCTGGTCCTCCATTATATCAGCCAGGTTTAGCTGCTTGGTTTCTGTTGGTCACCTCCGCTGCAATATATCTATCACACTAGAGAGAATTGTGTTCCACCAGTAAATTCTGTCTCATCAGCCAAGATCTTCTAGAAGTTTTCATGGGAATACAGTTGGGGAATGAGCCATACACCAGAAAACTACGACAACTTCTGGGTTTTGTTATGAAATTTGCAATTTGAACATTCCATTCAGCCTATGAGCCTTTCTCTGAGGCTTTACTTCACGGTTGTTTTAATTTCTTCCAGATTATTTTGTCTTTCCTCTGGATGATGTGGTTCACTACTTCCATCAGACCCCCAGAGTATTCTCAGCTCACAGAGGACACAGGAGATTTCCAGCAGACTACACAGACCCCACCATCCAACAGGTCCAACCAGTGGGATCAGGTAGTGACCCTAGTTGGGCCATTGCTGTGTTCTGCCACATAGTGGATCCTTATGACCATCTCTGCTCCTCCAGATTAAGCTCTTTATGGAGCTTCCTCCCTACCCTCAGGCCTTTCTTTCCAAGGGAATCAGAACTCAAGGGGAGGAGAGTCTGGCAATTCCCAGCTCCACATACAGTTAGGATGCCACCAACCCACACACGTGAGAACAATATTGTAGAGTTAGCCCCCATCGTAACTATTTCCATCTTAGAAAGCCCTGTACACTTCCACCCCTTGGTCCCCCCACTACACACACATAGAGCCTCAATGAGATTTTTCGTATTTTGGGACTGCAAATTCTCTCATTATTACCTATTTACCCTTCTTGTGAGTGCTGCTCACAACTTGATCTCTGCTCTCAGGTGAAGGTCCAGCTGGAAAAAATAAGCTTCCTCTTTAAGTCCATCCTGTTTTTAATCTGCTGCTGTCGCACTAAATTCCCTGTGGGGGTTTTCTTACTTCCTATTGCTTTCCCTCTTCTGCTATAAACCTCACAAATATTAATCTCTTTTGGTCCTGATTTTCCCTTGCCTCCCATCTTTTATTTGTCTAAAATGCCTGCCAGGACTTTTCACACTTCATCATGTCTCCAGCAATACCGGCCCTGGGCCAATGCCAGAGACTGCAACTTGACAAAATGTGTTGCAAGGTGGCTTTCCTTCCACACCGTCTGCAGCTGTCATCTTCTCTCAGGGCCTGATACTACAAATTAGCCAGAGCTGGCAGGAGACCATAAGTTTTTACCTCCTGAAAGTTAGATTGGGAACAGAATTGCCAGGGAATTTTCCTTTTAGCTCCTTGCGTGTGAGATAAGCAGCCTGGGCATCATGTCTGTGCTTCATCCTGACATTTTCCTCTCCTTTTGTTTATTGTGGTGTACCAGCTCTTACTGTACTATCATGATGCAAAGCCTAGTCAACTTGCAGGTACCACCTTATGTCATATTGGTCTGGACTGTGAAACCAACTAAACAGTGTACTAATCTCAGAGGGAAAACACTAGAAGATCAGCAGTTTCATGCTACAATGAACACAAGAGTAAAAAACTCAGGGGTTATTGGAGGTTTTGGTTCATTGGTTTGCAAGGACTGGTTCCATATGAGCAGGGAGATAGGAGAGGTGTTTGCATATTCCAGGAATTCCTCATCCAGTAGGCTCTGGTTTTTGTAGCTCTATTTTTTGGATCAATGGTTAGAAATGATGTGCTATGTCTATTTTGAGTTGGGAAGTACCACAGTTTCTTCCTGAACTTTGATAGTTTCCATGTACATAGAGTGCGATTGATCAAGCTGGATTAGTGTGAGAATGAAAAAAAAAAATCAAAAAATCTTTTCTGTTACTTAAACCATTTTTTTTTTAAAGTCAATGCTAGAAATCACAAAGCACACAAGAGAATTCAAAAAACCACTCAGCTAAAACTAGCTATTTTTCAGAGCATTGTTTGGTCCAAAACTGAGCAGGAAAGAGTTTCCTGCATAAAAACCTCTCACAGATCTTCCCACCAGCATGAAGAAGATGAGTTGCACTGCCTCCTGGAGATCCCCTTTGAGTTCATCCCATCAATCACAACTTATTTAAAATAAGATCTCCCATTTGTTCTATGCTTTCTCAGCATATCTTCCTTTTTTATTTGTATTACACTGGTATTTCATTAAGACCATTGTGTTCTTTTAAAATTCCATTTTCCTTAAGCTCAAGTCAAGAATCCTGATGACAAACCCTATAGCAAATTACACTTACAGATGGTATAACTAAATGCATCTCTGTTGACTTCAGCGGGGTTCAGCTGATTTATGCCAGCTGTTAGTCTGGACAGATTATCTTTATACCCAAAGGGGATAGGAAGACATCTTTCCTTAGACTGGTTCAACAACCTGGGCGAAAGGGAATTAGAGACCCTGGACTTCCCCAGCAGCTCTGTTTCTGATCTGTTGTGTGACCTTCAGCAAGTTACTTCACTTCCCTGAGCTGTTAATTCCTTTCCCACACTTAGAGTTTTCTGAAAGCCTTCCTGTAGAAGTAACTTGACTTTGCTGTGTAATCTTCTACCGCTTACAATAACGGCAGCCTCACCTACCCTACACACCACTTGTAATGTAAATAAGCAATAACAATGCTTGGTTGCAATGCAATGGTAGCAGTCTGAGAAGCAGATTTATCTCAGGATGCTCCTCCAGCTAATGTATGCCTATATTTATTTGAAGAAAGCAAAGGATATCCTTGTGGGACCATTACCCACCTCCAGCCTGCACACATACCAGTCCCAGTGGAATGCCAGTTATGAAAATCACAAAAATAGTCCAAAAGGTAAACGCATTTAAGTTTCTAGTTTGAAAGATCTGAACATTTTTGCTGGCATGAAGGTCTCTCTTTAACGCAGACTCATGCCGTTTGATAGTTTGAAAGAAAAAAAAAACCTTTAAGATGAAAACATAAATATTTGAAAACCTGCTACTGTTATGTACGTGTTCTTGAGTACTTTTCGTTGGAACATTTATTGGCTATATAGTTAGATCAAATAGCTCCCTGAACTGAAATGAATACATCAGTGTGACACGGACTCTTTGTTTTTCCATTTAGATCCCTTTGTTCCAGAAGAATCAGCCTTGATGTCCAGTCAAATTAGCCCACATATCCACATTACAAATTACCATTTCCAAAGCAGATGCACGTTGTTCTTTGTTCCCAGAACCTACGATTAATGTATAAGGCACACATAATGTCGCTTTCCTTGAGATCTACACAGCCATACGTTATTATCTTATTTTGTACATTATGCCATTTCTACTCTAAGGGCTGCACTGCATATCTGTATTCAGCAGAGCTAAAGAACAAAAGGAAATATTACATCACCTAGTCCTTTAGTATATGATGTCTTCTCCATGAAAACATGCTACACACTAAGTTTCTGCAGCCCAATATATTTTTACTAAGTTAAATTGGTGTCTGAGTCTTTTGTTATATTTCCTCTAGTCTTTGAATCAGGATATTGTTATTCACTGTACCATCTATCATTTTTCAGTATGATTTTGAAAATGGTAAAAATTAAACCCATGTTCAGTATTTGCATGCCTGTCCCACCAGTGTTTTATACAGAAGCAAATGTATGTACTGTCCTACTCATTGTCTTGTGACTTATGAAGCCATGATTCACACCGGTCTTTTTGGCCCTAGTTTCACATGAGAATCTGTATTTAATTGTTAGTTCACTGTGATCCTTCAAGCTTTTCAGCATCTTTTTTTTTTTTACAAGAATGAGAAAAAAGAAAGAGAAGTTCAGAGGAAAAGATGTTGAAAAAAGGAGACAAATGGAAGGACACAACCACAGGAGCATAAGGCAGGTCTTTCTCCTGGCTCTGAACTCGCTCTGATCTTATTCTCATCCCACCCAAAGACAGATAGTTTAAATTTGAAATTCATCTTTATTGCCAAGAGTGTAAACCAGGCATTTTCAGAAAATGATTCATTCTGTTCTGGAATGGGTCTGTAGCAGAGATACGTGAACTGTCCCTTGAAGATAAATCTCTCTCCCTTGTTTTCACAGAGAGCTACTACATTTTCAGACAGTTAAATTTTGGTGAAATTAATCTGTGTCAGGCTTGTACTTCCATCTGCCTCTTTGCTGTAAGTTCTGTAGATGTGTCTTTCATATCTTGGCCCTGGATATGCAATTTTGTACCTGGCTGTATTAAAGAACAGTTTATTTTAAGAAGCTCAGCTTACCAAGCAGATGTCTGTAGGGCTATCTTATTAACTGATATAGGCCATTTCCCCAAATTTTGTGCTGCTTCCCAAGGTAAAAGTACTGATACCATATTTATTTTTAGATCACAGGTTAAATTATTTTTAAAAAGTTGGACCTAGTCCATATGACTGCAGGACACAGTTAGAAACACCTCCACTTGATAATGATTTATTTTTGAAATCTAAATTTGGACTACACCAGGTATCCTGTTTCTATTTTATTTCATGTTTTTGTTTTTTCTACGTTATATTCTTACTCTTTCCAGGTCCACTGAAACCAGGGGTAGGGTTTGACAGATCACTTTTAATAAGAAGTCGTTTAATTGGTATAATTAAAGGCAATTCAGATTTGTTTTTTCAAGGGCCCTGTGAGGGGTTTACTATCCAATTTCCTTAATCTCTCTTGAAAATGTTGGGCTGTATTAAATTAGCATTTTAATCCTCATCTCCTGCAAATGTGTTTACTAGTCACAGGTGAATGCAAAACATGTTTCTACACATACACTTTCCTCCTCCCCACACATACAGTTTGCCTATGTGTCAACAAACTTATGATTTGTCTGTGCAGAACTTTTCACACATAGGCTGGAATGTTTGTTATGCTACGAAGCACTCATTCATCCTCATCAATGTGATGGAAATAGAGCAAGAGACAGCTGAAGCTGTCATTCCTTCGCTGTGATTTTCACCAAATAGTACACAAAGGGTAAACTTTTATACCAGATGTACATACTTTTATGGTGCTAGGAGGCCAGAGAAGAGAAAAAAAGTTTTTCACCATCTTATTACAAGCTCCAACTTCTCTGCAATAGTAGTATTCATATATTAACATTCCAGACTGATTAAAATCTCTCTGGAATATTACAGAAGGGAAGGTTGTTCCTACTGAGTGTGTGGGGGTTTTCATTCCCTTCTCTTTTTCCTTTAAATAATCAGGAAAAAAAAAAAACTTATTTTGATTAATTGAGTAGTTTCCATAGCAGCTGTGAGCCAGGTGGCTGGAACTGGTTACTTAGGATGCTAAATTCTGGGTAATTAGTTTATTTTTAATCTTCTAATTCTGTGGGAGTGAAGTTTAGTGTGTTAATGGGAGAGGTTTTGTGCAGAAGTGTCTTGACTAATGTGTTATTATCATTTAGTTTTATTGATGAAACTCAGCCTAATATGAAATGAAAATGAGTGGAAAAATCTGAGGTAAGGCAAGCTACAATTTTCATTCTGACTTAAAAATCCCAAAGGGTTTTTTTTATATTTTATTTTTATCAGGAGTTTTTTATAACTGAAAACCTGAGGGATTTGGTTCAAAGAGCAGCTTGTGTTCACGCAGAAGGACCCGCTCTAAAATAGAAAAAAAGGCATTAATTGCAGAACGAGAAGGCATGGAAAACATATTAACTGTGTCATTCTTTTGCCAGCTCCTATTGTTGAAGAAGGACTGATTTTGATTATTTTACAATGTGTACATTTGCTGAGCAAAAATTTTTTCTGCTACTTAATAGTCATGTTTCTTAACTTGACTTCCCAACCTCAATTTTTTTTTTTTTTAAATTCTCCCACTAACTTCTGGTTTTAGTTTTTAAAGCTACTTGTTCAATTACCTAGTTTTCCACGTTAAAGCAATGCATTTTTTGGCTTAGAACATGAAAACGGATTGATGTATCATTTCAGTATTTTCCATGTTCTATGAAGTTTTTCTTTTCTGTGGATTAAGGCCAATTAGCAGATGGAGATTTGTGAGCTGGAGAGAGTCCAAGAGGGAGGAGGAACTTCCTTTCAACCAAAGGCTCACTGACTTTACATCTACTATCAGCTAAATATTTTATTAGAAAAAAAAATCCCTTCTCAGGGATATTTTTGCTGCCACTTTTCCCCAATATGTTCTAAAGCTACATAAACCACTGAAACATAACATGTTCTCCAGGGCCATGCTATGCTGGCTGAAGATGAAGGGGGCCAAATTCAGACCTCTTACTGTATTTCCTGACCTGGGCATATTTATTTCTTTCCTGTAATAGAGGAGTCACAGGTGGGCAGGTAAAGTTAGCAAACTGCTCCTGGCCACTTTTACTTCAGTTATCTGAATTATAAAGCTAGGTCGGGTAACCAGGAGATGGACTAGACTTCACCTGAGGTTTGCTTCCCCTGTACACTTGTTGTGTGGGCTGTAGGTGCATTTACATTAGCTTTCTAATTCAAATCTGGAGCACACTTCTAGAGTGAATCTCTCAGTAGTCTTGATTTACTGAGCTTTGTTTCACGACACAGAGTAGTCCCAAGGTACCTTTTGGGTCAGGCTAAACTAGATGTGGTCCAGAAGCATGTCTATTGCACTCTCACCTCTAAAAGGCAATCAGTTCAAGGGAAAAAACACCAAAACATGTACAGTGCTCACACCAGGTCCTCAGCACCAACAATTCATGCTGCAGATCTGTCTCTGTTGGGCCTCACCACTTACTGAAACACACAGAGCCTAGCAGGGAATGACTGCTGGTCCCAACAACAAAATGTACAACCCAACAGGTTTCCAGCTAAACTTTCTTTTTGGCAACAAAAGGTTTATCTCACCTTGACTAACTACTGATAACAGTCCCTGTCTTATGCTAGGACTATCCCCCTGAGCTGTGCCAAGCTTTTCTGGGAGACTGCTTGTTGTCACATACCTAAACCGTGTCATGGAGTATGACAAGAGCGATGGGATAGGGATGACTGTATGCCAGGGCTCCACCCCAAGCCCTGGCCCTCCTAAAGCCCTAGAGCCTCACTATGATGACAGAGGTGGCAAAGTGTTGCCTTAGTAGGGCAGAAAATGATTCTTTTCGTGTTTCAGACACTGAAGGAGGTGAAAATACACCTTCAGCCTGTTAAGCTCTTTGATCACTTGGCTGGAAATAAGGCTGTGAGAGAAGAATTTTCTGTCATGTATTTGAAGCTGTGACTCTGGGCACCGAAGAGATTAGAAAATAATAAAGAAAAAAAGATCCTGATTCTGGTTCCAGTCTAGATGGGAACTTTTGTGGAAATGAAATATCTTGTTTGTGTATTGAAAGTATTCAATAAAACGCATACATAATTTTAAGTGTCATTTAAACAGAGTTTTTCATGAAACCTAAGGAGTAGGGGTCAGCACACATTAGACAAGTACTAGATGTGACAGCCTGACTCTACTTCCCCTGTAGCTACACTGCTGAGATGCAGAACATTTTTGCAACTAGGTTTCTAAAGCTACAAGTATTATGTACATAGAACCAGCATTTGCGTATGCATAATGAATAACTGTTCAACAAAGTTTTCATTTGCCCTTGTGATTACTTATTTTGGACATTTGCCTTTCAATGTATAGAAACACTTATGCACTGACTTTAAAAGGTCTGAAAGAGCAATACATACGATCTCAGTCTGCACTCTCAAGGAGGCCTCCTTCCTTCTTTGTTGTTCTCTCTGTGAACACTCTTCCCACACCCACCAACTTCTGTTTGCTTACTCCTGCTGCTCAGGGAACAGCTTCATTTGCAGAGGTCTTAATTGTAACCCCCATCCTACCCTCACTGACCAGTTCTGTTCCAGTCACTGTATGTATGACATACACACAGCTTTAAAAAAGCTGTGCTAAAGTGAACAATGCCATATCCTACACCAAAGAATAGGAACAGTTAAAGTTGAAACAACTTATCTCCTTCTCTGGTCACTGGCAGACATTAAAAGGCTCTTGTTATCTTATAGAATGTTACTAGCTTCATTTTGTCTCATTGCATTATAGTGTTAAAACCTTAATTTTGTTCAAATACAGCTCCGAAAGCAGCAAGTCCTATAGATTTCAGGGTGAGGGAGAGAGAAAGAAGGGGAAGGCTTACTTGGCTGTTAAAAAAAAAAACACCACCAAACAAAACAAAAAAACAAACCAAAACAAACTATAAAAGAAAAAAAAAAGAAAGAAAAAAAAACCAGCAAGCAAGCTTTGGTGGCTGCTAGGACATCAAGGAATTTTTACCCTGAAGAACCCATCTGTGCTTCCAAACGTAAACATCTGAAGGTGAGAGGTCTCCTTATTATGCAGGTAGGACAGAATGAGGCTGAAACCTATCCAGCTGAGCTCGTTCTGTTGCTTTGAACCCTCCGGAAACATAAAGATAACAGCACTCCATTGTGTAACTGCTGCATTTCTTAGTTTGTTCCATCAATCAGCTTTCTCTTCTCTTGGAGTATTTTTGAACTGCATCTTCAGAGAATATTTGCTCTGTCTCATTCACACTCTAAAGTGTGAAGGGTGTTAATGGTGTTATTTTTTTTTTAACTCTAGTGAAATCTGTGAAAATTAATTTAAGCTGTCTATTGCAACAATTTTTTATCCTGATCAGTATTTACAAAGTATTCCATGTAGTGGGAGGTTGAAATTCTTTAAATACTTCGACCTCCAAGGAATAAGATAGTCATGAAATGTACATAGAGGGGTGCATAAAAGGGGACTTGGTTTGTTTGAAAGCTTTAGATTTAGGTTTGGGCTGGAGAGGTGTCAAGTTGTTTGATTCTCAAAAAAGAAAGTACCACTAAACACTACCCAGATTAAAAAATTTCTTTCTACTACTACCTGAGTTAATATTCTAAATATAAATGTAATGTGACATCTCCCTCATCTCCACGATGCTGTCTTATTCCTCATTATAGTCCTCAAGCTAGGGAGGTGGGGGGAATTAAAAATTGCGGTTCACTCCATTTCTTGCCTTCTCAGCCCCCATTCTCAGAGAGCTGTATTACTGTCTTGACTTGTTTCCTTATTGAGACTAAGGGTGCAGACAGGCTGGAGGGGTACAGAAGTCAAGGAAGACAGTAATTTGCCACAGCTGAGGCTCTGCCTCCTGTTGCCTTTTCATCCATCTTGTGATGTAGTCCTCTCCCTCTCCATTCCTGCCATCTGCAGCCTTTTTTCAAGGTAATTTTTGGAATCCCTTCAAGGAAAGATAGTCCACCACGGCTGCAGTTTATTATATTCAGTTCTATGTTGCTATTAATAAATACATGAATAAATGTATGCATGTATATGTTTATATACACCTAAGAGAGGATGGCACCAGAACAGCTGTTGGCATTGACAAACAGGAGTGTAGTTCTGGGCTGATCCACATCTACAGTGCTTAGGAAAAACTTTAATTAAAAATAGTCACATATGGATGGATATAGGTATTTGTACTTAGGTCAGTGTAAGTCCCTTTTCTCAGTGATAGGCCTTTTCTGTTCTTACAAAATATTTTCCTGCTCTGGTTTGGGAAAAGCAGCTCTGTCAAGCTACTGTATTTTGGGATTCAAAATGAACTTGGATCGCTTTAAATTTTCATCATGTGCAATACGTTTCAGGGTTTACATCCTGGCTTGCATCAAAAACAGTGTTACTAGCAGGAACAGGGAGGTAATTGTCCCCTTGTACTCGGCACCGGTGATGCCGCACCTCGAGAACTGTGTTCAGTTTTGGGCCCCTCACTGCAAGAAAGACATTGAGGCCCTGGAACGCGTTCAGAGGAGCTGGTGAGGGGTCTGGAGCACAGGCCTTATGAGGAGCAGCTGAGGGAGCTGGGATTGTTCAGCCTGGAGAAGAGGAGGCTCAGGGGAGACCTTATTGCTCTCTACAACTTCCTGAAGGGAGGTTGTGGTGAGCTAGGGGTCGGGCTTTTCTCTCGTGTAGACAGTGATAGAACTAGAGGCAATGGTTTCAAATTGCGCCAGGGGAGATTCAGGCTGGACATTAGGAAATATTACTTCTCGGGAAGGGTAGTCAGGCACTGGAATGCACTGCCCAGGGAGGTGGTGGAGTCACCAACCATGGGTGTGTTCAAGAAACGTCTGGATGTTGTGTTGAGGGATATGATTTAGTTGGGAAGTATTGGATATGGTTGGACTGGATGATCTTCTAGGTCTTTTCCAACCTTATAATTCTGTGATTCTCTGATTCTGTGATCTTTGGAACACGATCTAACTGAATAATAGAAAAGATAACGGTAAAAATAGGAAAAGTTGTCTCAAGAAAATGCTGTAGGTTTAATGTCATTATTATTTAAGCAGCAGCTTCCTGTCCTGATACAATAATGTGAGCAGTGGCATCTCACATTGTGCTTGGAGGCATCAGTAGACATTGCCATTTACTTTGAATTGGATTCAGAACACGCGAACCAACCTATACTTCTATAGCTGGATGACAGTGAAAGTACGTCTAGCAGATGCTACTTATTTTATAGGCATAAATTAACAATTCTGCTCAGTGAAGATATATTAATGAAGCAGAAATGTTTGAAGAGTAGGTATCACTTTTTTTTTAACATCTCATTTTTTGTAGATACTGACAGTTTTCAAGCTGAGGTGTACATTTCAGGGAGCAAGGTCTTGATGATATGAGCATATTGTACTACATAAATAATAGCTTCTGAGAGTTGGTCTTGGCACATTCTTTCCAGTGCTAGATTCTTTTGCTCAAAATGTTCATGTGGTGAGAAAAAAAAGGACGTGCATTCTTCAAACAGGCTTTGTTCTTGTCAGACTGTCAATGTTTAAACAAACACAATAATCTGCTTTGTCATCATCCTTGAGTGCAAATAACTTTTGAGGAAAGGTTTGCCTCATTTTAAAAAAGAAAAAAAAAGAAACATGCGTGGTCCTGAAATCACAGAGCCCTTCTTTGCTGTCTTTGCAATTTCAAAAAAACCCATTTTATTAAGGACAGGGAATTGGCTTCATGGTGCCATTTGTCTTTTATTGAGGCCCTCATGACTGCAGGATAATGCATCATTAATGCATCAGGCCAGGATCCCACATCTTTTTCCCTGCTCATCTGGGGTGGCAGAAAATTTGCTGCTGTAGCTCCCCACTAAAACTCATCAGCTCCCCACTAAAACTCATCACCTCCCCCCAGCCCAAGGAAACCACCTTTGCAAGCAGAGCTTCTTCTCGGATTGCTTCCTAAATTATTTGGGAAATTAATCAGCCTGGTTTCTTTAACTAGATTTAATAACTTTAACAACTCGGATCCATTTTAGTCTGGGATGGATTAGGGAGCTGTCCCACGAGCAGCTCAGTCAGCAGGTATCTGGGGTGGGAACTGGTGTGGGATGTGTACAGGAGTCGCCAGAGAAAGTCACTGGCTTCGCCAGCATTGTCATATCTGGAGTTTGTCTGACTGAGCCTCAAGTAAAACAGGTAGGGAAAACCTATGAGATGCAGTAGCTGAAGGAGAAGGCCGGAGGTTGCTTCACAGCTCTCAGCTAAGGTCCATACTTCAAAGGAAGGTGTTGTTTTGCAATTTGTGGACAAAAAATCAGATTACATCAAAAAAAATAGAAAAAATACTTCAGAGCAGATTATTTGCCCTGATTCAGCATTTATCAATCTAACTTTTCCCAGCACTCAGAAATTTAAAAAGAAAAAATTTAAAATTTTTAATTTTCACCCAAATGGCATTTTGCTCCATCTTACAGAAGTAAAGCAAAACAAAAATAAATTCAATTTCTCATATGTCCTGTATGTTTTCGGAGATTTTTTTCTTTCACCTTGCATAAATTTATCCTTTTGCTGTATCAAAAATCAGGAAAAGAAATTATTAAATGTGAAAGTGCTGCTTTTTTAAAATTTACTTTTTCCCACTTCCACATTTCAGAAGACTTGAGAAATGTGTTTATTGTATTCTATTTCCACTTTAAAAATCTTTTGCCAATTTTTTCAGCTGAAATGAGAAAAAAACTGTGTGAGAAGAAAAAGTGGGTTGCTTCTTTTCTATTTTAAATCCTCTCATTTCCCACACATATTTCATGTGAATATAAACCAAAGACATTAATTTCAGGAGAAGATCTGATAAAGCATAATACCTTTTTCCCCCTTCAGTTTCCAAATAATTCAGAGCAGCTTCCTTTTTAATGAAATATTTTGATATTTTTTGCAACAAAGATAAAAATGTCTCCACCCCAGCCTGGAGGTTGCACTGTGGACTTCCCCATCATCTAGTGGATGAGAGCAGATCCCTCAGAGCTGGAGTCTCCTGTGACGAACTCAGCCTCTATTGACTGTATTGGGAGCTAGCAAAGACCGTCCTTTCAACACAGGCATACAGGTGCCTAAGGTTAAACAAGAGAATATCCTCTTTACCTGCAGCTGAAGTGCCTTTTCAAACAACAGGAAAATATCACAAGAAATATTTTCTTACTGTGTGTTCTGCTGACAATGTTTCTCATTCATCAAAAATGTTCCATGCCTGTGGCACCATTCACAGATAGACTGTCACTGTGACCTTTCTTCTTAGCCTTTTCAGAACTCCTGACAAACATATTAGTATCATACAGTAAGCATGACTGTTGCTTGACCCCCTGAAATACAGTATTTTCCTTTTGCCTTCTCTGAAGACCAGACTTTACTCAATGGGGGTAATGTCTTCTCAGAAAGGCACTCATAAGAACTGGCATGAGGACATCTGTGAACTTTTCTTCTTGCCCTTATTTCAGGTAGAGATAAAAGGTCATTTTCATCATGACTAACTAAGGTGATCTGTCTGTAAGTCTTGCCACTACCTTCAGAGAAGCAAGATCTGGTGATTGCTATAAGAGGAGCTTTGCACTCACAGGTACAGTAACGAGGGCAAAGTAGCAGATTGCAAAAGCAGAAGCATGTGGTATAAAGCCGAAGTTTTTATGACCAACTGTAAAGAACTGGTGAAATGCAATCCATATGGAAAGGATTATGACCCAGAAACTAGTAAAAGCTGGACAGCCATGAGGACCTGGCCATGTCTGATGCCTAAGTTTTTTGCAGAAATGCTGAACTGATCCTCAGAAAGAGAAAAGGCAAATATTTGAACTATAGTCTTGTTGTAAGTCTTTGTATCTCTACGGAAGTTTGTCAGGGGCTCAACTGAAGGATTGTGCAGTAGAGCGAAACTTCACTACACCAATAATTAATCTCTGAATCCAGAATACATGTTTTGAAGTGTTTTGTAAAATCTTATTTTCATCCTGAACAGTGTTATCGATCAGAGCGCTGGGAGATTTGGGATGAAAGATTTTGCCCTGAAATAGCTGATGGAAGACAAAACATCTATCTCCCCTTCAGTACCACTTGTTAACAGTATATTACTAAGATATTTATAGACGTTTCCTCTATAGACATCACATAGAAGACCATTGTAATGATTTTCTTTAAAAGGTATTTTTCAACAATAGGCATACTGAGGAGAGCAACTGACCTCTTGCCTAGTAGGAGAGCTCCTCCTGATATGTCTATTGTTATTACTGTCCTCAAGGCTGGTCAAAACTCTGTGTTTAGAGCAATGTATCTGTGACTGGGTATAATAAAAATCATCAACACTAAATCCCAAGAAACAGAACCAAGACATAATACCTTGGATGTTGTGTGCAGTATGTCCATTCAATTTCCTGGAGGTTTTCAGTTTCAGGGCAATTTCCTGATAGCTTTAAGCTTTAGCACTTTCAGGTACAGTTTCTGTTACCAGAAAAAAAAATATAAAGGAAAAGAATAAACAGCCTAGAAAGCAAAGAAAAATGGTACTTTTTTCACAAGGGAATGCTCAGTTATAACACAACAGTCTATCAAGAAACAATACTGAGTGACTGCATCACAGTCTCTTTCACTATGATTTATGTATTCCTGAACTACTCAGTACTATGCTGTAGAAAATATAATGTATTATTTCCAGGCAAAACACTTTATTAACTCACATTTAAGGTTAAAAACAACTAGTGCGTATTTGGCCAAGAGTCTCTTTAGAAAACACTGAAACACAGCCATGAGAAAGTCTATGATTTTAAATTTAGCTTCCATTTTACAGAAGAAAAACACTGAAATAATTCAAAATACTAGGAGAAAATAGCTGAGTCTTTGCAGTTTATTTTTTGTGGTCTTGATCCTGTTGTTTAAATAAATGACAAAGGCCACTTATTTGTAGGAACAAATTCTTTGAAAGCAGACAAAAACCTTACAGTATTGGCTATCTCCCTGATTCATCTTACCATTGATCTTAGAGTGTGAAATATTTTGCTCTTAGAATTCTTAATAGTTCAACAGCCTCTGCAGACTCCTGTAGTCTGTCTTCAAACGTAGAAATGGAGCCTAAACCCTATCAAAGGCTGTATCTTCTAGCATGTGAACAGGTGTGGTCAATTTTGTTGTGAACTTGCAAGTTAGGCCTGAGGTCGATATACATTTTTGGGGGGAGGGGGGGAGGGAAGAGGTGAGGTGAGACAGCTAACAAATTGCTATTGATTAACACAATAAATTATGGATGTTCAGTTCCCAGACCAAATCACTTTGCAGTGATAAAAGTGCCCCACAGAAAGTATGTTCAGGTTTAAAATTGTTTTTGTTCTAGACACTTCACCAAATTATCCTTAAAAAGAAACACTCTCTCTGGTCTATGAAATGCTAGGTATTTTGGTTTGGTTCAGATCAAGATCTTGGGTAGTGAGAAAAAAAGGTTATAGTAAGAAGGAATCTGTCGTCATCTAAAAGCTATAGTAAAACTGGAGTCTTTCCACAACGTAATTTTTCACTGTCCTATGTAACATGCTTTCTGGTGTTAGGGATTTTGCAGCCAAATAAGGTAGTTCAATTACTTTAGAAAGAATGCATTATTTATTGACTAAAAGGTCAAAGGGGACCGTGTGATGCAGGGAGTTTTCAGGAGGAATGGTGATCATTTGTCAAGAAAGAAGAAATGTACATTGATATGTGAAGTTATTATGCTTCCCCTGATCACAATTTGACCTTTCTCTTGCTAGAACTATACATCACCCTAAGTGAGAGGAAAGCAGGACACAACCCACAAACAGGCAGGAGACTTAAGGTGATGATTAGAAGAGCTAAAATGAATGGATAACTGAGAAAAAATGGGCCATTTGTACACTGAAATGCACATGTGCTTTAAAGGATACAAGATAGTTTTATTACAGAGCCTGGGTATTATGCAGACTTTTCAAAATCTGAAGATTTATATTTTAAGAATAAGAATGCACTTTTGCAATTCACAGACAACATCTTAATAAAATTAACTGTTCCACTAGGCCCAAGTTCTTATGTTAATCCTTTCTACCTATCTTTCAAGACGTGTTATTCATAACTATATGTCAGGAATGGAGGAGGAAAAAGGATGAGAAATCGTAGCATAACCAAGGAGATGGCAGGTTTGTGAAAGGCTGAATAAGCTATGGATGGAGAAAAGCAATTTTGGTTTGTGACCTAATGAAGTACAGAGATTGTACATGTGGCAACAGTACGAACAAAATACATCCTCTGTTATAATCAAACTTGTAGCACGCTATTCCAATGGCCGGTTGTGGAACCCCGCACAAAGACATGCAGTTGCTTTGCAGAATGGCACGTAGAAATAGTCATTTTGGAAACTACTTTTTTCAGTTTCCTATCAGTTTCAAGTCACTTAGGAGATCTGCTTCCTTTTTAACTCACGTAGAGATTCCTAAAGTAGTCAGTAATGTGAAATATTGAAGTCTAATTTTTAAATCCTCCCTTTGGGTTATGCAAATTTGTAGCAACAGAAGTCATGGCAGGTAGATATCAAAACCATCTACCAATGTATGTGTACATAACACATATGTTAGTTCAAAAAACTTTCACATTCTTCTGGTGGGTTGACCTCGGCTGGCAGCTAAGATCTACAAAGCTGCTCACTTGCCCCCTGCCCCCCAGCCCAGTGGCCTTTCCCTAATGCTCACACACAGATAGACAGAGATCATAGATACAGACTATCCTGAAGTATGAATGGAGATTATCTAATGTATGCCTGAGTTTGTAGTTTTTTGTCTCCTGCTCACGTACTTTGGCAAAGTGGTATAAGTTTCAGGAAATTAGCATTGAGTGAAATGTAACGTTGGGGAGTATTCAAGTACATCATTAAATGACAGCAATTGGAATCCTGTACTGCAGTTATTTTTCCTATTAGTTGGTTCTATTTTCAAAGTCAAAAGTGCACAGAAAACCACCCTTTACCACCAAGCATTTTATTTCTAATCTTGAGATCCTAAGCCAGCCAAGTCAGTGGACAGTGTAACTTTTGCATGATGTATTCAAATTACAATTTAGAACCTTATCAAGCAATGTAAAGAGCTGATTTATCCATGTTGAAAAAATTGTTACTCATGCAGACTGAAGAACAGCCCCTCTGTTTAATATACTGACAAACTTAATGGTGATTAAACACTGCTACTGTACAGAATCTGGAGTTGTTGATCATCAAACTTCCTTCTATTAAACTACAGCCAGAATCACTTTCAATGTTGATTTCAATTATGTTGCAAAGTCAGCTTAGGAGAAAAAAAAAAGAAAAAAAAAAAAGAAAAAAAAAAGAAGAAGAAAAAAAAGAGACTACCTAATCATTTTATAGCCGAAGGAAGGCACCAAGTTTAGTACATAAAACCTCCTAGCACCAACAATTGTTGAGAATGAGTGCCATTCAAAGACAGCTTGTGCAGTAACCCATTACTTAGCCAAAACTATGTATGTAGATATTTCACAATGCATGCCTGACAAAAGCTAAGCTTTTCTAAAAGAGGATCTAAAAGATATCAAAACAGATCTTTGACCTCTGAGGAGAAAGAAAATTCATCATTTTATGAATCAAATTAATAAACTTTTTGTTTGTGAAACTGTTGTCAACAAAATCTTGAGACTCGAAATCTGTACAGCAGATACATTCTTTATGTCAACAACACAACATTTATTGTGCTTATGATATCTTTATGATAAGTTTGAACTCATATTTTATCATTAAAGCCTTAGGCCCAGATGAGCTTGGAGAGTAAACAGTGCTGAGTCTGCACTGTATGAGCGCAAGGAACCTTTCTTTTTAATTTTTCCAACATTTGTTCTTCTGGGCCCAAGAAATGGGGAAATCTGATATAAAAACAGAAACTAGAAGAGCCAGAGGTGTGAAGAGTAAGGAGGAAGATTTATATATATAAGCTGTTGGGAAATAAAAGATGTTGTCACAGGACAAAGACAAAATTATATTAGAAGGACCAGAGTATATTATATTTGGAGTAGACTGGGACTGAAGAGACTGGAATTAGCTGGCAGCTGGGCAAGGGTGATGCCTGGCAGCAACCAAGTAAACAGAAGCTAAGATCAGATGAGTAGTTGGCAGGAGGAATAGTAAGTCTGGGAGGTGTTTGGGAGTGAAACGAGAAGACTGAACTGGAAGATGGAACTATCCAGGCTGCTGGAATCCCATTAGAAAGTATCACACTTAAACCAATGCATTGAATAATTCCTAAACAAACTGTTCTTTTTCTGAGGTTCAGAAGTAACCTAAGAGTCTTATAATTTTTATACTATATCAGTAGTATAAGTAGTGGATTTTTTTTTTGTTTCTGGCAGGAAGTCTCACCCAATGTGTTTGCCTCCAAAGACTTAAACAAACAAACCCTCAAAGAGTCCAGTAGCTGCCAGAGAAAGGATTTTGTAAGGTAGATTATTAGACTCTGTCACTTTGGAGTAGCCTTCTGGGAAGATGCACAATCTCAATTAAAGAATAACAATCCACGCAAGAAGACTTTTTAAATTTGCTTTTGTGCCAAACTGTTAAGATCAGAAATTGTTAAAAGAATGTTTCTGACATTACAAAGCTGAGATAAGCAACATATCAGGTATCACAAATCTTTGAAAAGAGTCACATGACATCGATACTAAGATGCACAGATATTTCTTTCATCAATCGTTTGCAGTCATTTTGCAGTAATTTCAAACTTGCTTCAAGAAATTGCCAAGCACTTCCAAGCTTCGTCAGAATTCAGCAAGACTAGAAGAACTTGGCAACATCTACACTCAAGAGGCAACTTCAGTGAAACAAAATCATTTTGATAAACTCTGTCTCATTAATTTTCATGGTGAATGAGGTACAGACAGTGGAAATCAGCTGAAGAAGCTCTGTATTTTTTCATAATCCAAAGGTCAGAATTGTCTGAATTAAAATGAACTGTAAAACTATCACTTGCCCCTTTTATATGTTTGAATTTTTGATTGCAGAGGGCCCCTGTCTCAATGTAAGAAATGAAACTCTGTTGACAGTATCTTTATACTGCAAAGGATATTAAGGAAATGGTTGCAGGATTCACTACATAATTTTTAAAGAGATACATGTATACCAGAGCAAAAAATTGGATTTTTTTCATCCTGAATAATTTATTAACAATTTAAGATTGTGAATGAAATCGTGAGAGTTCATCTTTTTTTAATTAAATAAAAATTCTAAATTAATTGATCCAGAATGGATGGAGGTTTAGAAAAAGTCAAAATGACATGCTTCAGCATTTCCAACTGGGAAATGAAGCAAAATTCAGTTTGCTTTAATTAACTGACTTCACTTAGTTTAATTTTCAGTTAAAGTCAAATCCAAAACTTTGGATCTTGATGGCTGCCTGGCTATATATCCCCGGACCTATCCTGAATCATTGATTTCCCTTCCTTACCTAGGCATATTAGAGGAAAAACAACACTGAATTGTATGACATGTTTTCATCTAAGTGACTGATCTGGGAGAATAGAAACACAAATATAACACTTTAAAAAGGCAATAAGCTGATGGGGAAACTCATTACATTTTTTCATGAAGACAAATGACACAAAATATTTCAAAATATTTTAATTGGGCTTAAGCAGACAGAAAGTAACTTTTAAATTTATTTGAACTGTCTTTTCTATCAGAAGATGAGACTAATAAAAAATTTCCAACCAGCTTTTAAGTGTCCTAATTGAAATAGGAAATGTAGACTACATTACAATGTGAAAATGTAAAAATGGTTGGACCAAGAAAGAAAGGGGATGGCATAAATTCTCCAAAGATAACATCTCCACAGTATTAATGAAATTGTCTGGGAGGGCTGGACATAGGGTTCCACTCTTTTCTTGGGAATTTGCACCTTTTCCCCATGGGTACACTCTATATTTAATGAACTGACAGCTCTTCAACAGTGTGTAGAACTAATGCACATAATTTTTTATCAGTGAAAAATGTAGCAAATATACAACAGAAATTACACAAGGAATATCAGTAAGGAAGAATTTAACATAGCTTTCATCCTACACTATGAGGAGTTCACATAATTCCATTTTGAAAAATTTCTGGCCACTCATTCCTATAGCCACATCATATGTCTTAGTCATGTCTATGCCATTTGGGGAGGTTGTGCCATGCATTAGATAAATCTAATGAATCACATCTGTTGCAAAGAGGCAGATTCAACACTGCTGTGCTGGGGATATCTAAATATGGTATTGCCTCTGAATTTTTTCCAGCCATAGAAATAGAGGTTCTGTAATTCAAATAAGTTGAATTGGAATTCATGCAGAACGTTAAAGAATCCACAAGTGAAACAAATTTCATAGGTAAAAAATAAAATGAGAACTGATGATTGCCACATTTGACAAAACACAGTGTTAAGAGTCCTTATGTTCCCTCTGTAGGTGAAGAATGACTCTCTGAGAAAAGATAAAAGATGACTGGAAAAAATAATTAACCATATGTTCCCCCAGCCCTCCTACATCACTTGTAATTTATATAAAATATGAGCAGAGTCAGATATAGCAAATGGATAAGGTGACTGCAGCATACTACTCCTACCCATAAGTGGGCACCATTAATAAACTGAACTCTCAGAATCACAGATGTGGCTTACAGGTCTATATAATAGATGACTGTGTCATAACAGTCTGTACAGGAAAACAGGCAAGAGAAAAATGTTACAAAGGATCAAGACAGTGGATCTGGGAGTGAAAACATTCTGTATTTGGTTCACCTATGGTGTCCTGTATTGCATAGTCAAACCATTTATTGTACCTGTTCTTTACCGATTCCTCTATAAAAGTGAATGGTATTTCCTGGCTTTTGAAAGTTGTGTTCAGAGAACAAAAATCAATTAAATATCAATATTTTGTTAGCTGTTACAGACACAAGTCATAAAACTAGAGAAAATTAGAACCTCCAAACGGATAGATTCAATGCACAGATAGGGTAATTTCAAATTTCACAAATTGCTTTGTCTTTATTCATTACCATTTATGCTTTTTCCTTATTTGGCATCAGAAACAATCAAGAAAGTAATCATATCATGAAGCTGTTTCTGTTATGCTGTTTTTCCAGTGCACACTGACCTCAGAATGGGATCGCAGTGGCCAAATACTCTGTAAACTACAAAAAATTCTAAAAGATGTATCTGTATGTGGGGATTCCCATGAGCTTGACAATCCAAAGGAACTTTCACCTTCTTAGAATCAATGGGAAAAATACCATTGTTGTCGGTTAAGCAGAAGAGAGTTAATTTTTTTTCCCTTCTCTTCATAAATAGTTAGCAAGAAGCTATGTTTTGGATTCCTGCTCAGGAGAAAACTGATAAGAAGGAATGTTTGTAGTTATTGCCAGGATACTTTCAAGGACAAATACATTCAGCCTCTCTCCTCTCCACAGGCAGAGTGGTGGGGGGGGAGGGGAGAGAGACAGTCCGGCTTCTAGCCTGGGATTTGCTTTTAGGTTAAGATTGAGAAGCAGACTGACCAATTATTCCATCCCATGCACGTCATACCCAGTACATAGGTGAGGACCCTTCTGGGAAATCTCTTTTTTACTTCCCTTGGGCTCCGGATCATCTCGCTTCGGGTCCCTGCATTCGCTCTCCCAAGGCCTTTCCCCCCCTACAGGCGCCAGTAGCTCTCAGAGCCCAGGACGCTCGTTATCTCCATTCCATGAGTTTCGGGATCCTCCCTCTCCAGGGGGATCATTAGCTGTTTTTCCCCTTCTTTGGTCAGCTCTCGGCCTGGGACGCTTGGGCTGTTATCTCCGTTCCGTGAGTGCCTCTGGGAGCGGTGCATTCCCCACCCCGCCCCGTTTGGGGGAATCGTGAGTGCGGTTTCTGGGGATCGTTAGCTGGCAACAGGCTGAGCCTTTTGGGGGGGCAGTATCATTGTGTATCACCCATTCCCTCCCTCCTCCGGGGTCATTGGCTGGGAGTGGGCTGGGCCTTTGGTCATCAGGTGGGGAGGGGCAGTATCACTGTGTATCACATTGCATATTTGTATATAGTATTATATTCCAATATTATTGTAGTTTAGTTATTACACAGAATCACAGAATGTTAGAGATTGGAAGGGACCTCGAAAGATCATCTAGTCCAATCCCCCTGCCAGAGCAGGAACACCTAAATCAGATCACCCAGGAACACATCCAGGTGGGCTTTGAATGTCTCCAGAGAAGGAGACAACCCACGAGACCTCTTTGCCATTCACCTCTTTAATTCTCTCCCTATAATTGGGTGGGGCAGGGACTGTGTGAGCGGGTGTGTGTGGTTTGGCCCCCAGTCAAGGGCCAACCCATCACACCCATCATCTGTTTTTTATGCAAATACCAGCATATAACTGACACTTTATGTGGAAAAATAAGTACTATAGTTTTGTAAGTGTCAACAAATTCTAATGTATTATAGGTTTTAAAATGTTAGATTACAGTATGAAAACTTATCTTTATTTTCCAGAGACTCAAAACACACTACTTTAGATACTATGTTAAAAATTAATAGTTAACAAAAGAAAAAATAAATTAAGGAAGAAATATTATCAAGGTAAGAATAAACTAGCATGATTTATTCTACAGCTGTACATTAAAACAGCTTTCTCATCAGACGTATTTTGGCCTAAAGTCTAATGAGCAGCTCAAGAAAATTACGACAGTCAGAGGAATTAACCTCACTTGTAGAACGTAAAGTAAACAAAAGTCCTCCTGTTTGCAGCAGCTTGTATCTAAGGTTGCAAGTATAGTATTCTCCATCACATTAAGTCGGAATGACTGAAATGCTCACTATACAATAGAATACAGTAGACTTTCTCAAAACTCTTGAATCATTTAGTCTCACAAGGCTCATCAAATTTAGAGCACTAGGCTATGGATTTAGGGGAAGGGGGTTAGTTACATTGTCCTATTAGTTTCAATGAAACATGGGAACAGGTTTTTCTCTGTCAATTTTATGGTTTCAGGCGTTTACATCATAGAAGTTCTCCAAAGAGTACTGAGGAGAGCGTGACACATTAAACAGTTTATACCTGATGCATTTTTAGACTCTATTGTTAGAGCTGGCCACCTGTAAGTGTCCTACTAATACCAGGGTGAAGCAAACAAGATGCATCTGAGGAAAACATGTTGCCATTTTGAGGTTTGGTTGTTGACATCTCAACATATTTTAATGCATTTATCTCCTAAGTCCACCCAAATTCAGCCAGATGTCATGAGTTTACAGTCTGGGAACTGTGAGTTTTGCCATACTGCTAAGGGAAGGAAGTTTGACTGGACAGGATAGGGTGTGTGGGACTGCAGGTCTTGATACACAGAAGAAAGACTTGGGGTCTGAAAAAGGATGAGAAGCATGGGAGATACAGGTGATACATACTAGTTCTGAGACGCAAATCTGTTGATGCTGTTACACTAATGCCATGTTTAGGTACATTGCTTCGTTTGGGCTTCTCGGCCGAAATCTCTTTTCTGGGACAAATATCTGCATTATTTTCAAAAACCACAATAAGGAATTTCTGATACATTTTTATATCACAGAAGTTAGAGTAACTTCAGTAAGATATGTACACTACATCTGAGGCTGCTGCAGAGACAAAGGAATCATCTGGCAAAACTTATTTTGAGTGAGGAAAATATGGACACATATATTTCATGTACTATATTATAATTCAGTTACCTGCTTCTCACACTGCACAAGAAAGAATACTAATGAATATGGGCATAAATAATCAGGGCACTCATCAAGCTAGAGTTTAGAAAAAACAAGAATTAATTAATGAATGTAAACTTAAATCATTATTTTAGATTTAAGTGTTATCCTATGCAGATTAATAGATACATGGTTAGGGAGTATTCATGAACACCAACTGTTCTATCTTCTCCCTAGGAGTGGCTCTGTAGATAAAATAATTTGTTACATTTTAGGATTGCTAGAAAAGAAAGGGAAAGATGCAGTTCTAGTTAGATGCTGCTGTCACTAGCAATACCGATGTTCTTTCTATTTGTACAATTTGTATCAGTAATATTGAAAGGCTGTGCTGTACTCTCAGGGAAAAAATGTACTCTTGGGGTGAAATTTGGCATTCTTAATGGTAGTGGTCAAATGGATAATTTTGTTGTGAGTAATGAGAAGAACAAGTTTTACTTCTGTCTGCAGTGAAAACAAATGTAATAAAGTTCAGTGTATTCACCTCATTTTTCTAAAAGATGCAGATGTTTATTAGATGGAGTGTGGAGTACTGGCAGAGACTATCTGGAGACTCAAAAGCAACATAATAATGAAGGAGAATGTTCATGAGTTTGTAGCTAAATTGACTAAACTACTCAGATCCTCTGGACTGTAATGGAATCATTGAATCTATTCTGAAGAGACAAAAGTACTTACTGAAAAGACAAGATACAAATAAATCATAAATTATTATTCTTAATAAAGGGGTAATTAAATAAAATGCAGTGGAGTATGATATATGATATTCAAGAAGTCATGACAGATCACCTAGTGATGCCATCTTAATTTAAACTCCAGTGACAGACTAAAAACTGGAAATTTTAAGTGCTCTAGATGTCCTATTTCAGAAGCAGTGAGGGAAACACGCTGCAGATGCAAACATTTCATATAAATACTTTCAGAAATGTTTCATTTTTTCTGTTTTTTAAATTAAATTACTGTCTGGCTTGTAACTAAAAAGAAAATGTTTAATTTTCTTATAAATAATTCTAATAAAAGCTGAAATAAAATGGAGACTTCAGTAGTTGTATTAATGACGGACACACATTTTAGACAGCTGTATAATTATTGTAGGGTCTGCAGTCTGGCCACAGTAGTCGTGAACAAGATTTAGAAATGAAGAGTTATATTCACAGCTGTGGTGGGTTAACCTTGGCCAAGGGCCACAGTCACAGCCCTGTTGCTCCCTCATTCACCCTCCTCAACAGGACAGGGGAGAGCAGGGATGGAAAATCTTCATGGCTGAGATGAAGACAGGGAGATTGCTGAACAGTTACCATCATGGGCAAAAAAGTCTTGACTTAGGGAAAATTCATTTAACAAAATAGATTTGGGTAGTGAGAAACCCTGTTATCTCCTGAGGTGGGTCTGTCGGAGCTGGCTGGAACATGTTGGAAGGAAACAGCCTCTGCTCACAGCAGCCCTGCAGCCCCCCGCTGCCAGTACCTCATCAGGGACACCCGGTACGTACCTACAGTTTTATGTGGCCCAGCTCCTTGCTTTAGAAACTGTTTCGGATTCTGCATGACTGCACAGGAGGGTTTGAACTCCACATTTCATCTGTTCTTCCTAACGTAAGCAAGAGCACAAAAAGAGGTGAATGTTTGTGGGGTCAGAAAGGACCGTGACAGGAATGTTGATGCAGAATATACCAAAACTTCTCTTTAAACAGGATTCCTCTACTGAGAAAAAAGAATGGCATATCTGTGTATCAACTTATTAATTTCTCAGGTTCAACATTTCTGCTCCTCACAGGGGCTTTTATGAAAACATCACCCATTTTCTGCATCTTAAGCTGCGGTGCTGTGAGACTGGCGATGTGAGTGACACACCTGCCGTGGGGTTACAGGTATGCATTGCCACCAAGCGATTCAAGAGATGGTTTGTGCACTTTTAAATTACTATTTTCAATCCAAACAATTAAAATTACTCCTGTTGTGATTTATTATTTTAACTGGTATTGCCCAGAAATGCAGGATATGAAAAACATTCCAAATATTAGCAAAATCCCTCTTTTAAAATCCTTCATTAGTCTTGATAACAGTACTTATTGGCGTTATTTGTATTCAAAATTTCTCCTTACAGCACACTGACAGTTACAAGATACTGGACTGTATGACGTCTGAGTAGCAAGTAATTAAATCCTCACTAGAGTGGAAACTGGAACCTGTGACTCCTGCATCTGAGAGTGGCCAAAGTGTGGTTTCTCTCTCTTATGGAAAGAGGTACTCTTCCTTAAGCACTGATGAAAAAGATTCAGGTGTTCCATGGTTCTTCTTCATTGATGAGCGATGTGAATATGCTGCTCCCTAAAAATCATGAGAAATACTGCAGAGGAGAATAAAGTTTACAGATAACTCCTATACTTTCAGTTCCATAGTAACTGAAATAATACTGTCATTCCTCATCATTCAGCTTTCTTGTTTCAGTCCTTGATATATTTCCAGGTCAATAAATGCACTGTGAAAAAGAATTACTTCCTGGAAAGCTGGGAGCACAGAAGTGAGTGGGAAGGAAATATGACTATTTTCAAAGAAATGCACTGAAGTTGCATTAGCAGTACTATTTTTAGCATCTGATAATTCTGTGTTCTGTATTTGTAAATAATGTTCTCCTAAATAACATTTTCTTAGATAATATCTTTTTAAAACATAGTTCTTTGCAGAAGGAGAAGGCATAGCAAATTCTACACTGCACTGGTCATTTGCATCAAATATTATTAGTGGATTTTGACCACTGTACTCAGTGTTACTGTACCATTCAAGCTATATGAGTGGCACAAACCTTCCTGCTGGGGCAATCTTCTCAATGTGAGGTGCTCATGGGAGGAAACACAGCTGTTCTCACTACGGTATTCTTCACCAAGCAGACAAAGTACCTGAGGGGATGTGTTCAGGCAGCATGTGAATATGGGTCTTCTCCATCTTGTTTTCCCATGTCCCTTTAGGAGTGCTTTTTTACTGCAGGCATTATTGGTGGAGGGCTTTGCCAATATTTCTGAAGGTGGCCTAGAGAGATTTTTAGACAAACCATTTGTGTTCAGCTGTCATTCTGGCACACTGACAAAATATGTTCAAATGGCAGTTGGAAAATTGGTGATGGCAATTGCCTTTTAAAAGTCGTGTAATGCAGAAAAATTTTAAGAGCAAGTTTTTACCGGACTGGCAAAGCCATGTTCTCCGATCTCTTTTTCTTTTCTGTGCATTTTTTCAAAAGCCTGTTAAGCCCAACTGGAGATGGAATAGTTTTCCAAAGAAAAGCTACAATATACCGCAAAATGATAGAACTTCAAAGCAGCCTAAAAAGAGGGATCCCAAAGAGGTGTTCCATCCTAAAATACACATTTGACTCCGTATGCAACCCCTATTCAGGAAAGTTTATACTTGACATTTCATGGGCCAAACCAGATGCCCAACAATCAGGCAGTCCCAGGTATTCATATGTTAAGGATATACTGAGAAAGTTGAGGCAGTTGTGTATTAGGGCATATATGTTGCTGCAATATGCTTATCAGCAAACTTTATTAAAATAAAACAAAAAAGAAAGGAAATTCATTTTAATTGGTTCTACAAAATGATAGACACTTTTTGTTAAACGTGGATAAGGTTTTAGTGTCACTCAGTATTACACTTGCTTTTGAATTTCTTTCTTTCCTGATTTGTTTTCAGTTTGTGCTTGTTGCATTCAGTTCAGTTGATGACTCTAAAAGATCTGATTAACCTTTGTTACCATGGAGACAGTTTAACCTGTTCAGTATATTCAGAAAAAATGTTAATTATTTGGATGTATAAATAATCAGTCTGCTTTTTTAAAACAAAAC
This sequence comes from Pterocles orientalis, assembly GCA_011057875.1. NCBI lineage: Eukaryota > Metazoa > Chordata > Aves > Pterocliformes > Pteroclidae > Pterocles > Pterocles orientalis. Next base: position 481,829 of record WKFP01014393.1, read on the forward strand.
ATTTTGCTGTCTTCAGCTAAAAGCTAGAAATACTCCTTTTCAGCTTAAGCACTGAAAAAGTAATTAACCTCAGTGTTAATATTTATTTTAGAAGTAGGTTCTATAATAGAACCATTCACTTAACACATAAGGAAATTATTATCTATTTTAATATCCCTATAATCTGTCAAAATATAACCTTTTCTTTAAAATACTAAAAAATAAACCCCCCACTAATTCACAAAATATGTTCCAGTGTTAAATCTGTGTACAACAGATTTTAACGGTAATAACAAACATTTAAAATTTGCAATTTACAGTAATTATTTTTGATATTTAGAAACAGACATACATATATATATATTTGTACATCTACACACAGAGACATTACATTATATCTGAAAAGCATGCTTGAGTAAACCTAAAGTCGAGAGACTGAGGAGGTTTTCCTTTTACCAGGTAAGTTCAGGAAGAGAAACATGCACTGATGATGTACATTGATGTACATTGATTCCAATATGCTGCACACTGGAGCAGCATACTATGCAAGTATGACTGAGTTTACACTGCAAAAGAGATCAGTTTCTGGTTACGTATTTTTAGATGTATGTTTTCTGAAGTAGATTTATTTATTTGGTTATCAGGCAAGATAGAAGTGTTTCCTGTCACTAGAAAATGTTCTCTGTTCTATGACTGAAAACAAAAATCTCTCTTCCAAATAGCTTAAAATATCCAAACTTCATGCCACATTAGTGAATATTGCCCTATACAATTTAGCAATCAGAATCTTTTTTGTAGCGTGTGTTTTGAATTTGGACTGGTAAATGCTGAACCTAGCAGATGATATAGAACTAGGAACTCTCATTCAACAAAAATCTGATTCAGACCTTGCACATCCTGAGGTTCAATGATTCAAACACTTTGTGAACTGGACCCTGCTCATTCTTTTCTTCTGAAAGATATGAAACCAAAGATGGAAGGATAAAGACAGTTCAAGTTTAAGTTTGATTTTCTTTACTGCAGCACTTCCAAAAGTTTTGGGAACAGTAAGTACGAGAGCTTGCAGTTTCATGATTCTTCAAGAGTATTAATGAATAATTCACACTTTCTATGTGCATTCTTTAGTCGTGACTTTACACATTGATACATAGCTTGAAGAGAACTGTTTTACCTTAACTGCATGTTTACACTAAGTAATGCCGTATAGTTTAAATTCAGCAGTGAGCTACAGCATAGTTCTTTTAATTTGAGATATCAGGAAACCCATATTGAATTGAGAGTGCAAATTAAATGGCATAAAGTCAGTGTAAGAAGAGCTTTATTAGAAGCCATGTCAGGCCTCTGAGCAGGTCTGCTGGGAAATCTATTAAAAAGTCACTTGAGAACCTGTACAGATTTAGGCAGCTAATAAAAGTATTTTGTCTTTTCTTATGGCAAACCCATCTCCTCAATGTATGCCATATTATTATATATTCAGTACCAGAATTTGTACTTCTGGGATGTCAGCAACGTTTATTATAGAGAGTCAGGGAACCATAGGGCTTCCTTGACTCCTCAGTAGACCTGCAGGCTCAGCTGTCCCTGAAACTTGATTAACTGAATTGCCGTGTGGAATTACCTTCTTGGCAGTGATTGGAGCCTTAATGAGGAAGGTGTGATTACTGCCTGGAGTGCATTTTGGTGTAATCAGAAGTGGGACAACGGGAAGGAGAGCTATCTGCGGCACTATTATTACAATAAGGTGGTCAAAACTAGTAAAAACACTACGTATCTCAAGAAGCTTATGAGAACTAGATGCTACTTAAAGTAGGCCATTATCCATAAATCCCATTCTTAAGGAGTCACCCACAGAAAATGTGCACTGACACATAGGAATGCTATGGAATTGAAGGCAAGACATGTATCTTTGGATCCTGGCTCCATTACGTCACAGAGGAATCGTTCCAATACCTTCAATTAGATCAAGACTTCTCCACAGCTTTTCAAAGTAGTTTTAATATTCAGTAGAGCACTATGTCAGTCCTACTCAGTTCAGTTTCATCTCCATGCACTTTTATGAAGACACTCAGCAGAAAAGAGCATGCATTCATCTTTGACTGGCCACTGTTACCATGGAGCCGTCAGTCAAAAGAGCAGAGCCATTGCAGTTCAGGACCTTAAAACTTTTATCCTTGCCAGCTGTATTTAGTGAATTTACTACTCCAGCTCTTGCCCGTGGAAAAACTTGCACAGCTAACGTGGAGGCAAGAAGTAGTTAATAAATTTATTGTTTCTGAAAACTAGAAAGGTTTTATGCCAAGTCCCTAAGGAAGTACATCCCTTACTAAAGAATTATAAAAACTTCACTATTTCTATTATGCTATTTTTGCTTCATCTGCCTAATTGATAGGTTCATTAAAAAAGAAAATAAAAGATGCAGGAGGATACAGAAAAAAAATTTACATGCAAAAGCAAACACAGTGTATAATGGTCTTGGAAGGTCACAGTCTCTAAATCCTGGCTTCTCTCTCCCTCCAAGAAATGGCTTCAGAACCAGCACTTTCAATGAAGCTTTTCCAAAGTGCTTCAGTTTTCAGCCAAAGATGGAAGGAATAGTCCAGGATTGTATTCCTTTCCACCGAGGCTGCTAACGATGGTTTCCATGAAGTGGAAAGACTCAGGTCTGGACTGTTGTGACTTAGATATCTCTTAACCTTCACTGAGTGTTTTAACTAGTAATTTCCTAATAGTTGCTGATTCATGCTCCCTTGGCTATGTAAGATGGAAATGGTAATATTTCATTGATGAATAAGAAACCTTTCAAGGTTACAGTTCTGGAAAAGAAAATGGATTAAATACAGTGGATGATCATGGATGGTAAGAAATTTCCAGTAGTAGTTCTGCTATGTTTTGGAGGGAAACTTTTGCACTTTTTGCTTCAAAACAGCAGTTTTCTTTTATGAACTGTTCTAACTTTTAAGTGTTCGGTATCTATGTAACTTCAAAAGTAAATCAAAGACACCATTTTGGAACAAATTGAGAAATCAGGGGGTTTATTCTTCTTAAAAAAAAAAAAAAGTCAATTTAGGCTCAAACCAAATTGCTACCCCCTGCAAAATTTTCTGTCTACCTGCCAAGTCCAGTTCCAAAATCACAGGACAGTAAGTTGGAGCACCTTTTTGCTGCTTCCTATTGTTCCAAAATTATTGGTTGTTATCAGTAAAGTCATACTCCAGGCCCTTATTCCTGTTTTGGTAGACACCATGCTTATTTCAGGCTATGAAGAAAGGGCATAAAATTATTAGAGAAGGCTCTTGACATCTCCATCAGGATAAAAATGTGCAAAGTAAATAACTCTTAAATATCCAAGACTTTCCTAGGGCAGCTATGAAGCCTACCCTGTTTCAATAAGCAACAGAGATAACTGCAAAATGGGATGATTCGGATGCAAGAGGAATCACGAGATCTAGCCCCATCCTTTGCTCTGCTTTTACCTTTTGTATGCTGTAGTGAACATGTTAAATTTTATGCTCTAAATGTACCTAATCTCACCGAGGATTTTGTTTTATCTTTTCTTACCTGAGTATCTGGAAAGTATTCTGAGTGTTTCTAAGGGAATAAGCAGAAACAACAAACAACACAGAACCTGAATTTGCTGCTTCAGTTACTGCATAAATAATGCTTATTTAGTGTAGGCTCTTATGTGCATGATCCAGAGGCTATCGTATTGATCAAAAAAACGTGTTCCTGGAATGATTGAAAAGCAGCTTCCCTAACCTACAATCAATATGCCATCTCTTCAGTTTCAGTGATGTTCCTACTCCCAGTACTAAGTCCAGCCAACAAAGCCATTTCTCCCTGCTGCCTGCATTATGTCCCATCTTGCAACTCTGTAAAGACCCCACGTTTTGCTATTACTTCTTCCCATAATTCTAATCTGTGATGCTTTTGCAAGTACCAAATATTATGGCTGAATTCTGGCCACATTAGCCAAGTGACTGGAAACCACATGGACTGACATCATTTTTTAAAAGTTGTTGAATAGGAAGCAGCAGAGGTGGACAACTCTCTCTCACTCAGTGTGATGTCTGAAAGACATGATGAAAACCGTAATTTTGCTACGAGAACGTTTCTGACAAGTTCAACTATCTATCAAAAAATATTCCCCAGGTTACAACTCATATTCTCTTTACACTCATTTGTGGATACAGGTGCAGAATGCGACAGACAGCAAAAAGGAAGGGTGGGGGTGTGAAGAGGGTGTAATCAGTCAAGGGTGTGGAATGACATTGCATTGAAAATGTGGAAGAACAGAAGGCATGTATGGAGGAGGGAGGAGAGATTTACTATGTTATGCAAGGAAACTAGAAACAAATTGAAGGGACATTCTGGCTGTATGCTTCACAGCTCACATTTACTCATTAGTGCTTAGATATCAAACTCTGAAACACATCTGTTGAAACTGAAATCCTGATGCTTTTAGAAAACATACAAAACCTGATAAAACAATCAAAACTCAATGTGAAAGCGGGTGAGGGACTCTCCATAGTTAATTTGATTTTCAAGAAATAATAAGCAGCACTTGTCCATGTGGGATCTCACTTTGCCATGCTAGAAGAAGAGATGTCCTTCCTCCATGATTTAATCAGCACTTTAAGGGCTACCTGCACAAGTGAGGAGCTCCATAGCAAGACTCTCAGCTCATAACAGTGCCATTCCTTCTAGACTCAAACTACCTAGGAACAAAAAGACTAACAGTAATGCTGGTAATGCAGCTGGTCACACATTTCCAACAGAAATATTATTTGATGTGTGTGTTCTGTCAAAATCTAAGACAGAAAACGTATCAAATGTTTTCACTTTTGAAGGACAGAGAATTTAATTTGGACTTAGTAATTTTGTGGAGGATTCATCTGCCTTAATTTAGGCATTTAATAGTTAGGGGTCCAAATTTCAACTAATCACCCCAGATTCCCATCATAATTGGAAATGATACCACAAGTGCAATTCATCTCACCATAAGAGAAGTCTCTAAGATAGACTAAACAATTGAAAATGCATGTATCACTCCATGAATAACAAGTGTAGTCAAAGACAGCTAGTTCAGACCACACGTTGAAAGCTTAAGTTAAATCTTGCCTTTTAAGTACACTTGATGCCACTTTAAATATTTTACTGTATTTCAATCAATAATATCAAAGCAATGGTGTCATTATAACAA